>LPNX011091113.1:359485-408716 GCA_001517045.1 Pseudotsuga menziesii | reverse complement strand
ATATATATATATATGGTTTCTTGTTAATATAAATTGTAAAAGATTAGGGCTTGGTTGAGCCCCAATCTTTCCATTTATTGTCTTTGCAAGTCCACCATATATATATATATAACAAATGGAGACATTAAGGACTAGAGTGGAATAGTATAGTCCCCATAGAAAAGTCCCATATCTAGAGGTATTGTGGTATTAGGAGCTTGATTAGGTGTCCTTTCGCATTGTAACCTTAAAGGGCATGTGAATGATGTAAGTCCAAAAGCCTATCCACAATACAATTGTTTTTAATTGGATCTCTGGCCCATTATTGTTATTTTCTTAGTAGAGTGAGTTTGATTTGTGTTGAGAATTTAGAGCTTTCCCACCATATTATTCAACCATCCTCACCATGAATCTAGGGCTCTAAGTTCCAAAATTTCTTTAATCAGTGAGGATTGACCCTCACAACTAAGAGACAAAACTTTATCTTAAATAAAAATAAAGAGCGGTTGGGTGATTCATCCCCGATAGTCATAGTGGATAATGTTGAGAGATGATATGAAACTAGATAATACGGAAGGTTTTAGGCTGTAGAGTGTGCATTCTTATGCAAAAGGATCACTACTCTTTATCAACATAAATCCTATCCAACATTTTCTTAAACTCTATAAATTCTTAAACTCTATCCCTTGTAAAGTGTCATTTGGCTGGTGTTTGTTATCGATTATCTGCCTTAAAATGTGGGGATGATCAATTTGATCCATCACTAAGTATTTTATGCATGATGAGATCGGCTTTCACTACATCCATCTATTGAAAATATCACTTTGCTTTGACACCAATTAACATATGGACAACTTCATTGGTGGTAGTCCTAATCCTCAAAACCCCTTTCAATTTGAAATGAAGAAAATATATTGAATATCGCGCCCTTATACTTGATCTAGTTGTCAAAAGGAAAATCAAAAGTTGGGCATTCCTATGTGTAAAGAACCAACCAAGGTTTAATTAACCACCATTCATACTTATCATACAAAGTAACAACTATTTCCCTCAACATAATCAGTAGAGTAGTGCTTGAACTAATCTTTCCCAACCGAGAACACATTGAACATATTTTAAAAGGAGGTCATTGGACATGTGGAGCGACCCATTTTGAGAAATTTTACAAAGGGAGATCACTAGAGATAGATTCATTAAGAATTATACCATGGTGGGAGATGTTGGGAGAGCTCACCAAACCCATATAACAATGAAAAACCATGTGCACTAGTTAACATCCTTGGAAATCACAAGTAAAAGAAAGGATGTTACTCTTTCTATTTTAATTGATCCAAGAACCACATCTGAGAGATTTATTTTACCAAATGCATTGTATAGATGTGGCTTGGTGGCTTTTAGGAAATATGATTTTAACATCATTAAGATGACCTCAAGATTCAAGTAGGGGGGTGGATTGATGGATTTGGATATTGGAGTGCATGTGACTCAAATAGCCCAGTGTTAGAAAACAATGGGATCTTATGATGTAATCATAGGCATGGATTGGTTGGAGGTGCAGTCGGTTGTGCTATATTACATAAGAAAGTTACTTCATTTCTTAGATGATGAAGGGAAGGAAAAGGTATTGAGAGGGACAAACATGGTTGTATCCTTGCAATTTGTATCATTATTGTAGTCGAAAATAAGTCCCAAGAAGGGCTACTAGATGCATATTGTGGTGGCATAGTTTTGACTCAGTATCCCATCTTGTCAGAATTTCCAGATGTTTTTCTTGAAGAGTTGCATGGGCTTCCTACCAATTGTGATTTGGCGTTATTTGTTGAACCAAATACCATATAAGTTCCCTTATTCAATTCCCATGCTTGAATTTCATTAGTTGCAGATGCATATGAAATTTTTTTTGGATTTAGAGTTGATCCAACCTAACGTGTCACCTTGGGGAACACCAATTATCTTTGCGAGGAAGAAGGATGGAACCCAGATGTTGTGTATATATTACATAGAGTTGAATGATTAAGGCCACCATATATAACCAATATCCCTTTCCTTATATCTATGGATTTTTTATTATATTAAAGGGGCCATAATGTTTTTTAATATTGATCTATGATTGGGGTATGATCATCTATAAATAAAGGATGAAAATATCATGAAAACTGCTTTTACATTTTGATTTGATAATTGTGGGTTTGTGGTAATTCCTTTTGGGTTGACTAATGTGCCTATAGTATTAATGAATGATTGTGTCCTTTTCTCCTATGTTATGTGTCCATTTAACATCTATTTAGCATACCTTTTTCATTTATCCAACCCTTATGGTGTCCTCTTTTGATTTTTCCAATCTTCCTTACCATGGATGTCCCCATAAAAGGTTTCCTATATTGCTATGTACCCTTGTTTTTCTCTTCCTTCTTAGCCTCAATCTTTTTCTAATCCTTCCTTCTTCCATAATATAATATCAGCAAGCACCTTTCCTTCCTTCCCTTCTTCCTTTAGGGTAACCCAACAATGCAAATCATTTCCAAAATAGGCTTGGCCTGCTATTTCCTTTCTACATTTCACCTTCCTCGTTTACTTTTGGTATTATTCCCTTCCTATTCTCATAGAACTCCACACACATAGGGAAAGACAACTAAGTTATATGGTCATTAGTAAAACCTTTAATTCATGAAGAGAACAAGATAAGGGTATCCCCACAAATCCAAGGTCCATTAGAAACAATGTCGATACAATGCAATTAGGATTTAGACCCTATGGTTGTGCCACCCATATGGCTTCAATACATCTTTAATTCAAGTCCTTTTCATGGCCTTTGGAAACATCCCACCAAAAATGTGCTCATGTAATGTATATGTTATGTATGATACCCATACATCTTCATACTCAACAACGACATCAATGGGTGTCTCATCGAGAGGAATTTTATCCCCTCGTACTTGTCCTATGGAACAAAATTCCAGGAGCCTCACAACACCATTGTTCTTATGATTACCATGAACAACCATATTATGTATACAATTTGTCTTAGGGTTGATGGTAGCCATAAAGGTTCCCTAAGGCCATATGCCCAATAGACAAGATGAAACGCATGTTCATGCATTCCATCTAAATTAATGACATTGACAATAATGATGAAATAGATGAAATCAACACTCATACACACACTCATTGTAATTTATCCTTCTATATTATTTTTCATCTACGTTATACATTTTCTATTTTTCATAAAAAAAGTTCTCTATCTCTATATTTATAATAATCCAATCACTCCCCACTCGGGTTCAAGTCTCACTATTTGACATGTTATGTAATTGAGGATTCCTTGATTCTTCATGAATAACAGGAATTGTGTTTTTCTAAGTGAAAAAAAATCCAATCACTCCATAAATTATTTATAGGTTCCTTGTAAACTATCTTTCATTAATTAGAAGCTTGCTACTTAAAATAGAAAATGAAAAGGATCTACTCAAGATTGATGAATAAATTCAAATGATAATAGGGGAAGTGGATGAAGATTACTTTTCATCTAGGAGAAAATAAAAGCTTCTTATGCTTGAGATAAAGAAAGAAGAAAAAATTGAAACAAAAGGAGGAAACATGGAGACAAAAGCGAAGGGATGCGTTTCATAATTTTGCAAATCAACAAAGATTAACTAATTATATATGGGATATAAATGGGGATCAGAACGAGTTTATTTCATCTATTTGGAGTAGTTTTTTCAAGTCTTTCCCCATTATTAACCAGTCAATCTGTTGGGCCGTCGACCGAGGTACTCAAGTATTTATTGGTTTTGATCCTTTTATTGGTTTATGCGAATATTATAGGTTATCTTATAGACTGGTGGAATAAATCCATAAAAGGAACATCTTTGGGGTTGGAAAGGGAACTAATACAAGAGCAGAGATGGTTTCCTTACAGGGACTTCTTTGGTTTGTTAGGAGAATGGGACTCACTTCTATTCTGATGGTTGGTGATTCAAAAGCTATTACAGATTGGGATAGAGGGGTAACTGCACTTTACTCTTTTTTGTTGGAAAATTGGATGGGAAATGTTAGAAAGTTGATATGTCAGTTCTCACACATTACTTTTTAGCATATCTATAGAGAATTAAATGATGAAGCATATAGACTTTCAAAGAAAGGCATCGGTGAATTGGATGGAAATATTTATTTTAAAGATCTCAGAGATGAAATGCCTGTACAATCAGATAGATTAAGGTTCTTTTGATTTAGGAGTTGTTCATCTAGTAAAATTTGTTTATTAATAGCTTGTTTTTTGGGTGGCATATTTATTGTTTTGTTATCATTGCTATGATATATTGTTTACTACAGAACCTATAAAAATGTCAAAGTAGTGTTGGGAGAAGAAAATATAAATATGATGTTTTATCAAGGTGGTAATTTATTTTGGATTATAAGAAGAACTCTATTCTTCCAAAAAATAAAAATGTAGTTCGTTGATACAACTTTGTTTTATAATATAAAGTTGTTTTTAAGTGCTTAAAAAAAACCCATAATCCTGGTGGTCAAAAGAGACTCGTTGGTCTATCATCTCCCTTCTTCGTTGTCTTCTGGAGTTTATTCATCATGTAGTTACTCAACCTTTGAAATTTTACCAAGTAGGTAGTCACCCGATGAAACTAAAATCCCTTGTGGTGGTGAAGAATGCTAACCTGAGTGAAGAACGATGTGAGATGGCGTGTAAACAAAGGCAATTAAAAGCAGCCATGTGCATTTTGCATTTGTTGGACGAACAAGTAGATTTCTCTACTTATCAATATCTCTTACATGTATGCCTCATTAACAGAGCTCTGTTGGAGGCCAAGATGGTCCATGCTCACATCATCCAAAGTGATTTTAAATTTAATTGCACTGACAAGGCTCTTCCCAATAAACTCCTAAGCGTGTATGCCAAGTGCGGGAATTTAATTGATGGTCATAGGTTTCTGGAGCAAATGCCTAAGCGAAATGTAGTCTCGTGGAGTGTCATGATTGCATCTTACTCTAGGGCTAGCCATGGAAAATAAGCATTGAGACTTTTCAATCAAATGCAAGGAACATGTATTCTCCCCAATCAATTCACTCTATCCAGCCTTCTCCCAACATGTACTCACTTTGAAGCAGTGGCGGAGGTTCATGAAGAAATAATTAGAAGTGGGTTTCACTCTGAATTTTTTGTGGGGAATGCCCTTCTTTACATGTATGCAAAATATGGGAAGATCAACACCACACGTTATGTGTTTGACAAATTGCTTAGATGAGATGTTGTCACATGGAATGCTATTATTGCAGGATATGCATAGAAGGGGTATGTTAATGAGGCTCTTGACCTGTTTGACAAAATGCCTGAATGAAATGTGGTCTCCTGGACATCAATGATTGTGGGATATGCACAGAATTGCTTGGTTGATGAGGCTACCAAAGTCTTTGATGAAATGCCCGAAAGGAATCTGGTATCTTGGACATCAATTATTTCAGGTTATGCTCAGAATGGATGTGTTAATGAAGCTTACAAACCCGAGCTTTCTGGTGTAACCCTCCACATGGGAAAGACGATGGCCCTATTCAACTGGAGTTACACATGGATGTGTTTAGAAACCTCTCCTCTGCAAATGCCAGGATTAGGGCAGCTGCTACATTAACTTTAGTTCAGGAGCTGCAGGAATTCCAGATGGTTTATGAGAAAAGCGACACTAAGGGAAACATGGAGATTTAAAGCTAGAAGCTGCTAAAGATGTTTGTCTGAAAAATTGTGCTCTGACTATGAAATATGCCATTCGTCGGCTTATTTGTGGGATTTCATCGTCTAGAGCCATAAGTTTTCTATTATCTAAGCTAAATTTGGTGCCAACTACATGTTTTCTATTATCCAAGTTAATTTTGATTCCAAAGGCTAGTATGTGCATTGCTTGAAATATATTTCAATTTGATAAACAACTTCCATGAATAGGTGGTCAAGGGCGAACGCTATAATTTTTTGATATATGAAATAACTCGTTATCATCCAAGACAAGTGTAAAATATCAAAGATACAAGTCCCACATACTGAAATTGTACTGGAAACTCTGGCGTAGTCTTCCTCGAGCCAATGTTATTCATATGCTCAAGAACGAATGCTATAGTTTCAAGACATGAAAATATCTCGTTATTATTCAAGACAAGCGTGAAATATCAAAGATACAAGTCCCACATACTAAAATGGTACTGGTAGCTTTGGCCATACTAAAATGGTACTGGTAGCTTTGGCCTAGTCTTCCTTGAGACCATGTTATCGATATGCTGCATGACATCCATCCTAGAACAAAAGCTACAGAGCATGACTGCACTAGTGTTGCTTTCATGTTATCGATATGCTGCATGACATCCATCCTAGAACAAAAGCTACAGAGTGTGACTACACTAGTGCTACCTTCTCCAAAAAAGCAAGATGTTTCAAATTTAGCTTCAAGGCAAGTCAATTCAATCAACACACCTCCTATCAACGCTTATGTTGCACAAAAGGGTGAGGCTGAACAATATGAATACATTTATCTTATTTAATTTAGAGTATAGAAAGCTGCCAGCACATATTTGCCTATATACTATCATCTCTGGTCTTCATTAGAAATGCTTATTAATGCTCCAGTCTTAATCCACTATTTAATGTCTAATGACTTCCAATTGCTAGGTTGGTTTCAGTTTTTAGGCTTTGTTATTTCATATTTGGTATTCTGTAGTGTTTGGATTTTCCTGAATTTGAATGCTTGATTGTTTCTTTATTCAAATTTATTACACACAGAGTTGGGAACATGGATGTTTCAGTTTGTTCAAACATTGGATCTTTGTTTCATTATGGAATTGCATCTGCATTTACAGAATAGAAAACTGAAATAATAGAATATGTTCTTCCATATTATTAACATGAATTAGGTTTTTTGTTTTGAAGTAAAAATATTTTGCAGTGTTTGAAATTGTAGATCATTTTGTGATGGAAGTGAGCTTTGCTTATTATTTTCCAGTTCTTGACATTAGCATATGTCCTAAAATTTTGTGAAATTTCTTGATTGAATCTCTTTCCCAGAACATTGCCATTTTTAGATGTTAACTTCAACTTTGGACTCGCTAGATGTTTACAAAAAAAACTTGTAAACATTATATCGATTGCGAAGTGTCACAACAAAGAATATCCCCTTATTTAAAATCCAATAATTAAAAATATTTGCCTCCACAAAAATAGAATAATAGGCAGTTTTAGGGTGTCCTAGTAGTGTGCATTATGGTCAAGGTACTGGAAAATGTTGTTGGTTGAGAGTCCATTACTCCTGCTTCATATGCTGATTATATGTGAGCACTCTATCGTTTATTCTATGATGTTGCTGGTGTATTTGTCTTTATTATGGAAGTACCACATGCTTTTCATTTTTGTGATTTGGTTCTTGGTAGCTACAGATCATGGGAAATAATGACATGTTGTAAGTAGGTTCATTGTCATTATGTGTTATCGCATGTATTGCATATTATACATGGCCAAGGTTTCACTTGATTACAATTTGTCTATAGGAAGAATAAGGAATGAGGTAATGCAATGGTATGTTGTAAGCAGGTTCATTGTCATTATGTGTTATCGCATGTATTGCATATTATACATGGCCAGGGTTTCACTTGATTACAAGTTGTCTATAGGCAGAATAAGGAATGAGGTAATGCAACGATATGTGTGGTTTACGAAGGCTTCATGGTTGATGAGGCTCAATTTTGTTTTGGCTTTAGTTAAGCTGAGGTACCCACAACAAAACAAGCATATTTAGTGCAAACACTATTAGTTTATAAACAAAGTAGGAGTGCATGGAAGTCAAATCAAAATCTAATTAAAGCATGGACTTGTGCTTGGATTTGTGACTATACCCATACCTAGTGACTATACCCAAACCTAAGTGGTCAAAAAATAAAAGGTATAAGGTCGAGACTAGGTCTCGATCATACAATGGAAAAGTGAAATGTAATATGTGATATCATCGTCTGTTAAAATGTAGAGATTCTAGTATCATAAGAAAGTTGTCATCTTTCTTGTCTAACCAAGTATTTTAACTAACTTCTATGGAACTTACGGCAAGTTGAAGAGATGCAGAGTCTCACGTAGAGAGGAAAAGTAAAACATAGATATATGCGAGTATCCTAAGCAGTAAGGCACTCTTTCTTAAGCCATTTACCCATGGCACAAATAAATTCCATCCACTACACATAGAATGCATTTAAATAATCCCATATAGTTGATATAATGTGGTGGGGTAATATCATAACCTCTATCAGAAAAACATGTACTGGGTGAAGAAGTAATAGAATCAAATCCTTTTTATTTCCCCAACTGTGATGTCATCCACAAACCCCTAAAAACAATGTTTAGTTAATAAAAAAAATAAAGTTAGAGAGGAAGTTGTTATCATCTTGTCTAGCCAAACTTATTTTTGTTGGTGCCTGCCCCAACCAAACCTGGGGCCATTTATAACAAAATTAAATATGAAACCAATCGATGGACACTTGCCTAGTCCATGAAAACTATTCATGTAGAACAGGGTTTTGCGCTATTGGGAAAGATCCTCACAACTAATTGCGTTCCTCACCTCGGTAACCCATACCTTAGTAAACAACATGGCTCCAACCAATGTTTCTTCTGGTTTAACCAATGGTTTACACTTATTTTATTCTCCTTCCTCCTCTCGGCTATATGATGGAAGTGGGCCTGTGTGCAAGGGCATACCTCTCAGAGATAAACTTCCAAAAATGGAAATGTTAAAGGGCATAGTTTCCCTAACGTAGGTTTTACTTTTTCCTTTGTCCAAGTCATATGCACTTGCAAGTAATTTTTTTATTTCTTCTTTTCCTTTGGTCCAGAGGTCTTGCGCTTCATAGGGCAAGGAGACATACATTCAATTTATTATGGACAAGTTCAACATAGATATGGAAGTATCATATGTATGGGGTGTTTTTATAGTATAAATTGATTCTTTAGGTGTTTATTGAAAAATAAAAAACAATGAAATTAAGTCATTTGTTCCGTGTAGCCCACTACAGAATAAGAAGCCATTGTTTCCTGCCCCTACTAAATAAGACTAGCTCTTTAGTGCAAAAGTAGTTGTTAGCAGTTCCCATCCCTACCTCTTTAACTCGCACTACAACTCCAACTAAGAAGCACAAAGAGTATAGAACTAGGAGTTAGCTTCTTCTAAACTCAAGCTAAGCACTAGAGAGATAGAGTTTAGTTTTTATGAATTAAGTAGCTTTCTATAAACCCTCATCTTCTGAAAATAGTGTCTTGGCTAGTTAGGCTATTATTGAGAACCTTTGTAAGAAACACTACACGCCCTCTCATCTTTGATATTGTGATCTATACGTTTTGTTGCATTTCATACTTACATGTTGCATCTTGGCTTGAACTTACTGCTACATGTAGTATAGGGTTTGTTCCAGATTTGCAGTAATAGAAAGGGCCATGCCAGACTTCTGGTATTGACCAGATATGTTGTAGTTACATGTACTTCGATTATTTTGGTTTGGGAAAATGTTCCCATATTTTGTGAGTTGCAATTTGAAAAGAGTCACTTATACCTTTTTTGGGCAAAATTATGCATCATATATTACATTAAAATCAGTTTGCATGTAAATAAAAGTTACATATATAATAATTATCAAAGGCCACGACCACCAAATTGATGTATGAGAGCCTTTTTTTATGGGACAAGGGAGTCAAGTTTTGTTCTAGGCCCCTAAGTGGAGAAAGCCTCTTGGCATCCTACTTTGAGACAACATAACTTTCATAAGTGTTCAAGAACTCATAACTCCATTCAAACTTGTCGATTTTTAGGAGGAAAGGAAAACAGTAGGAAGCTAATGTAGATCAACTGAATGTAACCACTCTTAACTTCTCTTCTAGTAGTTATTCAACAGAAAACTCCCAATGTGACAATTCTCAATCTCTGAGAATTTTAAGAATTCAAAACTTTTATGGAGTAATTGTCAACTCTTGTCACTATGTATACTTCTATAGTTAATTGACATACAATTAAAATTATAGGAGACGGTAGCTCCTACATCAATTGCAAATGGTGCTTAAAAGGGTTACATACAAGTTTAAAATAAAAGTATTGACTGGCCAACAACAAAAGAGAACCACTTGGTAATCAACTACCATGAAAGAGAGAAGAATAACTTATGAAGATTTGAAGGGGATACATGTAATCATGTAGACAAACTAGGTTGGCTAAATTGTCTTCCCAAAATTGAGTTAAAAGGCATATGTAAAGTGACCTATCAATATATACATAAAACTACTGATAAAAACATACAAGTATAATATACCATCCTTGAAAAGCATACCTTTCATGGAATAAGGTTGTTGAAATCCCAAGGACCTCTTTGGTGTAGCTTTATTAATACACATAGGTCTCGATGAGAAATAAATGCCATTCATTTCAATCATAGCTCGGTTTTTCTCGTTCTCATCACCAAATCTGACAAACCCATAACCTTTGGTGTAAGTTGTATTTGCATCTATCAAAACTTTAGCACCTTTAACAGATGAATATTGACTTTTGAAAGTCTCTTAAAAGATAATATCAGTGACCTCACGACCCAAGTCCCCAACAAATATGGAATACCTAGTTCCTGGTTCTGTCCGTCTATCACCAGCTCCAAAAGTAGCCAAATTCAACCTAAAAGGTTGTTGAGAATTGGGCATGGGTGTTCCATGGAAATTCTGCAAAATTCTCTCTACAGTTGCATGAGAATCAAGTTCCACAAAACCATAACCCTCTAGTTGTCCAGTTTGCTTATTTTGAATAATCTTAACAGAAACAACAACCTGCTCCAGATCGAATCAATTAGTTTAAATATTACAAAAACAACTTCTTCTATAAACAGAAAATCAATGGAATTTTACCAAGTTGCACTTTCACAGACCCACAACTTGAGAAACTTGTTAATAATACTTATCACATCATATCCAATAAATAGAGAGTATGCAAAAAAGATGAAGCGTTGGATGTTTCCACATCCATAGTTATAACAAAAATCTCATGAATAATCAAATACAGGAGACATGCATTCACCTTTATGTCATTGACTAGCAGATACTAGCTTAAAATTATATAATATCAAATCTATGGGATTAAAAATTATCACTGAGATAGGAATTCATGATTGCTAAGACCATCACATCTTCAAAATTGACATGCTACATTCATTGAACTAGTTATTGAGTAATTTTCTTTGTTGTATAGGTGAGTGGTTGTGGATAACTTCATATACAACCAATTAATGCATATATCTGAGGTGCCTTCTTACTTAAGCTCATTGTGTTTGGATCTTGTAGATTAGTTGGGCACCCTTTTTAGGAGAGCACGCCAATCTGCAATCTAAGCAAGTTTTTAGTTGAAACACTCTTTTGTGGAACTCATGACCTTGTAGGTTTCTGTCTTGGTGCGTCACTGAGATGTTCTAAATATGGAATTAGAATTGTTTAGCTGCAAGGGTTCTACTATCCAGGGTTTGTTTGGCCCATTTAGAGTTTTCTTTAGAGAATTATTTTTTTTCTGAAGACCTCAACTGAGTATTGTGGGGATTGTTTCATGTGGCTTTGGTAGTATGTTCATCCCCACAGACTATGTTAGCAGATTGCTATGGTAATCGACCATTGATGTGTAGGTCCATTTCCTCATTTGCATGAACCCCTGAAATTTTGAAAAGGGAAACAAAGTTACCTGTCTTTACGATACTCGATTGTTTTATTTTTCTTAGGAATTTGCAATAGAATGGTATTTAGGTTTCTTATTTTCAATTGAGAGCACCATGTTGTCAGCCAATGATCCCTTTGATCTGTGTTGTGCCAACAACCTATTTTAAATATGCTCTCTTCTGAATTTTTGATTCCAAATAAGGATTATGCATATTCCCTAATTGCAATGTACTAGGAAACAGTGCAATGTAAGTGCAAAATCTCACTGAAGACAGGTCCAATTAACTTGGATTAGCACAACAGGTTTAAGATTGCTTCTGTGTAATTGTACAATTTTTTCATAGGAGAATTCTAAAACAACTAAATGCCTAGACACAAAAACAAATTCTCCAAGTGGAACTGAGCAAAAAATAATTAAATATGTGTCAGTTTACATATCTAAGCATATCCTTCTCCCCACCCTCATTTATATGTTAAAATATGTGTCAGTTTCAAATCCTTTTCATACATGCCTATCGTGGAATGATGGTAATAATTTCTCCACACAAATGGTTGAAGCTATGCCAGTATCACAAGTTTTTAGGCTTTTTGTCACAAATTTAAATGAAGTTAGTTTTCAACATAGTTCTAGGTTACAAAGGCCATTTTTAATGGCAGTTTATCATGTTCTATCATTTAAGGAAACATTCACACCTATGTTGTTACCAATACAAGAAGACATACATGCAATGCTCACACATTGCATATTGAATGGTGATAATCATCAGTTACAACCAGTGGTTAAGAACATGGATTTCCAGAAGTACAGTGACATGAACCAGAGTTGGTTCACAAGGTTTTTTTGGCTTAGCAATACCATATGTAGAACTCAATACACAAGGTAGAGCAAAACCCAATTTAATAGAACTCTATAACTAGAGATACAAGCATTAGGTGATCTGTCAGATGTCCAAAAAGAGCATATGTTTCATCTTACAAATCAGGTTTCTGCTAAGGATATCAGCTTGTAGATGTCCCTAATCACCATGGAATGGATGAATCAGCTATTTCCCCTGGGTTTTGCATCAAAAAATTGGTGAAGCAGAATATGTGGTGAATGTTTATATGTAAATGTGATTACTAGGCTACCTTGCCAGCAAAATATCAATCTTGACTACTTACAATGGTCAAAGGAACTTGATTCCCAATATGATCAATTGAAAGACATGCCTAATCCTCTCATTATATGTTTGAGCAAGGTGACGACTGTTGACAGGTTTCAAGGTCAACAAAATGACTAATGTATCACTCTCTCTAGTCTGAACCAGATTTGTAGGCCACTTTCGAGATGTTAGTAACTTAGTAGACTTGTTTCCATGTCCCAAGCTGGTTTGGGCTTGTATGTATTATGGCATTACTCTTTGTTTAAACAATGAGATAAACTACAACCCACTTTTCAAACTGATACTCCAACACCATGATAAGCTCACTTTTGAATTTGGATAAAACAACTTGACCCACAGGGCATCTTTATTGAGGGCACTGGCAGGATTGATCTTGTGAGTGGACTTGAGATGGAGCACATTACCTTGAGAAAATTTTTATCAACTTTATCAGGGACAATCAATAGAGTGACAAGTAATTATTCATTATCCTAATCAACAAATATAGGTATACATTTTCGGTCTGTCAGGAGAGGAATTTACAAACATGTCAAAACCATGCCCTGGTGAAATATATGCACAGTTAGAGATCAAATATGAAAAGGCATTAAAGCATTATGAAGAAAATCTCAATCATGGTGAGTTTGTAGAAAAGGGCACCCTAAAAAGGATTAAAAGGCACGAGTTGAGGGTGTATCTAGGTGGCACTTACAGTTCATTGCACAAAGTAGAAGTGACACCCAGAACAAAACATAGTTAACTAAAAGTTGGCTTCAATGTTATTTTTAGACTCATGCAAGCCTGAGGGCAACAACACTCACATAGGATAAGGATGCATGCATCACTTGGTTGTTATCTTAGCTATCATTCATGTAAGGAGGAACAACTAAGGAAATACTTTTGTGCTATTTTGGAACAACAGTTAGACTGATGACTTTCAGCTCACCCTCCTTATATAAAATAGAACACCCTCTTATAATACAAAAATAATTTAAAATATGATGCACAACATAGAATGCTCCTCACTTCAATATCAATGTGAGACAAAAGTTAGTTTTGCAAAAAACGTGAAAGCAAGATAGTCTGTTTGTGACCACCTGACTTGGAAATGCACATTGCAATGTTGCATGCTACAACATTGAGGCTTTGAGCTCATGGAGAAGGAATGGAGTGCGATGGCTTAGTTTTCTCTTTGAAATAAGTAATCTATAAAAGGAAACATGGGGCTAGTGTTGACTAAAGAGATCACCTATATAGAAATCATGAATGGTTATGGAAGGTTTGACCCCATGGACCCCAATGAAGTAACCCAAAGTGCATTTGGGACATTTTTCCTTTGTTTTTTCGATTTATTATGGTGTCCCCTAGCCATTGGAAGGCCATATAAAGGAACCAACTTTCAAATGAACCACTCACTCGGAACCAAACTAGCTCTTCATTCACTCAGAAAGGAAGCATGCCCATTCATAACAAAAAAACTACAACTAAATGTAAGATTAAATTCACATAAAGATAAAACTAAGCCTTGGATTAGATTTTATGGTGAGCTTTAACTTGCATAAAAGAGTCATTCAAGGACACATGGAGAATTGGTCTCAAGACCTAGATCTAAACCCGAGCAACATAATTGAGCTATGAAATTTCCAATGGATGTGTATAGGCCTCATAGACTCGATTTGGTCGTCGACGAATGATGCTCCATCACAATATCAATGATTAGAGCACGAGGAGGATAATTCCTTGAAGCCTCTCCCGATGCATCTCTGAAACATTTTTGTTGATCCTATCGTCAAGCTCCCAATTTTTTTACTTTTGGATGCGCATTAATCTTTAGGGTTCATATTTCCTTTGACACCCTTTATATCTCTATCCCACATTGATTGTGGGAATGTCTAAACTTATGTTTACATACATGTGTGTTCTTTATTATATCAACAGATTGTGCACATTATATACCATAGTGGCCATGAGATGAAATCTTTCAACACTAGATTTTGTTATGAGTTGTGGTTGGATATGGTGGACTTGCAAAGACAATAAATGTAAATATTGGGCTCAGCCAAGCCCTAATCTTTTACAATTCATTTTTATAAGAAACCATATATATAACAACTAGAGGCACTGAGGACTAGAGTGGAATAGTATAGTCCCCATAGAAAGTCCCATATCTAGAGGTATTGTGGTATTGGGAGCTTGATTAGGTGTCCTTTCGCATTGTAACCTTAAAGGGCATGTGAATGATGTAAGTCCAAAAGCATATCCACAATACATTTTTTTTAATTGGATCTCTGACCCATTGTTGTTATTTTCTTAGTAAAGTGAGTTTGCTTTGTGTTGAGCATTTAGAGATTTCCCACCATATTATCCAACCATCCTCACCATGAATATAGGGTTCTAAGTTCCAATATTTATTTAATCACTGAGGATTGATCCTCACAACTAAGATACAAAAATTTATCTTAAACTAAAATACAGAGTGGTTGGGGGATTCATCCCCGATAGTCATAGTGGATAGCGGTGGGAGATGATACGAAACTAGATAATATCGAAGGTTGTAGGTTTTAGAGTGTACATTATTATGAGAAAGGATCCCTACTCTTTATCAACATAAATCCTATCTAATATTTTCTTAAACTCTATAAATTCTTCACTAATTGACAAAAAAATTTCAACCACAAACAATTTTCAACACATATTGACCTTGGAAAATCTACTTCAAGAAAAATATAACGATGGGTTGGCTTCGAATACGTTTTAATGATTCTTTTAAAAGAGGAGAATTATATATTAAAACAAATCCAATGAGTATAGAATATTGTGTAAGTGAATCTAGCTTCTATAACATTTTTTTCCTCTATCTTGGCTTGCAATCTTCATTTAGAATGGGAATTGGCTAGACTCCAAGCCTGCTTAATTCTACTAGTTTTAGTTATAAGCGTTAGCATTACCATGACAATGACAAGGATAAGGATGATGACGATGATGATGATGCCATGATGATGATGATGACAATCATCATCAAAACAATGATCAATATTGGTGAGATATAGATGGATCCACACACATCCACTGTGAAGGGTATAATTGCCAACATGCTAAAGTTTAATGTGATGGGTTTGGTCATTCATTTTGGTGGTCAGAGTTTAGGTTGGACTTGCGGAGTATTATCTTGATGTTTCTTACCTTGTATACCATTGCAGTGAGACCAAAACAAAACCATGAATTCAATGAGATTTGTTTTGCACCCTATTTCAAAGAGCTAACACACATAAGCTTTTGATAACGATGTAACGAGATAACACACATAAGCTTTCACTCTTAGTGCCATGTTAGAAGGAAATCTAACTCCAGCTAGATTTTCATCATGGTTTAATGTATTTGATGACAATGTGGCAGTGTTAGATGGAAATCTACCTTATGAAAGCTAACACACATTAGCTTTTACTCACCGTGCAATGTTTTAAGAATGAAAGCTAACTCCAGCTATATTTTCATCATGGTGCATTGTGATTGATGACAATGTCGTCGTGCTAGATGGAAAACTACACTATGAAAGCTTACACACATTAGATTTCACTCACCGTGCAATGATTTAAGGATGAAAGCTAACTTCAGCTAGATTTCCAACATGGCGCAATGTGATTGATGACAATGTGGTTGTTTACATGGAAAACTACCTTATGAAAGCTAACACACATTAGCTTTCACTCATCGTTCCAGGCTAACTCCAGCTAGATTTCCATCATGGTGTAATGATATAACACACATAAGCTTTCCCTTATAGTGCCGTGTTGTTAGAAGGAAAGCTAACTCCAACTAGATTTCCATCATGGTGTAATGTATTTGATGACAATGTGACCATGTTAGATGGAAAACTATCTTATCGAGGCTAACAAACATTAGCTTTACTCACCGTGCAATGTATTAAGAAAGAAATCTAACTCTAGCTAGATCGCCATCATGGTGCATTGTGGTTGATGACAATGTGGTTGTGCTAGATGAAAAACTAAATTATGAATGCTAACACACATTAGATTTCACTCACCATGCAATGATTAAGGATGAAATCTAACTCCAGTTAGATTTCCATCACGGTGCAATGAGATCGATGACGATGTGGTTGTATTAGATGGAAAACTACCTTATGAAAGATAACACACATTATCTTTCACTCATCGTGCCATGTTGTTAAAATGAAAGCTAACTCCAAGTAGATTTCCATCATGGTGTAATGTATTTGATGATAATGTGGTTGTGTTAGACAGAAAACTACCTTACGAAAGCTAACACACATTAGCTATTACTCACCATGCAACATTTTAAGAATGAAAGCTAACTCTAGATAGATTTTCAACATGGTGCATTTTTTATTGATGACAATGTGGTTGTGCTAAATGGAAAACTACATTATGAAATAAAACACACATTAGATTTCACTCACCATGCAATGATTTAAGGATGAAAGTTAACTCTAGCTAGATTTTCATCATGGTGCAATTTGACAATGTGGTTGTGTTAGATGGAAAACTACCTTATGAAATCTAACACACATTAGCTTTCACTCACCGTGCCATGTTGTTCAAAAGAAAGACAACTCTAGCTATATTTTCGTAATGGTGTAATGAGCTAACACACATAAGCTTTCACTCATAGTGCCATGTTAGAATGAAAGCTAACTCAAGTTAGATTTTGATCATGGTGTAATGTATTTGATGACAATGTGGTAGTGTTAGATGGAAAACTACCTTATGAAATCTAACACACATTAGCTTTTACTCACCATGCAAGGTTTTAAGAACAAAAGATAACAACGGCTAGATTACCATCATGGTGCATTGTGATTGATGACAATGTGGTTGTGCTAGATGAAAAACTATACTATGAAAGTTTACACACATTAGATTTTACTCATAGTGCAATGATTTAAGGATGAAAGCTAACTTCAGCTATATTCCCCAACACATCGCAATGTGATTGATGACAATGTGGTTGTGTTACATGGAAAACTACCATATCAAAGCTAACCCACATTATCTTTCACTCATCGTGCCATGTTGTTAAAGGGAAATATAACTCCAGCTATTTTTTCATCATGGTGTAATGAGCTAACACACATAAGATTTCCCTTGCAATGCCATGTTGTTAGAATGAAAGCTAACTCTAGTTAGATTTTCATCATGGTGTAATGCATTTGATGACAATGCGGCTCTGTTAGATGGAAAACTACCTTATGAAGGCTAACATATAATATCTTTACTCACCCTGCAATTTTTTAAGAATGAAAGCTAACTCCAGCTAGATTTCCATCATGGTGCTTTGTGATTGATGACAATGTGGTTGTGCTAGATGGAAAAATACACTATGAAAGCTTACACACATTAGATTTCATTCATTGTGCAACGGTTTAAGGATGAAAGCTAACTCCATCTAGATTTCCAACACGGTGCAATGTACTTGATTACAATGTGGTTGTGTTACATGGAAACCTACCTTATGAAAGCTAATACACATTAGATTTCACTTATCGTTCCATGTTGTTAAAAGAAAAGCTAACTCTAGCTAGATTTTTATCATGGTGTAATAAGCTAACACACATAAGCTTTCCCTTATAGTGCCATGTTGTCAAAATGAAAGATAACTCCAACTAGATTTCCATCATAGTGTAATGTATTTGATAACAATTTAGTTGTGTTAGATGAAAAACTACCTTATTAAAGCTAACAGACATTAGCTTTACTGACCGTGCAATCTTTTAAGAATAAAAGCTAACTCCAGATAAATTTCCATCATGGTGCATTGTGATTGATGACAATGTGGTTGTGCTAGATGGAAAACTACATTATGAAAGCTAACACACATTAGATTTCACTCATCGTGCAATGATTTATGGACGAAAGATAACTCTAGCTAGATTTCTATCACAGTGCAATGTGATTGATGACGATGTGTTTGTGTTAGATGGAAACTACCTTATGAGAGCTAACACACATTAAATTTCACTCATCATGCCATGTTGTTAGAAGGAAAGCTAACTCTATCTAGATTTGCATCATGGTGTAATGTATTTGATGACAATGTAGCTGTGTTAGATGGAAAAATACCTTACAAAAGCTAACACAGATTAGCTATTACTCATTGTGCAACGTTTTAAGAATGAAAGATAAATATAGATATATTTCCAACATGGTGCATTTTGATTGATGACAACGTGGTTGTGCTAAATGAAAAACTACATTCTGAAAGCTAACACACATCAGATTTCACTCACCATGCAACGATTTAAGATTGAAAGCTGATTCTAGCTAGATTTCCATCATGGTGCAATGTGACAATGTGATTGTGTTAGATAGAAAGCTACCTTATGAAAGCTAACACACATTAGCTTTCACTCATACTACCATGTTGTTAAAAAGAAAGCTAACTCAAGTTAGATTTTCATAATGGTGTAATGAGCTAACACACATAAGCTTTCACTCATAGTGCCATGTCAGAAGGAAAGCTAGCTTTAGCTAGATTTCCATCATGGTGTCATGTATTTGATGACAATGTAGCTGTGTTAGATGGATAACTACTTTATGAAAGCTAACAGACATTAGGTTTTACTCACCGTGCAATTTTTTAAGAATAGAAACTAACTCCAGGTAGATTTCCATCATGGTGCATTGTGATTGATGACAATGTTGTTGTGCTAGATGAAAAAATACACTATGAAATCTTAAACACATTAGATTTCACTCATCGTGCAATGATTTAAGGATAAACGTTAACTTCATCTAGATTTCCAACATGGTGCAATGTGATTTATGACAATGTGGTTGTGTTACATGTAAAACTACCTTATGAAAGTCAATACACGTTAGCTTTCACTCATTGTGCCATGCTATTAAAAGGAAAGCTAAATCCAGTTAGATTTCCATCACGGTGTAATGAGCTAACACACATAAGCTTTCCCTTATAGTGCCATGTTGTTAGAAGGAAAACTAACTCCAACTAGAATTCTAGTGTAATGTATTTGATGAAACTATGGCTGTGTTAGATGGAAAACTACCTTATGAAGGCTAACAAACATGAGCTTTACTCACCATGCAATGTTTTAAGAACAAAAGTTCATTCCAGCTAGATTTCCATCATGGTGCATTGTGATTGATGATAATGTGGTTGTGCTAGATGGAAAAATACACTATGAAAGCTTACACACATTAGATTTCACTCACTGTGCAACAATTTAAGGATGAAAGCTAACTCCAGCTAGATTTTCAACACAGTGCAATGTGATTGATGACAATGTGGTTGTGTTACATGGAAAATTACTTTATGAAAGCTAACACATATTAACTTTCACTCATCGTACCATGTTGTTAAAAGGAAAGCTAACTCCAGCTATATTTCCATCATGGTGTAATGAGCTAACAGACATAAGCTTTCCCTTATAGTGCCATGTTGTTAGAAGGAAAACTAACTCTAGCTAGATTTCCATCATGGTGTAATGTATTTGATAACAATGTGGTTTTGTTAGATGGAAAACTACCTTATGAAAGCTAACATACATTAGCTTTAATCACCATGCAATGTTTTAAGGATGAAAGCTAACTCTAGCTAGATTTTCAACTGGTGCATTGTGATTGAGGACAATGTGGTTGTGCTAGATGGAAAACTACATTATGAAAGCTAGCACACATTATATTTCACTCACCGTGCAATGATTTAAGGATGAAAGCTAACTCTAGCGAGATTTCCATCATGGTGCAATGTGATCAATGGTGATGTGGTTGTGTTAGATGGAAAATTACCTTATGAAAGCTAACACACATTAGCTTTCACTCATCATGCCATGTTTTTAGAAGGAAATATAACTCCAACTAGATTGGCATAATGATGTATTGTATTTGATGACAATGTGGCTATGTTAGATGGAAAACTACCTTATGAAAGCTAACACACATTAGCTATTACTCGCTATGCAACGTTTTAAGAATGAAAGCTAACTCTAGCTAGATTTCCAACATAGTGCATTTTGATTGACGACAATGTGGTTGTGGTAAATGGAAAACTACATTATGAAAGCTAACACACATTAGATTTCATTCATCGTGCAACGATTTAAGTTTGAAAGCTAAATTTAGCTATATTTTCATCATGGTGCAATGTGACAATGTGGTTGTGTTAGATAGAAAACTAATTCCAGCTAGATTTTCATCATGGTGTAATGACCTAACACACACGAGATTTCACTCACCGTGCCATTTTGTTAGGAGGAATGTTAACTACAAATAGATTTCCATCATGGTGTAATGTATTTGATGACATTGTGGTTGTGTTAGATGGAAAACTATTTAATGAAAGCTAACTCCAACTAGATTTCCGTCATGGTGCATTGTGATTGATGACAACGTGGTTGTGTTAGATGAAAACTACATTACGAAAGTTAACACATTAGATTTCACTCATCGTGCAACGATTTAAGGACTAAAGCTAAGTTCAGCTAGTTTTGAATTATTGCAACTATATTACTTTTTTGAACATACACTTCATATGGTTTAACCTTAATTACAAACTACAATTTAAATGTGTTACAGAAATTGGGAGGAGTTACAATGGAAAATATAATTTTGACAAGAGGGGACTATGTTGACCTCCTAATTAATGGTCAAGTTATTGGACTAGGAAGGGTTGAATCTACAGAGACTACAACTCATTATGGTGGAGAAATGCTTAATGTAGTTCAATTATGGTTTTGATAATTGATGTCATTGAACCACATTTGATTGTGGAAGATGTTGATGAAGGGGACTTACATCCATGGAAGATCATATATTTGAGGCATAAAAGGTAAATCAAAATATTGAAGCACATGTTAAGTTTTTTTTAGAGTACATTGCTTGTTTTTTTTTAGCAAATACTAAATTTGTTTAATTTGTTGTATAGGTGCAAATGCCTCTTTTGCATTTTTTATTGGAGACAAGGTAGATCTTTCATAATGTAGAGTGAAGGTGGGTGAAAGTTCCATATTCAATACAATGATTGGTCATAAGGTGCATGGAAGGATGGTAAACAAATTATCCATCATTGGTTAACATTGAGAAGGTGTTAAATAATGATGCTCTCTCACCACATCCAATAGGATTTGAGAATACACTAGGGGGTGCATTGGGATCTTATGAGATTTGGTCAGAATCAGATTTGGAAACTCATTGTCATGAAGATACAGTAAATACTAGCCAAGATAGGATTACATTCACATGTAAAAGGTTTCTCTTACACATGAATGTATGGGAACAAGCATGTGAATTTCCAAAGGGATCATAGTTAATGTTCGTGAGTATGACATGGTTGAGGGTGAAATGTTAGGTGAAAAGGAATTACATGTAAAATCAAAATCTGTTGTAGGAACAAACTTGGGTTTGTCGTTGATAGGTATGTTGACACATGGGCATAGCACAAGAGGTTTTGGTTATTTCTCCCTACCATCTGTACACATGGGATCACATTTTACCATTACATCTCTTGCAAAGTGCTTGAGGGACCTTGAAGACCCACACCTTGATATGTATGGTGATTTGCTTTATGAGAGTGGAAGTTCAAGAAACACACTTTCAAATGCATTATTTCAAAACTCTATTTACTCAGAAGGTAGAGTGTACAGGGATGCTTTCCTATCTTTAAATGGAAGCTCAAAAAATCAAAATCTTGATTTTAAACCTCTTCCTCCACATTTGTTGTTACAGTTGGGCAATGTAGCTAGTGATAATAAGAATCGTTATGTTTTCATGTTTCTATCACTATTAACTGTACTTGGTGTCTTCATCACTATTGAGGTTGGGTTCTTGCTTGTGGGGCACACCCATGAAGACATAGATGAAACCTAAGGAAGAATGTCTTCCAACTTGAAAATTAAAGATATATATTATTTACCTGAGATGATGGATACATATTGCACAATACAATAAAAACAGGTGTTTCCACCTAAACTTATTGACAAAGTGTATGACTTCAAAAGTTTTCTTAATGGGTACATCAAGGAGGCAAAAAATGCACTAGTTGGGAATCTTAATGTCCAGTACTTCCAATTTATTGTACTCAATGACGTTCCAGTTATGAGGTATAAAGAATCCATCAAAGACATTGAGTGGTCAGAACGAGTTGAGTTGTGGAATATAGATGATGAAGGTTGACCTATATTGCCCACAGGGAAGCCATATTTCTTACATCCGAAAGACAATGATGTTTACTTAAAAGAACTAAAGGAATGACTAACATCATACATAAAAATGTGGAAATAGACTAGTGGCAATGAGAATTCACCAATTGTTACAGAGGAATGGAATAAAAAACTAGAGTATTGGAAAAGTGTTCTTGATCCATTAGATAGAATCTACAATGACCATACACCCTTGGATGAAAGTGATTCTTCTTCTAATGATTTTTGGCCCAAGACGAGGAAAAAATATAACGTTGATGGTAATGCACTCCATGCAATATCAAGTATTATGGATGGGGAATTTGATAATGTGATAGATGAACCAATATATGTTGGACCCAAGTGCAACAAGCCAAAGCAAACATTCGATCCTAGAATTGATGTTGCTTGTTAGATTAGGAAATGAGGATGAATGAGATATGATTTGGATGGAAAAACCTACCTCAGATATATTCCAGAATGATGACAACGAGACCCTTCATGTAAATATTGATTGGTGGCATCCTAGCTCAGGGAAATACAAGGGAAATTTTTTAGAATAATATTGGGTACCAAATCATGATGACACATAACTTGGATCTATTCCAATTAATACCATAGTTTGGGCATGGATGCCAAACAAAGAATATTGCAGGAAGACCAAGATAAATAAATTTGGTGTACAAGTTGTACTTGATCTGCTTGAGCGAATATAAGGAGATTAGGTAGAGATGATCCATGAATGTAATTTTTCTTTTTGAATGACTTTTAGTATACATGAAGAAACTTTTTCAATGTTTGTAGTATAATAAATACTCTTCAAGCTACTTTTTGAGGAATTTTATATTATTTACTGCATATATGAAAATTTCACTTCAAGTTCATTGTTAATTCATGTGATGATACTTTATGTGAATTAGATAACACTATTCAAATTTTAACTTTTCAATTTGTCTTTTAGATCAACACAACATCTCACTATATCAATTGTGCATAATTATATTTATTAATGCATGTACAAAACCCTTACCTTATTTATTATTAGCTTTTGGTCACTCTCTTCAATACCACTTTGAGCTTTTCATTTTGTTCCCCTAATGATTGGTGGAGTGTCCACTCAAAACGTAGGGATGTTTCAACACACAATTTAATTCCATGAAATCTCTTTGTCATTATGATTAACCGTGGAAATCTTCATCATCAAGTTGTACTTGATCTGCTTGAGAAAATATAAGGAGATTAGGTGGAGATGATTCATGAATGTAATTTTGCTTTTTGAATGACTAATTAATATACGTCAAGAAAAAGTTGCCAATGTTTGTAGTATATCAAATATTCTCTTCAAGCTACCTTTTGAGGAATTTTATATTATTTGCTACATATATGAAATTTTTGGTTCAAATTCAATGTTAATTCAAGTGATGATACTTTATGTGAATGCACCATAAAACATCTTATAGACTTGCTTTGTGAATAAATGTAAGGAACTTGCAATAAGGTTTGAAGTCAATTTTCCCTATTATTCGTTGTTATAGTTGATATAAATTTAATTGTACTACTATGTTGCATTCAAATTCATAATTATATTTTCTCGTGTAGACTTTAAACCGGTGCCAACTTTGTACTAGTATGTTAACTTATACTCAACAAATACAGTACTAACATTTTGAGGGTGCATGTTTTATCAGTTTGTCATCATTGTGATTGATTTTTTGGATTAAACTGTGTGAACGTTTTTCAGACCAACGTTTTGAGTGGACACTCCACCCATGCTTGTTATGGGAACCATGAAAAACTCATTGTGGACTAAAAATATTTCATATAACTTAATCTAGAAAATCAATCATTAAGTAGTAACATCATGTTATCTTTAATTCATGTTAGACATTATCATCAAATACATTGCATCATAAAGACAATGTAATCCATGTGAAATTTAATGTTGATCGTAATGCACTGCATGTAATATAAGTATTATGGATGGATATTTTGATAATGTGACAGATGAACTAGTATATGCTGGGCCCAAGTACAACAAGCTAAAGCCAAGATTCAATCCTATGATTGAAGTTGAGAAAGGAAAGATGTTGCTAGTTCGATCATGAACTGAGGATGAAGGAGAGATGATTTGGATGGAAAAAAACACCTCATATATCTTCCAGAATGATGAAAGTGATACTCTTCATGTAAATGTTGATTTATGGAATCCTAATTCAGTGAAATACAAGGGAAAATTTTAGAACAATATTGGGTACCAAACCTTGATGACACATGACTTGGATCTATTCCAGTTAATACCATAGTTTGGGATTGGATGCAAAATAAATAAGATTGCAGGAAGACTACGCTAAATAAATGTGGTGTACAAGTTGTAATTGATTTGTTTGACTAAATATAAGGAGATTAGGTGGAGATGATTCATGAATGTAATTTTCTCTTTGAACAAGTTATTAATGTACTAGAAGAAACACTTTTCAATGTTTGTTGTATATCAAATATTCTCTTCAAGCCTTTTTTTGAGGAATTTTATATTATTTACTAATATGAAAAATTTGGTTCAACTTCTATGTTAATTCATGTGATGGTACTTTATGTGAATTAGATAACACCATTCAATTTTTAACTTTTCAATTTGTTTTTTACATAAACTCAACATGTCACTATATCAAATGTGCATAATTATATTCAATAATCAATCTTAAAACATCTTCTAGACTTCCTCTGTGAATAAATGTAAGGCACTTGCAATAAGGTTTGAAGTGACTTTTCCCTATTATTTGTTATTATAATTGATATAAATTTGATTGTTCTACTCTGTTGCATTCTAATTAATATTATATTTTCTTCTGTAGAGTTTAAAGTGGTGCGAACTTTGTACTAATGCAATATCTTACACTCAACAAAGACAAATTAGTAACATTTTCAGAGTGCAGGCTTTCATAGTTTGTCATCATTGTGAATTATTTTTTGGATTAAGTTGTCAGTGATTTTTTCAAACCAACATTTCAAGGGGGAACTCCATGCATGATCGTCGGGGGAACAATGTAAAATTCATTACGGTTTGAAAAGCTTTCACATAGCTTAATCTCGAAAATCAATATCCAAGTATTAACATTTAATGTCAATACTACATAAGTTAATAATAGTCACAACACAATATTAATACGTTGTTAAATAACTTTATATTATGTAAGAAATTTCTTACACAAATTATTAATAATTCACTAGTCAAATATTGATGACTTTTGTTTTAATACGTAAATATAAATATTAATGATAATCAAAGTATATCATTAAATACATTTATAGGTAAAATTTCTCACATAAATATGTTATTCTTAAAATCAACATTCATCAACTTAGTTTTTTAATACACCACCACCACCAACAACAATAATAATAAATTATGTCTCTAATTCATAATTTATTTTAGTCATTACTAAGATAAAACCCGTTTTACTCTAAGTCATAAAATATTTTCTCGTCCACTATCAAGTGCTGCCAACTTCCAAAAATAAAACATCATACTAAAAAAAAAAAAGATTTAGTATGGTAACTCAACCTAGACACATTAGTTAACATAATTTCAATTAAATGAAATTCCAAGATAATAATAGGAAAACACATTGATTATTAATGCCATTAAATAACTTTTATAATAATATGTAAAAAATCTTCTACAATCTATTTTTCGTGATATAATCATTGATCTTAACTTATATTAGAAAATATAAATAATAGTAATATAAATATATTATATTTCTATTCTAACTTATAATTGATTTTCATTGTTAAAATAATAAACTTAGCATAGTAACACTTAATATATAATAGTTTTTCTTGTCACTTGTAAAATGTTTCCAACCTTCTAATATATTACAACATGATACTCAACACATACAATATTACTTGTTATGTTGAGAATTAAAATTGTTACAATAACAAACACATTTGTATTATGCCATTAAATAGTTTTTAAATGGGTCATTCTAAAATTGTGCCAACCTTCTACTAGTATAGGAACTCAACAACAACAATGTACTAGTTATCATATCAAACTATAATTCAATTGCTTTATCATAGTAGCATATACAATATTAATGTCATTACATAAACTTAATCAACTTACCATTTAATTCAAACTATAGATAAGATTAATAGAAATTATGTAAGGAATCAAAGTCTAAGAATTTCATCATTTTGAAAGAATTAAAGTCTAAGGCTTTCTTCATTTTGACTTGTGAGAGAGGATTAGAAATATGTAATCTAGGTGTTAACATAGTCCCTCTCCCCTCATGTTGTAAAGGGTGCTAGCTCAATGGAAGAGCACCTGCATTACAAGCAGGACGATGGTGGTTCGATTCCTTCGTGCCCTAACATAAATTAATAGATGATATAAAATATTAATGATAATATAAAGATTGTAAGATATCTATATTTTCAATATAAATATGCTCTTTTCAATTAAACAAATTGTTCAAATACTTCATAAATAAATAATGAACACTTGCAATAATTAGTTCAGTTGGTTTTCCCCCTTTCCTCTTGTATATGAAAAAAACAAATTGTAATGCAGTAATGCTATTCTAGTTCATAATTGATTTTGATCATTAAAATAATTAATATTAATAAATAAGGGAGGCTTTACTAACATCAATATAATTAAATAAATTTATAGGTAAGAAATTTCTCATGTTAATATATTATTCATAAAGTAAACATTTATCAACTTAGTTTTTAATACACTACCACTAACAACAACAACAATAATAAATTATGTTTCTATTTTAATTCATAATTTATTTTAATCATTACAAGGGTAAAACATAGACTTTAAAGTCACAAAATATTTTCTCGTTTTGATTATAAGTGGTGCCAACTTCCAAATATAAAAGAACAAACTCAACAAAGACAAAAAATAATTACTATGACAATGTTTATAATTGTTGTAGTAACAAATACAATGTTGGTATTATGTCATTAAATAATTTAATCAACTTAACATTTATTACAAACTATAAATAATATTAATAGAAATTATGTAAGGATTCAAAGGCTATGGCTTTCCTCATTTTGAAATAACTCAATCTAGCGGAAGTTCTAAATTCTAGAGCTAACCCATCTAGTTCTAATTGAGACGTAATATTTCATTTGGTTCTAATTGAGATGTAATATTTTCTTTTGAATGGTTGAATACTAAAGTTTTACTTGAAATAAATAAAAAAATATTAATTGATAAAATAGCTCATTGGATTAATTCTTCCAAATTTAATGGAATAGTTCTTTGAGTTGATTTTTCTAGATTTAATAGAATATGTATTTAGAGATTTACAAAAAATCTCAATGTGGATGAAGTCCTTGTAATAGAATATTTCCAAATTTAATGAAATATGTGTTAAAATATTTCATGAGAAGAAGATTCTCTGATATAGGCTTGCCTATGGATTCACAGGGGAAACTTATCAAATATATTACTATTTCTTCTTTGGATTTATGGTAAAATGATGGGTAGATTCTAGGGTTTCATGCACATGCAATATTGATGCTAGCATTGTTGGAAGAACACAAGCACAAGGAGGATCTAGGGTTTCCTTGGTTGCTCCATTGGTAAAGTTTGGTGAAATTATGCTTCTATGGATTGAACGGTGGTTGTTGTTAGACACTGAGAGGTGGGGTGAATCAATGTAAAGCAATTTTAGAACTTTTCTTAACTTGTCACAATTAACTACCAATTCATCACTGCATAATCATTTCATAAACATATTTCACTTCATCATTCACATAGCATAAGAATTTAAATCATCAAGAACCATAACACTAAAGAACACAACACCATATAATTTTGTAATCTTTTTGTATTAGTTTTGATCCGGCTACAACCATTAGGTAAAATCAGCACCTACTATGTATCCAGGACCCTACCTAGTTTTCTTAGACACTGCTAGGAAGGGTTTGAGGTATCCTAACCTCAAATCCAAGTCAAGATTTCATTTATAGTTAAATATCACTCTCACATCAACATCATCTATTTCTTCAATCTATTCTGCTGCCGGTCAATACTGCGGATCATATGCTCAACACTCTCATCAATACTGCTGCTCTTCCTCTTCACTAGTCATCATGGAACTCTGCATGGTTTGCTCACCAACACTACTTATCAAATCATCAATCATCAAGGTCTCCATAGTTGTAGGTGTATCATTATGTCGGTCAAACTTCTACAATACAACTTGTCATCAAGGTGTCAATCATAATAAAAAGGCAAGCACCTGCATGCTTCACTTGTTCATACAACTGTACTTCATCTATTACTATCATCCTTAGAGTGTCAGCAAGCAATCATCATCAAGCTTGCATCTTCATTACAGAATTTGCATCATAAAATATAAGGTGTCATCATCTTTATTAATACACCACTGTATGTACTCAAGCACCTATGTCACTGTTTATATGTTACCACTGTATGCAATGAATCATTAACTTCACTTACATATCATCATTACTTCGTATATGCCACTGTAAATACAACTAGGTCATCATCATTAGTGCATCATAGTCATAGGGTATGCATTCATCCTCAAATATATATAATAGTGCAAAACATACCTTGTATCAGTATCATGTCATCTTCAACCTAATTGTACTGTATACCACTGTATACTTCAATATTTTTCACAAAAGAGACTGTCAAAGTCTTCAAAGAGCTGTCAATCATGTCAATTTACACTGTTAATTGTCACTTCATATATTTCATATCAAACATCACTCTCAATCACAATTCACACAAGTGACTGTTATATCACTTGTTACTTAACACTTCTTTTGTTGTAGGATACAACTCAGTCTGTAAATTCTTCAATTTTGGACTGTCAAAGACTTCAAGCATGGATTGTCAAAGAACTAATGTATAAGCCAACCTATCATTGTATTCACTTGGTGAACATCATCATTCTATCATCATCTCACCATCACTTATATGTCAAAGCTTCTATATGTATGCTGTTGTACATGTGGACAGTTTGCATGGGCTAACAAATAATTTAGACCAAAACCATCTCTGTGGGTCTTAGTTGACCACCGAAATCTCCGCAGTCACTGCCTGCTAGTCATCAAAAAATTGGGTCCTTTGCTGCATCTATCCTCTTGCCTTAGTCCGAATTTAGAGCTCCAACTTCACACCATCCATATTGTTGTGTCATAACCAAACTTCAGAGATACTGTTACTATCACACACTGTCACTGCTGTAGCATTATCAATATTTTCACAAACCCATGATCAAACTTTATGCCATACAAACTCTATTGTACCATCAATTCTTTTTCTGTTGCTACAACTTACCTTGATATGTCCTTAAACAAGCTTAGGACTTTGTCAAACTAGCACAAATTTCTGCCATAACCATGAGCATAGCATCATATAGCATGGGCTGATTTTCTATCTCTGTATGGGCTGAATTTCTATCAAGTATATGAATTGAATTCTGTCATAAGGTCATGCAATCATAGGCTGATTTTCTATCATGTACATAGGATGAATTCAAGACTGAATTTCTTGGATCTCAAAGATTTTTCCATTTAGAATAGAGTCATCAGATAACATAGGTCAAAATATTTATCATGCAACAAACCCTTGATCACAATGAATTTTTCCTTACAAGATAAGACTATGAACATACATAGGCCAAAATCATCATCTGCCTTAGATCATACCATCATTCGAGAAATAAACCTTGAGCATCATAAGATGAAATCATAGCTTCTGCACTAAAGGCTCCTTGAACTTTTGTTGTCTCAGACCTTCCTACACCTTTGCTGCTCTTAGTGATTCATACATTTACCTCCTTTTCCTGCTCCTTAGACCTTCATGCATCTTAGAGTTCGTTGCCTCAAGGAGATACCCAAAATTTTCAGAGAAAAACACCAGAAAAAGAAAACTGTATTTTCTCTGATGTTGCCTCAGTCAAACCGAATTTCACCTCAGTGAGTGGCCCGAAATTGCCTCAGTCTGACCTCCAAAATTGCAGCAGTCTGACCTCTGAAATTGCCTCAGAGCTCCCAAAAATTCTTCACATTTCAAAATGAATTTTGATGGGTTATTTATATTGGTTTTTCCACAATAAATTCTAGAGCCAACTTGTATATGCTTTTGTATATTTTTATTTATTAAATCTTGATTGACTGAGTTGACTTCTAGGGCTTGTTATTTTATTTATTATTTAATTTAAATTTTATTTATTTATATTTTGATTTGAATTGTGTCACATATTCTTCCCATTTAGATGGTCATCACAAGATAAGGGTATGTCTTAAAGACATCAACACCCCAATAGCCTTCTTACCATAAGAGGTACCAAGGACCCTTAGTCAAGGGTGTGCAATGTGCATTTGACCGTAAAATCAATGTATGTGTGCCATGTGTGTGTGTCCACACATCGTCATCAAGGACTTAACTACCACACACTTGTGGGATAGATGATCATCATAAGTGCCACAGACTTCTTCAATGTATTCATCACCATACATCAAGGGTTCCACATAAGGACATCTTCATGGTTCAAAGGGCTTCAACATCATACCTAGGACATGTTCATGGGTTTTGTAGCCTATCAAGTACCATATAAGGTCATCGTCATCAGACAAGAGCTCCATGACCCAAACAAGGGTTGCAGGGTCATCAAAACACCAACTGTGGATCCAAGGACATCTTTAGGACTTCTTCATCAATCAAGGGGATTCATAGGCTTCTTCAGCCACCTGAACCACATAAGAGGACCTCCAAGGATCAGGATATCTTCTGTGGGGATTCTAGTTCTTCTTTTGGGGTACCATGACATCAGCATAGCATGAATGACCACAGAATGGGTCATTAATTCCTCTCCAAGCCATTTAGGGCTTCTCCATCGTCTACCCAGGCTTCAGTACCATCTCTAGGGTCTTCACCATCATCAGCAGGGTCTTCAACATCATCAGCAAAGTGGTGGCTTCAAGATCCATCCTTGTGGGTACAGGGACCTTGTCAACTAGGTACAAGGTGATTCAAGGCACAAACCCACTCTATAAGGGATCCTAGGCACTACAAAGTGCAAAACCACTTTATAAGGGGTCAAGCCACTATAGGTGGGACTTGGTGGCATCAATGACATCCTGTGGGGCTATTGCAAGTCCATGTTGGCATCAATGACAATTTCAACAACAATATCCCCCTTTTTCATTAATGACAACAACTCATGCTCCCCCTGTGAGCATGATCCCATTTTGTCTTCATCTCTCCCTTTGTCTTCATTTCTCCCCCTTTGGAATCAATAGAAAAGGGTGTCCACACACGTGTCTGAAATCTCTTATCACTATTGACTACTCCCCCTGTCAATATGCATGATCCTAGGACCTGTCTGTATACCTGTAGTAACCATCCTTTCTCCATTGAGTTCATCCTCCATCCTTATGAACTTAAGGTGTGCTAAGGTCTTTGAGAGACCTTACACTTGGATTTCCATATGGAAGCCATCTTACCTGCTCTGATCCACCTCTCCTATCTACAACTACTCGGTCTTCCTCATCCATACTTGCTTCTTGGCATCTGTCCTTTGAGCATATGTTCCTTCATTTGTATTGGCTTTCCTTGATGAGCTGTATAGGAAACTTCTCAAGGATTGTTTTCGTGTACTCCCACAATTTTGAGCTTTGTGCCCAAGGCCACTACAGCTATAACACCTCATCATATGACAATGTGTAGCAATGTGACCAACATCTGACTGAGCTGTTGGAACTTCCAACACTTATTTGATCAACTTCATTTCTCCATGCCTGAAAGTGTCCCTAATTATAGGACTTTTTCTTCTGATATTCAAATATTCCTGCATTGGTCTTCCAAGGTTCACTGGTTCTTCTTGCTGATGTGTAGGAAGGACTCTTCCTTGGTTGAATTCTTTGACTTGCACACTCTTGGGCTGTGTGACCAAACCCAATACATGTGTAGCATCTCAAAGTGTGACATGTGGAAGCAACATGTCCAACTTGATTACATGTCCAACATCTAACTGAGACAATGGGGCTTCCAGCCCTTCTTCTTCCATAGAATCTACAATCCATAGCCTTATGACCAAAGTTAGAACAAAAATAATAATAACCATTGAAGCCATTTTCTTACCTGGGTCTTGGAGTTGTTTCTTTAATGAATTTGTTTGAGGAATAGACCCAAATCCTTGTTTCATCTTTGAACTTCCAAAATCCTTGTTGTCATGTGTAGGTGCATGGGGAGCATCTTTGGATGTTGATGGACCTGCTTCTGGAGTCTTCAGAGACCAAGTGTCATCTTCAGATTTTTCTTTGTTCTTCTTGTAACCAAGACCAGTTTTTTCGAGTGGAGATCTTTGGCAATCTAAGGTCTTTTGTAGGACAATTGAACTATCCTGGAACTTGACCAAGGCTTTGTTCTTCTTACCTTTCTTCCTGAGACCAACTACCTCTATTTCCAACTTCAGGACTATCTCCTCCTTTTCTTCTAGCTGACTCTTCAGGATTTCTTTTGTCCTCTTGGATCCTCCAGCTAAGTCTTCAGATCATGATTGACCTCTCTAGTTTCTTCAAGCTCTTGAGTAGGATTTTCTGATTCTTCCTTTTAACTGGTCAATTTAGTCTTTAATTGTTCAACTTCAGCATCCTTGTCTTTCATTTGATCCCGCAACTCTTTGTCCTTGTATTTGAGCTTTACAAGCAACACTTTCATTGACATGGTCTTCTACTGATATTCATTCAAGGAGTCCAATATTTTCTTTTTGAACTTCATGAAATCACTCTGGTTTAGATTTACTATGTTTAGGAACCAATTAGCTTTGAGATCAATATTTAGCAACGTGAGATGTATCTCATGTGCAGTCTTTGATAGCCCTTCATAATATTCTACAAGAACCTTCTCAATTTCATCACACAAGCTATCATTATAATCACAAGAGTCCATACCTTTACTAGAGTCCTCTTCTTGTTTGTCTTCTTCTTGATTGACCTCTTTTGGGAGCTTGTCTTCTGATTCCTGATCTATTTTTTTGGGTTCTGGTCTTGCCTTCTGATACTCACTCTCCAACTTGAACCATAGGTCTTTTGTCGAACTGTACTCTCCTACACTTTACTTCACTGAGCTGGGAAGTCCATCCATGAGGAACTTCAAGGATGTAGTGTTTTCCTTCCTTTCTTCCTTCTGTGTAGCTGATTTTCCTTTCTTGTTTGATGGAGCGGGTGGATTGATAACAATTTCCCAAATACCGAACTTCTTCAGATAAGCCTTCATTTTTCTCCTCCAACTAAAATAATCTGTAATATCAAGTATAAGCATGTCATTGCTTGATGACTCTTTGTTCTCCTCCATTGTTTCTAAGGATCTCCTTCAAGCTTGTTAGGCTTGTGATGAAGGCCGGCTCTGATACCAATTGTTAGACATTGAGAGGGGGGGTGAATCAGTGTAAAGCAATTTTAGAACTTTTCTTAACTTGTCACAATTAACTACCAATTCATCACTACATAATCATTTCATAAACATCTTTCACTTCATCATTCACATAGCATAAGCATTTAAATCATCAAGAACCATAACACTAAAGATCACAACACCATATAATTTTGTAATCTTTTTGTATTAGTTTTGTTCCAGCTACAACCATTAGGTAAAATCAGCACCTACTGATACAAAGAGCACCTACCCTATATCAAGGACCCTACCTGGTTTTCTTAGACCCTGCTAAGAAGGGTTTGAGGTATCCTAACCTCAAATGCAATTCAAGCTTGCATTTACAATCAAAGCTCACTGTCACATCAACATCGTCTGTTTATTCAATTTGTTCTGCTGTTGGTCAATACTGCTGATCATCCACTCAACACTATCATCAATACTACTGCTCTTCCTCTTCACTGCTCATCATGGAACTCTGCATGGTCTACTCACCAACACTGCTTATCAAGTCATCAATCATCAAGGTCTCCATAGTTGTAGGTGTATCATTCTGTTGGTCAAAATTCTGCAATACAACTTGTCATCAAGGTGTCAATCATAATCAAAAGGTAAGCACCTGCATTCTTCACTTTTTCATACAACTGTACTTCATCTATTACCATAATCCTTAGAGTGTCAACAAGCAATCATCATCAAGCTTACATCTTCATTACAGAATTTGCATCATAAAATATAAGGCATCATCATCTTTATTAGTACACCACTGTATGTACTCAAGCACCTGTGTCACTATATTTATGTTACCACTGTATGCATTACATCATTAACTTCACTTACATATCATCATTACTTCATATATTCCAGTGTATATGCAACTAGGGCATCATCATTAGTGCATCATAGTCATAGGGTATGCATTCATTCTCAAATATATAATAGTGCAAAAAATACCTTGTATTAGTATCATGTCATCTTCAACCTAGTTGTACTGTATACTTCAATATTTTTCACAAAATAGACTTTCAAAGTATTCAAAGAGTTGTCAATCATGTCAATTTACACTATCAACTATCACTTCATATCTTTCATATCAAACATCACTCTCAATCACAATTCACCCAAGTGACTGTTATATCACTTGTTACTTAACACTTATTTTGCTGTAGGATACAACTCAGTCTGTCAATTCTTCAATTTTAGACTGTCAAAGACTTCAAGCATGGACTATCAAAGAAATACTGTATAAGCCAACCTATCACTGTATTCACTTGGTGAACATCATCATTCTATCATCATCTCACCATCACTTATATGTCAAAGCTTGTATATGTCTGCTGCTGTACATGTGGACAGTTTGCATGGGCTAATAAAAAATTCAAACCAAAACCATCTCTATGGGTCTTGGTTGACCACCGAAATCTCCACAGTCACTGTCTGCTAGTCATAAAAAAACCGGGTCCTTTGCTGCAGCTATCCTCTTGCCTCAGTCCGAATTCAAAGCTCCAACTTCACACCACTCATATTGTTGTGTCATCACCAAACATCAAAGATACTATTACTATCACACACTGTCACTGCTATAGCATTATCAATATTGTCACAAACCCATGATCATACTTTATGCCATACAAACTCTGTTGTACCATCAATTCTTTTTCTAATGCTACAACTTACCTTGAGATGTCCTTAAACAAGCTTAGGACTTTGTCAAACTAGCACAAATTTCTGTCATAACCGTGAGCATAGCATCATATAGCATGGGCTGATTTTCTGTCTCTATATGGGCTGAATTTCTATCAAGTATATGAGTTGAATTCTGTCATAAGGTCATGCAATCATAGGCTTATTTTCTGTCATGTACATAGGCTGAATTCAAGACTGAATTTCTTGGATCTCAAATATTTTTCCATTCAAAATAGAGTCATCAGATAACATAGGTCAAAATATTTATCATGCAACAAACCCTTGATCACAATGAATTTTTCCTTACAAGATAAGACTATGAACATACATAGGCCAAAATCATCACATGCCTTAGATCATACCATCATTCGAGAAATAAAACTTGAGCATCATAAGATGAAATCATAGCTTCTACACTAAAGGCTCCTTGAAATTTTGTTGTCTTAGACCTTCCTACAACTTCACTCCTCTCAAGGATGCTCTTAGTGATCCATACATTAACCTCCTATTCTTGCTCCTTAGACCTTCATGCATCTCAAAGTTCGCTGCCTCGGGGAGATACCCAAAATTTTCAGAGAAAAACACCAGAAAAAGAAAATTGTCTTTTCTTTGCGGCTGCCTCAATCAATCCGAATTTCACCTCAGTGAGTGACCCGAAATTGCCTCAGTCTGACCTCTGAAATTGCAGTATTCTGACCTCCAAAATTGCCTCAGAGCTCACAAAAATTCCTCACATTTCAAAATAAATTTTGATGGGTTATTTATATTGGTTTTTCCACCATAAATTTAGGAGCCGACTTGTATATGCTTTTGTATATTTTTATTTATTAAATATTGATTGACTGAGCCGACTTCTAGGGCTTGTTATTTTATTTATTATTTTATGTATATTTTATTTATTTATATTTTAATTTGAATTGTGTCACATATTTTTACCATTTAGATGGTCATCACAAGATAAGGGTATGTCTTAAAGCCATCAACACCCCAATAGCCTTCTTACCATAAGAGGGACCAAGGACCCTTATTCAAGGGTGTGCAATGTGCATTTGACCTTAAAATCAATGTATTTGTGCCATGTGTGTGTGTCCACCACATCGTCATCAAGGACTTAACTACCACACACTTGTGGGATAGATGATCATCATAAGTGCCACAAACTTCTTCAATGTCTTCATCACCATACATCAAGGGTTCCACATAAGGACATATTCATGGTTCAAAGGGCTTCAGCATCATACCTAGGACATGTTCATGGGTTTTGTAGCCTGTAAAGGACCATACAAGGTCATCATCATCACACAAGAGCTCCATGACCCAAACAAGGGTTGTAGGGTCATCAAAACACCAACTGTGGGTCCAAGGACATATTTAGTACTTCTTCATCAAGCAAGGGGCTTCATAGGCTTCTTTAGCCACCTGAGCCACATAAGAGGACCTCCAAGGATCAAGACATCATCATGACATCATGGGGATGTTATGTCTTATTCTGCGGTACCATGACATCATCATAGCATGAATGACCACAGAATTAGTCATTAATTCCTCTCCAATCCATTTAGGGACTCTCCATCATCTACCCAGGCTTCAGGAGCATCTCTAGGGTCTTCAGCATCATCAGCAAGGTATTCAACATCATCAGCAAAGTGGTGTCTTCAAGATCCATCCTTGTGGGTACAGGGACCTTGTCAACTGGGTACAAGGTGCTTCAAGGCACAAACCCACTCTGTAAAGGATCCTAGGCACTGCAAGGTGCAAAACCACTTTTTAAGGGGTCAAGCCATTACAGGTGGGACTTGGTGGCATCAATGACATCCTATGGGGCTACTGCAAGTCCATGTTGGCATCAATGACAATTTCATCAACAGTTGTAATGCTGCGTTTTCTATGAATTAGAGATTTTTACCAGCTTTTTTCAACTTTTACATGTTATAAAACACCCTCTTGAAGGATTTTTCTCTTGTTTATCCCTATATCTCTGAATTTTTCCCTAATTAGGATCCTCCAACAAACCCTAGAGGTTGTTTTTGGAAGTCCTTGTTGGCGAGCCTTAGGGAAATATTCCGAGAGGGAGGTTGATCGCCATCACTCACGGCCATGGGTTTGAAGTAAATTTCACAAAAACCCTAAGATTTGTCATTTTTATCAAAATTTAGTATTTCATGTGTAAATAGAGGCATTTGCATGATTAGTGTAATGTTAGATTAGATCTGCATTTTTATAAACTAGAAAACCTTAAAAATTTATAAAATTTAATAATAAAAAATAACAACAATTTTAAAATTCTAAGCCACCCTCAAATTTTGGCCTGCCTGCCTCCAATTTGTCACCTAGCTTCTTGTCTACATCCATGACCTTGAGAAGAAACCTGAAAAAACTAGTCAAAATTCGGAGTTAGGGTTTCATATTTGACATGTTTCAGGGGTTGGGATAAATTGGCCTTGATAAAAGGTTAGTTTCTGCCTTACAACGACCCCATTTAATTGTTTAGGAGGGAAATTTAGGGATTCTTTCCTTATTGATCAGTGTTACTATCATTTCTAGCCCTAAAACCTATCAAACAAACTTGCAAAATCAACCAAGTTAGGGTCATATTTGAGTTATGGGGAAATCTCAACAATATCATTGAATTCGGCCTTCCAAAACCATTATTTTCAGGCTAAGGAGTACTTGTATAAACCCTTAAAAGGATGGTTAACTCAGCTGGTAATTCATGTTGATATACAGTAGTATTTACAGTTAATCTAAATGATGATAATAATTCCTATGTGATGATACATGATGGTTGTTAATACGTACACTTGCTAGCTGATAAAATTGTCTACTACTGTTGATTTCAAAGAAAAGTGGTTTAAATGATAATACTCTGTTTGTTATGATTCTAAAATAGATTTTTCTGCCCTATATCCTTGGTGTGGCTATGAAATACTTATGCTTTACAACAATATCATATTGTGCACAAACCTAGAAAACACCACTAACTTATACAATAAATTTACAAAATATCAAAGGTATGCATGCTTTACCGATGGACCAGCTAGCAAAGAAGTTCCAGAATCTGCAATAGAAACACAACCTCCAACACAGAAAAATGCAACAAAATGTTCATAAAATGCCATCAATAGTTTCATAAGATTCCTTAAGAAGCAATCATATGCCCAATTGAATAAGATGGACTGTATGTTGACTTGTTGATTGATCATCAATGAGGAAGTCTCCCATGTCAAACTGAAGGAAATAGAAAAATCGATTGATTAGAGTATATTAATCCCATTACATACCTACTAGTAACTATATTGACTCATACAAAGAACATGGTATGCATGTGTTTATCCTTAAATACAGTCAATCTTAAACCTGGAAAACTAACATGACTCTATTACATACCTTCCAGTAACGGTTTCGAGTAACAGGAGCATATTGATGTTTACCCTTGAAGTGATTAGGATCAACACCACCAAAAGTCATGGCTGCAAATGGGCTTTCTTCAATAAACACATATTTTCCTTGGGAAAGAACGTCGAAACTATTTCCAACAAATGTGAAAATGTTGCCTTTAGTGAAAAGATGTCATACCAAATCTAGTGATCTATCACTGTAAATCAGTTAAAATGACTGATACTCTTTTTCAGGCCGTGGATACCTCTAGAAGATTGCCTGAAAACAACAAAAATAAACATTTTTTATAACTTAATCATTCAAACAATGCCTTCTAGAAATAAAGTAGAAAATAGATCTTTATTTTTTCAAGCAGATCTCAATACTTTGTTACCATAATTATCAATGCAGTCATTCTTCTTTTGTATTCCAGAGTTGAGATGTTTGCTCTAAGTGACCACTTTAAACTCGGTGATAAATTGGAAGCAATACAGAAAGATATAAATGCCTAATAAAATATTTGCACAAAGAATACTTTGTAACAAATTAGAAATTATGAGTAATAAAGTGCACAATGATGTTGGGGTGAAAAGTTACAATGGAAATTGAAAATACCAATGTGTACCATTCCCAACTCACAACCTACAGGGATAAGCACAAATATAAACATAGGTTTTCCACTGCACAATCAAACATGAAAGTTGAAAAAGATATGAGATTAAGAAACAAATTTCAAAACTACTGGAGCAGATAACAATATACTCATGCGGAATAATAGGGAAACGATGCTTCAGATACCATTTACCTCACAAGTCTATCTATCTTTTTCTATCTTTTGACCTTTCATATTCCCATCAAACTCAAATGCCTATCATATTTCTTGTAATGAAATGCCTACATTTAATTTTGTTGTCCAAGCTATATGGTATTGGTAAGGTATTACAAAGGGGCCAGTTATCATGATAAATCAAAATATTTAAGGTAATTGCTTAGATTAGATAGAAAAAATTTCACCTCAATGTATGGTAATCATCATCATCAACTAAATGTATGTGTCTGCACATGCATAAATACCCATACACAGCTCAATCAAAAAAAAGAAACATAGTTATACCTTGATTTGTGGATCTTCACACTGTCTTCTTATGCTTTACCTTTCAAAACATCATTCAACATACTTCATTTTTTGTCCTATTGCAATAGTTTCATGTTAGGACCCATCAAATAAATTTATTTTTGTTTATGAAAATAACAAAACCAATCTAAATAAATACAATTCTATTACAATGTAAATTACAATACTATTCAATTATTCAAGTAAATTAATTGTTAAGAATATATCACCTGATAAAACATGGATAACCAAAAATACTATGTATATAAGGCCATCAATCTAATCAAAACGCCATTTCTTTCCTCTTAACTATGGAAATGTTTCTCAACACTATCTATAACAAGTTCCAATGGAGGAGTCAAATAGCAATAGTGAAAATTATACACTAAAATTATAGAAATAGATTTTTTTTATGTATTCTTCCTTACCATTCATTGAGCTCCTCTCTGTTTCGAGAATAATTTAATATTCTCTACTAAATAGGACCAACCACATGAAGGTGGAAGCTTTTATGGCCCATCCCCCCCTCACATCACTCTCAACTCCCCAAACCCAATGCATATACTTGCAAATAACAATTTATTTCACTATCCAAATAACAATGCATCTACAATGCAAATAACAATGCATCTACTGCAAATTATTTCACTCAATAGTTGAAAGATTCTTTCATTAAATCATTCTTTAAATCATTCATTAAACCATTCAATCATTCAACAGCTGAAAAAACCATTCATTAAATCATTCATTAAAACATTAATTTAGTCAATGGGAGAAAAAAAATCAGTAAACCATTCAATAAAGAATTCATTCAAAACATTCATTCATGAAACAAGGGAAAAAAAAATTAAATGTTTTTTTTATAAATAAGAATTACTCAAAATTTGTTTAGTCACTTCCTTTTTATTTTTCTTCTCTTTAAATATTTAGTTAGAGTCACATCTTCGGGAATCTAATCATCAATATCCAGGCTACTAGTCTGCTTGCAAGGTTGAACTTCAAGTGAGGGGCGATGAATTTCTGCAATAATGTCAAAATATTTCATTAATATATTTATATTTTTATAAATACAAGTAATTCATTTAAAAAACATTACGAATGTATGTTTTTACCTGCCATGGGCACATCAACATGTTCAACATTATCTCGTACAAGCCCAACCTATTCCGTGTTATGATCTGCATCTACATGCTCTGCAGTTGAATTGTGTAGAATTAGAATTAATATTCATCTTCTGCAATGGTCTATAAAAATAGTAGCACATTAATAATTCATTACCACGATGAGAAGCATGATCTTCGTTTGGTTGGTCATGTACTACATCCTCGACATGAATGGGATCATTAATTTCTGCACAAAAAGGAATAAATAATTTATGTTAATTTATTTAAAAGGAACAAATTGCATGAGCAATAATAAATTATTAGTAAACTATACAGTTTTCACATACCTGGGTATCATATGGATCAGCAGAAGATCGTGCAGTATTCCTAGACAAGCTTCTCTGGTGTTCAACAACGGCATCAAAGCCCTATTTGAAGCCAAGCTTCATGTAATCCGCACTGGGCAATTCTTTGAACTGGTCGGCCTTCATATTTGCATGATGTCATTAATTTTAAATCCTTTTGTCAAAACAAAACAAAAATAATAATCTGTATGATATTTGGATGCGGATTCGGGTTTTGCGATACTTACATATCGGGCCGCCAAGTTGGAGTAACCACCAAGCCCAAGTTTGTGTTGGCCATTTTTTTTAATTCTTGCCTTTGTGGCCTTAGATGTGTCTGAGAGCCTATTATGTTTTTAAATACATTATTTGATGTACCAAAATTGATATAAAAACTAGTAATAATAAGGCTTACCACTACATTTTGGAATGTATTGCATACCTCCCTGTTCCACCTAGTGGTATCTTTCCTGATTTTCTCAGGCTCTTCTCTTTTCCATCTTCCACGGAGGCTTTTCACTCCATAGATGGAATCATTGGAGAGCACTCATACCTAGGTTTCTTTTCTAGGTGAAACCTATACTGGTCTTGGGCGATCTTCAGATGTTTTCCAGCCTTCTATAGGACCTTCAATGTATTGAAGGTATCTTTTTTGAATAGACTAACCAAGCGATTAGTCAGATCATCCTTTAAATATTTTGGCTTCTTGTTCCACATTGTGCAGATGGTGGGCACGAATATCTCCAAGGACAAATCATTCATATGTTTATAAAATATATCATTTCTTGCAAAACATTAATGCCATCATTAGTCAACATTAGAAAATATTATCGGTATATTAGACACAAATTATAAAAACTAAATTGAACAATCTATAATGACCTGGAATCCTATCTATCTTTATTGGAACCAGCTCTTCATTCACCAAAAATGTACACACTATTGAACCAATGCTAGTCACACGAGAAGATCCAGGAAATGCTTCCACATCTCTATCTAACCCTGCATCCACCCCTTCTTCTTCAGCATCTGTTGTGGGTAGGGCAACATCGGATGCACCCTCCGCTGCCCTCGGGGGTGTCACAGAGCGTGTTGCTGATTGTTCAGTGGATAATATGGTAGTAGTATGTGGTGTATGTGGAGTGGTTTGGTCACTGGGACCAACATTTCATTGACCACCACTGATAATCTCCATAGCACGCTATAAATTCAAACCATTGTATTATAAGTTCAATAGCATATAAAATCAAATATTATAAATTTTTTATAAATGAATTTGCATTTTTATTCGATAACTTACCTCCACTTTTTTACGTTGCTGTAACAACAATTGAACCCTTTGTTTGAGACCTTATGTTAGTGGAACTGCCAATCTCAGATGAATCAGTTCCTCATTTTCTTTTTTCCTTGTCCTTTGTAGCACACTCAACGGGTCTGTAAACTCTCTAATTTCACTATCTCTCATCAACCAAGAGACCTCATTCTGTAAAGAGTTTTGAGATGTTGTTTCAAAAATGAAATCCCTTATCTGCAATTGAAATATATAAAAAATTGCTTAGTCTTCGAAGCAATAGTGTGCGCAAATAATTATATTAGGGATTACATCTAGGATTACCTAACACCTAGAGGAGCGTGTGGTCTGATCAACAGATGGGGATTTACCTCGATCAACCACCTACAAAAAAAGTAGAGAACATTATCACAATGAACACAATATGTAAAAGATAACAAATACAGAACAAAAATAAACACTATGCAACATGTTTTATATGTGTACTTTTTTTAAGTATTTAGAATGTGGAATTACATTTAGGTTTACTGGTTGCCTCGAGGCTCCAGTCATCTAATCAACAGCTGGGGACTTTCCCCGGTCAATCTATAGAAAAGGTAGACAACATTACCATCATGAACGCAACCATAAAAATGAAAGAATACATAACAAAATAAACATAATGCATCATGATATACATGTTTACGATTTTAAAGTATTTGAAATGGAGAATTACATTCATGTTTAGCTATTTCCCTGATATTGTAGTTGGCTGATCAATAGCCGGTTGGCTTCCCTGCTCAACACTCTGCATGGAAAATAGATAATATTACATAAACAAACCTAATATACTAATGAAAATACATAACAATGTATCTATATGTCCATCCTAAATTTAATATTACATTGGCAATATCGAGGTATACCTGCTGCCTTGACTCGGGTCGACAAACATCTACGAAGATGGAGGTTCCCATAAGAGAACCTTGCATAAAAAAACATACTAGAATTTACATAAGGAAACATGAAAAGTAGATAATTTCAATTATATGCTAACAAAAAGTCCTATAGATGTTAAAATAATTAATAAAAGGGTGGTTAAATTGTTTGTTGTACCACAACCATACTAACATTATTTGTATCTACATGATTCAAATTGTAATCAATAAGTAGTTCTTCGCTAGTAGCTATTGATTTAATTGCACATACAAAGACATGGTTTCCTTCATGTGACTCAAATATGCAGTTGGGTTGCTTTAGTGTAGACCCTGGTTGTGTACTGTTTATAAACCCCACAATATTACCGGTTGTTTTTGGCCTTCCGTCCATGTACATCGTTTCTCCTTTATTTTGAGCTTTGTCTTTCAGTTGTATATAATTCGCTGACAACCCATATCTACGCGTAGCTCGTGTATATTGGACCAGGCACATCCATTCACTGTAGTTGTAACAGGATCCAACATACTCCATCAATTCTGTACATCTTCCATATCCAACCTTTATGTCGTCCAAGCAAAAAAACCCCAATCCATGCAATGACAACGGTGCAATTCTATATATCCTCTCATTCACACAAAAATCATTGTTTACTTTAGGAAGATTTCTAGGCACCCATTGTTTCACTAGGTGTTGGTACCTTAAGGGAACGTTGATTTCTCCCACTGTCTCATCATCATAGGAACATGACCCCCTCCTTGGAGAAAAAAATTCATGCGTTTGTTGAATTTTCTTCAGATCTTCTGATATCTAGTTGATCTAGCCCATGTAGACCTACTGTATGTCTCACTTTCCTCTAGCCTTCCCAAAATCCCTTCACTGGAGGAAGACATGTCCGAAAAATACCTGTTTGGTTCTACCTGCACCATAGCTGAACAAAAATTTGGCATAAGCATAGCAAAATACCAGCAAAAAAACTTGGAAAGACTTATAAGCAAAAAAACTTGGAAATACTTGTAAGCAAAAAACTTGTTAAAGAAAAATCTTGTCAATAATGAGTTTGGTTAATAGGTGTGGGCATTTGGTAGCCCTAAAAATTTTAATGTATGCCCCTCTTTTAGTTACATACAAGTCTCCATTCTCACTTATTGCTTGCATTGCCTTTTCCTAACATGAGTTGGGTAGGATTCATAAGCTTCATATGTATGCTTGTGGCCATTGTACTTTGGCCTTTCAACGTTGTCAAGCTTGAGACGATATGTTATGCATATGCATCAAATATAACACTGTAATTTATGCCAATATATGTCTGTACAAAACGTAGAGGTTCTCCTTTAATGGACTATCTCCTTCAAAGAACATATCTTCGCATTCATCTACATTTACTTCGGATAGAAGTGATATGGAATCGGTATGTTGGTCACTTCCATCAAAAAGCATCTTTGACATGAGTTCCTTTTTCAAGGAATCTTGATTAATCTCCTCTTCAAAACTTCTAGCTGATCACTTTTCCACTCTACATTGGCCCGATTATTCATTTTCCTGGCCACTCCTATCTCCTTACTCTACACTCGTTGTTGTTGTAAACCTTACTTTTGATGGTTATAAGTGGTTTTTAGTTTTCCCATGAATGATGTTGTCATGTTGTAGATGATTATCCATTTTACCTAATATGTTTTATGATTGTTTCCATGTTTTCTAGGGTGCACATACTTGTTGTTTATGGCTTCTTTTGATTGAAAGTTGAAGGGCCTAAAAGTGCATAGATCTCATCTAGGACCCTTTAAGAGTCATAATAACAACTATTTTTATAGGATTTTAGTCTCCAAATGAAACACCAAAACCATACTTATCGGTTAATATTTGTGTAGGGATGTTTTTCTGATCTCTCCCATAATTTAGGATACTAATGGGATTGTGACTATCAAGTCCATGCCTTATTTGCATAGTGGCATTCCTACAACAGTACATTGGAAATTCCAAAAAATTATAATGTATGCCCTAAGAATTCTTATGTATGCCCCTCTTTTAGTAACATACAATTCTCCATTCTCACTTATTGCTTGCATTTCCTTTTCCTAACATTGCATTTTCCTTTTACTGGCCTACCCCCTTTTCAACAATAATAGTTGCAGATTTAATCAAGTGTGTTTCTGCTGAGGTGGCTGAGTCAACTGAGTTGACCCCCAAACGAGCTGACTCGGCCTTTGAAACGATTGGAGTGACAAGTTTGGTACTGATCCAAGAAAATCAGGGTATGACTAAATGGATCAGTAACAAAATGGTCAATTCATCCCAATCTGTACTAAATTGACCAAGTGAATGTGGGGATGCACAGGTCACACACATGACACTTAAATTCAAAAAAAAATAACCTAATAATATAAACATCGAGACTCTAAACCTACCTCATTGTCAAGTCAATTAGCTTTGTAGGATTCCTATACATCATAACACTATTTGGAGTAAAACACAACTTGATTTGTAGGCCCTATATGCCACCCATGTGCACAATAGTCAATCTATAAAGCAGCCCCCAAATACAAAAACGTTCTTCACAAAATAGGGCATGAACCATGTGAACAACCTTCCAAGTGGACCAGCTCAATGAGTTACCTCCAAGAATGTAATATATCTCATGAAATGGTGTATAAAAGAGTGTAAGCATTCTTCAAATGATGACTTTATCCTTTGGTAGGGCTGAACACTACCCTTATGCATGTGTCTCCAAGGGTGAATGTTCCTCAAATAATGAGAGAAGGCCTTCCTCTAACAATAAACCAGTACACTAAGGTGAATTGGCCCTATTTAGGGCTTCCAGAACAAACTTGGTATTTTCAATGTCACACTAGGAGCAATGTTGAGCAGTCCTATGGGTATAAACAACTCTAGAATCAAGTATGAGCATCAAAGGGACAAATCTGAGCACTTTGCAAGCATTCTAAAGGTCACAACAAACAGTAAAGCATCTCAAATCGGCTATAATTAGGCCAACTTTCAGATCTGAGCACATTGCAGCAATAAAAAATTATGATCAATGGCAATAGGAGGCGGTCTTTGCAATTCTGACTGTGAAAATGAGAAATTTGTGGGTGAAAGCAACCCTAAAATTTCATTCATATGCCTTATAGCAGCATCCACATGAATTATGGGCACAAACAAACCTGTTTGGCAGTAAAAAAAAGTATGAAGCAACCCTATTTCACCCTCTTGGGCACCCTTGTGCACTTAATCATCACCAAACAGGTGTACCTCTAAATCTGGGCCAAATTGGAGGGTTAAAAGGCAATTCTATGCATGAATAACACTATGAAAAGTGACGAACAACAGAAAAAAAACCTTTGAGAAATGTTTGGTTGAATTTGAGGGTTGAAATGACATTAACAAACAATTCTGGGCACAAATATGGACATAAAGAACAGGTCTGGGCACTCCAACAGCCTCAAACCTTCATTCTGGGAATAAATAAGGGCTATTCCAACCTCCTAAACAATAATTTATAGTTGTATCATGAATTCTGGGTGCTTTTTCTCCACAAAAGGGGGATAATAAACCTAAATAAAACCAATACCATTTAATTTCAGACCCTATAAACCAAGTTGGATTGTGCTTTAGGTGATTCTCGACAGTCTCTTCAAGGATATCAATAGCAAATAACAGTCTTTGGTGGCTTTCCTTGCAACCATAGGACACAAAACAACCCTAAAAATATTTGGACCTGTGCACAAGAAAAGAAACAACCCCAATTGGCCCTAAAATACCAAGTTTGTTCTACATTAAGGGCCCCTATCAGTGCAATGATTATTCCCAGTGTTTGACAGTTGCCCTATGATTGCCATTACATGATTGCCATCTATAAACCACTATTGTGTTTTCATCATTGCTCCCATTCAAGAAAAAAAAAGTAGACATGACTTCTCTCCCTACATTAAGGCCACATGCACATAATGAGTAGCTTTGGTACTTCCTAACTTTTCAGTATTCTTTTTGACAACAAAAGTGAAACATAAAACAATATCCTTACTTTCAGCATCTTGCACAGCTAATGGCTTTGATCGAACTATATAAGTACTTTGTTCCCAAAGTAAATATTTTGAGACCTACGAACAAAGGGGAGCAAGATGAATGGTTGAAGGACTCCAATGGAGGATGAATTGATGCTCTATTCTACCTACCCAAAGGTCCTTTTATAATGAAGATTATCCCCAACTTATCATTGATTTGTAGTATTCTATTGTTCACCCATACTACTCTATGAAACAAATTTTTATGCCAATATAGTATGTATATTCATGATGATGCTTGTTTTCACATATTAATTTTCAATTTTAAGGAAATGCTAACTTGTTTTCCCATACTAATTTTCAACCCTAAGGAAACCCTAAGGCAATCCCATAATAGAAAGAACCAAAAAAGACTATACCCCACAAATTAAAAGGCTCTTAAATTAACCATATCATGCCTTCCTCAATGATTTGATGAAAACAAGGGGATTGAAAAAGGGCAAGGAAACATCAAATATCACTCACACCATGGAATAATTCTAAAGCTAACAAACTATCTAAACCACAAAGGTCATCTTATCCTGTTAATTGTAAGATGGGAAAAGAAAACAGACACGATGAAAGTTGGCATAAAATGATCAAATAAAAAATGGACATCAAAATACCTAGTACTTGCTTCAAGACCCAAACATCATTCAAGTGAAATGTCTGCTCTTCACCACCATGGATTAGATATATATAGATAGATAGATAGATATGCACTACAGAGTAGCACTGAAGAGGTTAAAATATCCACTATACATGATCTCCAAGAACTAACATCATTCAAGTGAAGGATGTATGCAGAACGCTACAGACATTATATCTCTATTCATTTGATTCACTACAAAGTGTTGTAGCTTGCTTAGTGCTCCTCTATGTTTATGATTTACGTTCAACTTCACCGTG
>LPNX011091113.1:92564-358902 GCA_001517045.1 Pseudotsuga menziesii | reverse complement strand
ATCTTCTACTTGGCACATTCAGGAATGAAAAGAATGTTTTAAATACATTTATATCAGTCTGTAATATTTGCTGATTTATTCCTTTTAGCTTGTCTTGATGAGGCTTGTTTTCCCATATTAATTTTCAACCCTAAGGTGAAAATTGGCATGAAATCATCAAATAAAAAATTGGAGGACATAAAAAAACCTAGTACTTGCTTCAAGACCCAAACATCATTCAAGTGAAATGTCTGCTCTTCACCACCATGGATTAGATATATATATATGTATGCACTACAGAGTAGCACTGAAGAGGAAACATCAAATATCACTCACACCAGGGAATAATTCTAAAGCTAACCAACTGTCTACACCACAAAGGTCATCTAAAGACATTATATCTCTACTCATTTGATTTACTACAAATTGTTGTAGCTTGCTTAGTGCTCCTTAGGATGCTAATTTTCAACCTTAGGATGCCAATATCCATTATTTTTGCACCCATAACGTCACAAAAACTCTGTGAAAACAAAGAGTTTGGAATTTCTAGGTTACTATAAATGTGAAAAAATTGGAGTTACAAATAAGAGTGATGGAATATCAATTGATATTAGTGATCAAGTAACTTTTTTTTTCTAGGGGAAAATATTAGTTCCTTGTTATTTCATTGAAATCAAAGGTAACTTAGTTACAACTTCAGCTATTGCTGAGCACATGGAATAGATATAGCTATGTTCATCATCAACAGACATATGAAAATTGATTAGCTTCACAGGAATACTAGACAAACCTTCAAAGGTAACACCTATAATCTAGGAATCTTGACTACATCCAAATCACTAACTTCAATAGACAAAGAATTCAAATCTAATATTGAAGTAGCTAATCCAAAGAAGCAATAAACAAGAGAGATCAGTAATATGAGGGGATCATCCACCTCAATCATCCAAAGGATGTCAATAGCAACAAAACATAAAAGACTCAAGTGCTAAGGGCTAGAAAAGCTGGAAAGTGCCCTAATCACTACATTCACTATCAATGAATTCAATAAACTGAAAATGGCCTGAGGCCAAGGTTAATGCTTCTTTGGATTAGCTATCAGCCTTAGTATTGTGTTCTCTGAATATGTGAATTGTTTTAGCAGGATGAAGTAAGGTTAACGGGATAGAGCTGAAGTTGTTCCCTGATAGTGATCAAGTAACTAGCAAGTATTGGATGCATACACTATCAAATATGTGGTATAAACCTAAATACGTCCCTAAACTAACACTATCATTGAGAGAAGGTACACATACCAATAATAATAATGTTGATAGTACGTCGAGATAGGTGAGGCATGCAAGCAATGCATGTAGCGGAAGATGTAGGTACAATTATCAAAATAGTTTATTTAGTCAAACTTATTACCTTTCTTTTTTTGCGTTGACTTAGCCACTTTCAATTCACTAACTCTAAAATATCTAATAAGTGTTGGCTAATAATGGGGACGATTCATGGTATTATGTTTCATAGGATTGCAACATCGCAAACTTGTGAGGCATAATACCAGGAATCGTCACCGTTTCTTGGATAAACACTTCTTATCTTTTGTGAGATATAGTTCATGTGGACAGAGTTCTTGAACTCTATCCTTGTGGATAGTTTTGTTTGATGATGATATTAACAAGTATGTAGAAAAAAAATTAATATTTTAAAAAAATAGTTATTGTAAGTGGATTACTTCATTCAATCACTTAATGAAAATATATTGTATAGTCCAAGCTCTCATGGTGTTTAGAGCTTGGGAATTACTGGGTAAGGTTCAAGTTTCTTTCTAATATAAGGTTTCTATAATAAAACACCTTAAAGAAGAAATCCATAACATTTGGCAGAATTTTGGCAAACCCCTGTTGTCGCTACAATTTGGAAAATACTGGGTTAGGTTCGAGTTTATTTCTAAGATTGACAAAATAAAAGTTGCATGCAAAACAGTGTTGTGCCAAAAGGCCCTATAATATAGTTTTTTTGGAGAATAAAGAGGAAGAAGACTGTCAGTGAGAAAAGGTACACATACCAATAATAATAATGTTGATATTACGTCGAGATAGGTGAGGCATGCAAGCAATGCATGTAGCAGAAGATGTAGATACAATTATCAAAATAGTTTATTTAGTCAAACATATTATCTTTCTTTTTTGTGTTGATTTAGCCACTTTCAATTCACTAACTCTAAAATATCTAGTAAGTGTTGGCTAATAATGGTGACGACTCCTGGTATTATGTTTCATTAGGTTGCAACATCGTAAACTTGTGAGGCATAATACCGAGAATCGTCACCATTGCTTGGTTGAACACTTGTTATCTTTTGTGAGATATAGTTCATGTGGACAAAGTTCTTGAACTCTGTCCTCATGGATAGTTTTTTTTTATGATGATATTAACAGGTACGTAGAAAAAAAATTAATATTTTGATAAAATAGTTATTTTAAGTGGATTACTTCATTCAATCACTTAATGAAAATATATTGTATAGTCCAAGCTCTCATGGTGTTTAGAGCTTGGGAATTACTGGTTTAGGTTCAAGTTGCTTTCTAATATAAGGTTTCTATAATAAAACACCTTAAAGAAGAAATCCATAACATTTGGCAGAATTCTGGCAAACCCTTGTTGTCGCTACAATTTGGAAAATACTGGGTTAGGTTTGAGTTTATTTCTAACCTAGGGCTTTTATAATGATATTCAATTATCTATGGATTAGGTTCTAGTTGGGTCTGTCATTAGCTGATCAATGTAAATGCATGCACAGTGAAGAAAACCCATGTTTGAAAGCTGATAAGGAAGGATTCAAGTTAGTGAAGAAGCAGGTAGTATAGACAGAGACCCTTTGGGTTGTTGGTTATGAAAGAACCCATTCTCCTATTATATTACCTCATCCAAAGAATCTAAATTAGATGGCCCATATTGTTGAGATTCTGATGAGGAATATTTTGTAGGCAAACCCTTGTTTGATGATGAGATGGAAAATGCATGCATTTATCCATTTCATGAAGAGTTGGATGTTATATTTGAAATCAATAATCATAGTTTTAGGGGCCCCATATATGATTCATATAGTGAAGCATATAATGAGGAACCTAAATATTTGGAACCTATAGAGCAACCAAGCATCCACTCTACAGGATCTCCAAGAACTAACATCATTATATCTCTACTCATTCGATTTCCTACAAAGTGTTGTAGCTTGCTTAGTGCTCCTCTCTGTTTTTCATTTAGGTTCAACTTAATAGTGAAATCAACAAGTCCAGGAAAATATTCTAGTACATAACCTTTATAGTAATGGAAAAATAATGATGTTAGTTCTCTGGAGATCTTGTAGAGTGGATGTAAATGTTGGCTCAAAATCATACATGGGTTTGCATTAGTGTCCAACAAAGGTGGTCTATTATAGTCCAAGCATTAGCATATTCAATGGATTTCCCTCATGTTGGTAATCCATGTGTTTCCCCTATCCAGTGGACAACCCCCCTGTTGTATATGCTTTCCATTCGATTTGATGCATAGCTCAGATACATATAGACATGGATGTTCTAAATGACATGAAGAAAAATCCAATCATCCATAAACTGAGTTAGATCAATTTTGGAAACCAAGTGATTAATTGAGTTCATTCCAACAATAAAAAACCCTTTATAATCATATAGGGGTGGGGGATTCATCTCATTCAAGTCAGATTTCTAATTGTTGTAACAAAATCTTGGAGTGTAATAAAGAGTGGGAACTATTTTTGAAGGTAAACCACTGCTCTATTCGGGTCGAGTATTCACATAGAACTGCTCCCTACTCCCTTGCATCTCCAATGATGGGTGGGCTACGGTGAGCCAAGAGATAATGTTGTCCCTAGCTCTCATCTATCCTAATGTAATGTGGCAATCTATGGCATCTAAAATTTCAGTTTGGAATTGATGTGGTTGTAGATGTTTTCCCACAAATACATAGCAAACATCACAGCATGCCCAAAAAAAATAAAACCCTGAGCCGGTTGCATGCCCATCTAATCTAAAACCCTGAATGAGTTGAATGCTCAAAAACCCTTATCACAGCATGCCCAAAAAATGAGGTGATTCTTACCCATTGAGCCATGAGCTCCAAATTGAAACCATGAGCTCCAAACATGAGCCGTGAGCTCCAAATTTGAACCATGAGCTCCAAATCAAAACCGTGAGCTCCAATTCTCAACCGTGAGCTCCAATTCTGAACCCTGAGCTCCTCTGGAGCTACTCCAAAATTCACAAAAATGTCCAAATTGCATAGAATTGTCCAAAATGAGCCGCGACAATGTCCAAATAGACTATTTATTTTTTATTATATATTATTTTTTATTATATGTATTTTATTTTTATTATATATTATTTTATATTATATGTATTGCCATAATAGTATTTTTTTATTAGGTATAGTATTTTTAACTTAGGTATATGTATTTTTTAGTATATGTATTTTTAACTTAGGAATAGTACTTTTTATTATAATATGATGATGATGATGGCGATATCACCTAATCCCTGCAACAAAACTCTTGAAGATGAAGATGATGATGGTGATCTCAACTAATCCCTACAATCTCACCTAATCATTATCGTTATATTGATCATCGTCATATTCATCATCATCGTCGTCGTCGTCGTCGTCATCGTCATCGTCGTCGTCATTGTCGTCGTCATATTCAACATCTTGGTCTTCATTATCATGACCCTCATCATCATCATCATCATCATCGTCGTCGTCATCTTCATCATCGTCATGATGGTAATGATGATGATGATGGTGGTGGTGATGATGATGATGATGATGATGATGATGATGGAAATGATCACCATCATCGCCATGATCATCATCATCATCATCATCATCATATTCAACATCGTTATCTTCATTATCAAGACCCTCATCATCATCAACAACATCATCGTCATCATCATCGTCATCTTCATCATCATGGTCATGACCCTCATCGTCATCATCATCATCACCACCATGATCGTCATCCTCATGATGATGATGGTAATGGCGATGATGAAGGTGATGATGATGATGATGATGATGATGATGATGGCAATGCTGATGATCACCATCATCTTCATCAACGTCATCATCATCACCATCATCGTCATGATGATGATGATGATGGTAATGGGGACGACGACGGTGATGATGACGATCATGACGATCATGGTGATGATGATGATGATGATGATGATGATGAAGAGGACAATGATGACGATGATGATGATGAAGAGGATGATGATGATAATGATGAAGAGGATGATTATGATGATGATGACATTGATTATGAATATTGTGTTCCATAATCAACGTCGTCATCATTGTCCTCTTCATCATTATCATCATCATCCTCTTCATCATCATCATCATCGTCGTCATCCTCTTCATCATCATCATCATCATCATCACCATAATCATCATCATCGTAATCGTCATAATCTACATAATCATGACCCTCCTCCTCCTCCTCATCATCATCATCATGTCCTAACAAGAACATAGTCAATGGCTTCTAACAACATGTCCTATGGTAATCTTTTGGAAGGTTAATTTCTACACATATCCACATATAGGTAGTTATATGAACTTTTCACCAACATTAAGAATAAGTAAAACTTATTGTACTTCAAAGATACTTGTTTTGTAATCCACCAACATTAAGAATAATTAAAACTTAGTTTACTTCAATAATTAATTTTTGAAAAAAATTGCATAATACTAGCAAACCTTTCAATCAAAAAGTGATGAGAAGGAAATTGTTTGATATAGCCAATAAAATGAAAGGAATTTTTTGTATCCTTGAAATAATGCTTATATCTAATAGATTACTCGACTTCTAGAACTATGAGTCCCAAATATATGTTCAATAGAAAGATGCAAACCTAAGAGGAAGAAAAACATCCTAACTTGAATAAAGAACCTTCACATTCATGAGGGAAGAACCATCTACATAACAACACATCCCTATCTTGGATAAATGAAAATATAGCTTTGAAGGATGATTGAAAAGTTGAGCATGTGAGCATGTGAGCATGGTGATGATGATGTTGATGATGATTATCCTCATCATGAGGATGACGATCATAATGATGACAATGATGATGATGATGTTGATGATGATGAAGATGATGATGTTGATGTTGATGATGATGTTGATGATGATGATTATGATTATTATGTTGATGTCGATGATGACAATGATGATGATGATGATGATGATGATGATGATGATGACAATGATGATTTGATGACGACAATGAAAATGATGATGATGATGATCTTGATGTTGATGATTATGATTGTGATGATGATGATGATGATGATGATGATTATCATCATCATGAGGATGATGATGAGAATGATGATGATGATGATGAAGATGATGATGATGATGTTGATGATGATGTTGATGATGATGATGATTATTATGTTGTTGATGTCGATGATGACAATGATGATGAGGATGATGAGGATGACGATGATAATGATGATGATGATGATGAAGATGATGATGATGATGTTGTAAATGATGATGATGATTATGATGTTGATGAAGACAATGACAATGATGATGTTGACGATGACAATGATGATAATGATGATTATGATTATGATGATGATCATGATTATGATCATGATCATGATCTTGATGATGATTATGATGATTATCATCATCATGAGGATGGCGATGACGACAATGATGATGATGATGAAGATGATGATGATGGTGATCATGATTATCATCATCATGAGGATGACGATGATAATGATGATGATGATGATGAAGATGATGATGATGGTGATGATGATGATGATGATCATGAGGATAACGATGATGATGATGACGATGAGGATGAAGATGATGATGACAGTGATGATGATGTTGATGATGATTATCATCATCATGAGGATCACGATGACGATGATGACGATGATGATGAAGATGATGATAATGGCGATGATTATCATGAAGACAACGATGATGAAGATGACGATGATGACAATTTCCTTATGATGATGATGATGAAAATGATTATGTGTGATGATGACAACGACGATGATGAAGATGATGATGTGTGATGGTGATGAATACCATGATGATTTTGATGATAATGAAGATGAAAATGATGAAGATGATGACAACAATGATGATGATGATGATGATGACGATGTTGATAATGATGATGATGATTATGATGTTGATGCCAACAATGACAATGATGATGATGATGATGTTGATGGTGATGATGATGATGATGATGTTGTTGATGACAACAAATAAAATGATGATGATGACGATCTTGATGATGTTGATTATCATCATCATGAGGATGACAATGATAATGATGATGATGAAGATGTTGATGATGATGATGATGATTATAATGTTGATTTCGATGATCAAAATGATGATGATGATGATGATGATGATGATGATATTGAAGATGATGGTGATGGTGATGATGTTAGTAACTCTTTTTTTTTAAATAAGATAAAATACTAGTTCTAATTAAATATTTACCTTTCAATATATTTCATCATATTCTTCATCCATGTCATCATCTTCTTCATCCAAGTCATCATCTGTATCATCATATACATAGTCAACGTTGTAAGGATTGGGCATATCATCATCGTCATCATCATTAGTTACGCTCATCGTGTCATTGTCAGAATAATCTTCATCGGCATTATCTGCTACATCATATGATTCAACTATTTCTTGGACATCTTCTGTTGGATCATCATTGTGAGCTAACTCATTTTGATCATGCTCTTCGTCATCATATTCTTCTTCCATAGAACCCTCTTCATTACCATCATCTAGGTTATAATTTACCAGCCTTCCCCTTGGATTGTGTCTCACAACAAATGACCAGCCTGCTTTACCTGGAACCTCTAAGTAAAATACTTGTTCACATTGGCTTGGAAGAACATAGGGCTCTGTTCCTAGCTGAAACAACCTTGTGTTTACCTTGGTAAATCCATTATCATGTTCAATAATAGTTATATCGAGATCACATTGATTCAATCGTAACCTGTACAATTTGACAACGAATAGAACTACCTTAAAGGATTTAAAGTCACACTGTATAATATCTTCCAAATACCCATAGTATCAATTTTCTGAGACTTCTGGATGTCTGTCAGTTCTAAATGAAACATTGGTAACCTCAACGATAGCCAAAACCCCAGAATATGATGTTTTCTTTATTTCATCCAATTTTTTGATCCGATATCTATCTCCATTGTAGACCATAGCCTTATGGTGTTTTACCTGCAATAAGAAATACATGAAAAGATTACACAACCATTCAATCCTTATGCAAAAGTACATGGAAAAGAAGAACATGTACGTCAAAAAGTAATTTGCAAAATAAAAGATTTAGAGGGATTGATTAATTATATGTTTTCCATTTTATCTTTTACACCATATGCCAAATCGATTTCCCTTTCTATTAGATTGTTATCTCCATTGCATTGCGTTACTTTTACCAATGAATCCAAACCTTCCCATGATATTCCATGACCCAATTGTGCACATAGTTCAATCCATACCTTCATCCAGTCAAGATTGTTTGCAATGTATAAATGAATTGCATCCCATTCTCGACCAACTATTTAATGACAATAACCATTAAACTGAAAGAAAGGTGTAAATCTCCTGAACAAAGTATATTCTCTTAATTGAAGCAATTATGACTAGAAAATACAAGTAGAATATGAAGAATATAATAAACATCCACTAGCTAATAATTACCTTTCAACTTCCTCAATCTACCTTTCCCCTTCAGTTGATCCCCTTCAAATTTCTTATTGGATTCCAAATCACAAATGCAACATAAATTGAGCTTTGATGCTAAAATAGGAAGATATTCACTAACATACAACATGTTTAGGTATAACGTATATCCTTCCATCATAGAACCCTCCACATGTGCTCGTTGTCTCACCAAACCCCTCATAAATTTCAAGTGCCTCTCAACCATCCACATGGACCTTAAGTGCACAGGTCCACATGCCCAGGTCCACGCAACTCAATCTCCTCAACTCAGTGTATGAGGTAGTGTTACTGTGAATTGAAAAATGCTGATGGTAAATGCTTCTGCATTTCACACATGAGATGAGGAATTCCTCTCCTCCAATACTTTATATCTTCTTTATGGATTTCTTTAGATGTCAACCATCTACAAGTGATGCAAACCAATAACAATATTGAACAAAAATAAACATTAAATTACAATATATGCTGAAATAGTGCACAAAAAAAAAATATAAATTATATGGAGAATTAAAGAAACACTAAGAACATGCAAGTAATCGCTAGTTACCTCATGTATTTACCAAGATTATATATAACTTGTTTGACATTGTTGTCAAAGTTGTCCAGGAGAGAGAGAGGTAGAACATACTGTATCAATATACAAACCAAGCCATTTATTAAACAAAGAGTATACAAACAAGAAAAAATTATATGGACATAACAATAATAATTACCTTGATGAAGACATGCCAATCATGTGTTTTGACCCCCACAAAATCACCTTTTTTGGTTATGATATTCTTCAAGTTTGCACAAAACCTAGTGGGAAATTTAATTTTCCGCATTACTTCTTTGAAAACATTGCTTTGTTGCTCTGTAAACATCCATGGAATTGATTTTATATTAACTTGTTCTCCATTGGTATGAAATTGGATGACGTCTTTCATTGCATGGTTTCTTTCTGGAATGAATTTGCAAGCTTTCACAACTTTATCTTTCTCCCTCCTTAGCTCTAGTAGTCACCATAAGGTTTTAGTAACATTCTTTCCAATATGCATTGTATCAAATAAATGAGAAATTTGTAGGTGCTCATAGTAGGGCAACCTACTGAATTGAATAGGATAAATTTTCATTCCTTGTGGAAGCCCATTAATGCCTTCATGATCACAATGGACATCATGAATATTAGTTTATAAATAAATTACATCATAAATCAAATATGACCACTACAGCAAACAACTCACAATAAAAAATAAAATACATAACAATTCATATACAATGATCCATACGTACCATGATGACGATTTCTATTGTATTGCATCTTCCAAAGGTGAGGTGTCATTCTTTGTGGTTTTAATGAAATCTCCTACTTCCCATTGAAAATATTTCTTTTAGTTGTTCTATACATGTGATTCTTAGAGAGGAAGTGCCTATACTCATCAAACACCTCCTTTCTTAATCTTTTTGAACGACGAAATTTTAACTTAGGACCACAAAATGGACATGCAAATTTACCCTTTTCCTAAAGACCTACAATATTTAGATATGGAATATCTATGTCAAATATATTCATATATAAACTATTCTAACTACTCCATATCATTAAGTGCAATTAAAGTGGAACTTAAAATTACAAACCACAAAATGAAGTTAACCCAGGGGCATCACGTATTGTCCATACAACCATTGCATGGAATTGAAATTTCCTTTGTCGTATTGGTCTAGATACGTCATACATATTTATGCCATTCCATAAATTTAGTAGCTCATCTATAAGAGGTTCGATATATACATTCATATCTTTGACTTGGAACTTACCTGATTCATTTGAAGTAAATATAAAATATATCATTATGAGAACCATTAAGATATATAAACCATGGCAGCACAAGAGTAAAATAATAGATATATATATATGAAATTAAGAAACATAATACGACAAATGAGATGCCACAACTACATTATAAATAAAACATTTTTCGACAAAAAAACCTGGAATAATCATCGACAACATTATGTGCTCACTCTTTATTAACAACCATGGAGGAATGTTATTGTTGAAAACAAAAATAGGCCACACCGTGTAAATGGATTTCATCTGTGCAAATGGATTAACACCATCTGCTACCAAAGAAATCGTAAGATTATGTGGTTCTTCTTTAAAGTGAGGCCACTTTTCCTCCATATCTCTAAAAGCAGAACCATCTGCAGGCATTCGGATAACATCATCTTGACTTCTGTTACTGGCATGGTAATCCATAAATTGCACTATGTTTTTGCACCTGAACAGTCATTGCAAACGTGGAATGATGCGAATATAACGAAGAAACTTTTGAGGCACCTTTTTTGTTACTTTATATGTACGATATCTGCATACATTACATTCCATACATTCTTTTGCAAATTCATGCTGATTATAATATATAACATGGTCATCGGGGCATGCATGAATTGCTTCATAATGCATTCCAATCTCTTTCATGATGGAAGATAAATCTCGATATGTGCGAGGTAAAGTATTTTATGGTGGTAACAAAAATTCAACTATCAAGCTACAAAAAAAATAAAAAAATTGTTAATGTAAATACATAAATAATATTAACGAAACACGCTTCATCCATACGATGATCAATAATGAGTTAACAATACAATTATTAGAGGAATACAAATAAACTTTATCACAATCATATATATGTGATGGATTATTTTACATACCTTAGCATCCATGTGATTGCAATGTTTGAAAGACCATTCATAACCTTCAAGTTCATTATCAACAATACAGTAGAGAGAAGCTTTGTTTTGGAGCCTTCATAACAGGGTTCATATGCCTTATCGAGAAGAGGTATATCGTGAACATCATCAAAGTCATCATCATTTTCATTAGCAACGTCATCATCATCATCCATTGTAATGTTAAATGAATCATAAATCAATGTATGTGTACCATCATCTTCAATTACATTATCGCTATGATCATCTTGTTCAATATGATCATTCACTTGTTCTCCATTAAACATACACGCTCCATGATCCTGATCTTAAACTTGCTCTAAAAGCACTTCCTCTAGATGATATGTTGTAGGGTGTCTTTCCTTTAATATAAATACATGGAAACATCAATAGATATACATTAATATATGAAAAATAAAAATAATACATACAATTACAAAAAAAATGAATATAATAAACTTTATAATTCTAAACCTACAAATGGAAGATATTCATTCCCCCCCTCAACCTGTCCATGTTCCCTACAATGTTTTGTGGCTGTTGAGATCAATATTCTTCTCCTCTTAAATTCCCTACATTGAGTACATGATCAATAACATTTTCCATCACCCCTTCATTTCGTTGCATCCCATAGTCTGGAAAGAAATTGTCGGTTGTCTTCCTTTGGATCCAAAATATTTCTATTTGACATTTTGTCACAAACTATTAGATTTTTAACATTAATCTAGCATTATTAGGATCTTTAACTGAGAAAATAACAAGCACAGCAATCAAACACAAGAAACAATGAACACAGTGTTTTTCCTTGGGGAAACCATAAATGGAGAAAACCCCGCAACTTCCTCAGAGATAGAATTAGCACCAAATAGCAAAGCCCCAAAAATAGTAAGATGAACTCCCGACAGCAGTAACCTCTTTCTTCCTAGCCACAGTTTCTTCTTCTTCCTCAGCTATGCGCTAAAACTAAGTGTGAGTGAGTGTGTGATAAATAGAGAGTCTAGATCTCTATTTATACTAATTCCTGACTTGACTAAACCCTACTAGGGCCGACTTCACTAGGTGGGTCTAACAACCCTAGTGCCCCGAAACTGTTGGGACTTTAACCCTTGAGCAATAGGAGGGTTACCCACAGTGACTTGACATGACTTGTTTACATTATAGAACCTCCCAATCGGAACATCAGGGCATGACATGACTTAATTACATTACAGACACATCCCAGAATAAACATCGGGGTACAAGACATAAGATATATAAGTGAATTCATTCTGAAGTTACAAATACATCAACACTCCCTATTAACTAGGAAGGTATTCTTTCAACACAATTTTTAGCAATGGTATTCTTCTCTGTATCGTCTGGATCATCTCATTATATTCATCTTCAAGTTGTATTCATTTTCAAGTATTCATTGTCTTCAAGTCTTCTTCGTCTTCAAGTCATCTTCTTCTTCAAGTCTTCTTCATCATGGGATCTGGATCATCACGACTACTGGATCATCACTGTTGGATCATCATCACTATATCATCATCAAATCTAGATCCTCATCAATTCTAGATCATCATCACTTGATCTAGATCATCAACAAGTCTGGATCATCATCATTGGTGCTGTCTCAAAATGGTGTTATCTCTCGATTCTTCTCGTCACAGGAGGTTCTACAGAGCTAGCCCTTTTTCATGCTGGTTGTAGGCCTAGCCTCCATGTAGGTCTTCTTCAGCACTTATATCTAACACTAAGTCAGAATGGCCCACCCAGATCTTACATCGGACCTCATCTTGTTAGGAAGGCACACCCAGCACTCACATCTGACCTCATCTTGTCAGAAAGGCCCAGCACTCACATCTGACCATGCGTAAACACATCGCGCCATAATGGCTCAGCACTCATATCCAACCATGTTTGAACACACCACATCGGAAGGGCTTTGCACTTACATCCAACCATGTTAGAAAACACTGCATCAAAAAGGCTCAAAACTTATAATCGACCATGTTCAAAAGCACAGCATCGAAAGGGCTCTACACTTACATTTGACCATGTTTGAAAACACCGCATCGAAAGGGATTTTAGTCCCAGACTGAGGATTCCTGGTTACTAACCAGGTGCCTCCATTCTCCCATAGAATGGCATCAGCCCTTATATCTGATCAAGTGGGAACACATCCCTCAATCACATCAGAATGGCCATGCGCTCACATTTGATCATGTAAGACTACATCCCATAGTCATATCAGAACGGACCTCGATACTAGATTGAGTATTCCTGGTAACTAACCAGATGCCTCCATTCTCCTAGATAATGGAAACTCAACACCAATATGAGTATTCCTGGTAACTAAATAGGTGCCTCCATTCCAAGAATGGAATTCAGCGCTTATATTTGATCATGTAGGAACCAATCCTACAGTCACATCAGAATGGCTCAGCACTCACATCTGACATGAAAGGAACCAATCTTCTCACCATGAAAAAATGGATCTATTTCTCATCATTTCCCTTTGGAGGGAACCTCGATCTGGAGAACACCAAGCTTCTCCCTGAAGTACTCAAACTTCACTATAGCCAATGGCTTTGTCAATACATCAGCTATATGTTCATCCGTCGCAACATACTAGAGCTTCACTGAGTCCTCTCTGTACCATATCCCTGATATAGTGATACTTGATCTCGATATGCTTCAACTTGTCATGGAACACTGGGTTCTATGAAAACTTCACACAACTCTAGTTGTTGCAATATATACAAGTATCATCCATCTGGAGATCAAATAAATTAGATAGTAGCTTCCTCAGCCAGACTACCTCACAACTAGTTGAACAAGTTGTGACATACTCTGCTTCAGCTGTACTCAGTGCCACACAGGATTGCTTCCTACTAAACCAAGAGATCACACCTAATCCCATACTGAAGCAACATCCTGAAGTGCTCTTCCTATCGATGGCACTGCCTGCCCAATCTGTATCAACATAACCCTCTAGGTTAATCTTCTGATTTTCCTTGTACTTGAGCCCATAGTCAACTGTACCCTTCAGGTACCTCAAAATATGCTTTGTAGCAATCAAGTGAACATGTCTCGGATCTATTAGGAACTGGATCAAGGTGTTCACAGCAAAGCAAATATCTGGTCTCATGTTCATCGAGTACAACAAGGATCCAATCATCTGACGATACATCGTAGCATCAACTGCTTCTAATGAAGCATCACTTAATAGCTTCAGGTTCAATGCCATAGGTGTGGTTATGGCCTTGCGGTCTATCATCCCGAATCTCTTTAGGATATCTATTTCATACTTCCCTTGTCCAAGGAAGATTCCATCTGCATTCTTCCACACCTACATGCCTAAGAAATAGTGCATCATACCCAATTCTTTGATTTCAAACTTGGCAGCAAGTTTCCTCTTCATATCAGCAATCAACCCATCCATACCTATTACAAATAGATCATCCACATACAGTAGGAGTATCACTGAATTTCTATCTTCAACCTTGTAGTAAAGGTTGGAATCTGCTTTACTCTTGGTAAATCCCAAATTGGATAGGAAACCATCAATTCTACCGTACCATGTCCTGGGTGCCTATTTCAAATTGTACAGGGATTTCCTCAATCTGCACACATGAGATTCTCTAGCATGTGTCTTAAAACCAAGTGGTTGTTCTACATTCACTTCCTCTTCTACTATACCATTCAAGAAAGTAGTCATGACATCCATCTGGTGTATCTTCCATTTCATCACTGCAGCTAGAGCAAGTACTGATCTGATGGAAGTGTATCTAGATACAGGTGCAAAGGTTTTTTCATAATCAGCTCCTTCTTTCTGGGACAAACCATGAGCCATGAATCTTGCTCTATATTTCTCTATGCTGCCATCTACAGCATGTTTGATCTTGTAGATTCATTTGGAAGTTACAATGGACTTCCCTTCTGGTCTTGGGACAACATCCCAAACATCATTCTTCATGATCGATTGATACTCTTTGATCATAGCATCCTTCCATTCTTTCTGTTCTACTGCTTCTTCATAGTTGGAAGGTTCTTTATCAATAATGTCACATAGAAAGGCTACATAAATACAACATGACCTAGTTCTCTTTCTTCCTCTGGGTGTTTCTTCTGAAGCTCCATATCTTTCTACACCTTGGATAATTTCACATACCCAAGCAGGTTTTGTCTTATCAGGATTCTTCTCCATAGGTGGATCTACAAGTTCTTGAGGTTATTCTAATTATCAATCTTCTTCTTGAATTTCTTCATTCATGGTTGTATCATGAATTTTGGGTGATCTTGTTTCTTCAGGTTCTTCAGCCGGTCTCTTCCTGGATTTGATGTAGGCTGAATCTTCGTCAAATGTTACATCTTTGCTGATGTCGATCTTCTTGAATCCTGGGAAGTATATTCTGTAAGCCTTTGAGCTTTTATAGTATCCCACAAATATACCCTTCTTTCTTGAAGGATCTAACTTCATTCTCTTTTCTTTCGGAATGTGTATGTATATAGGAAAACCGAATATTCTGAGATGGCTAACTTATGGTTTCTTGCCGGAGAAGACTTCTTCAAGAGTATTGTTCTCAAGTACTTTGTGTGGAGTATGGTTCTGTACATACACCATCGTTCTACAAGCTTCTTCCCATAGATGCATAGGAATATCTTGATCATGAAGCATTGCTCTTTCAGCTTCCTTGATAGTTCTATTCTTCCTTTCTGCAATCCCATTCTGTTGTAGATTATAAGGAGTGGACAAATCCCTCTTAATCCTTGAGTCTTTGTATAATTCTTTGAATTCATTCGAAGTGAATTCTACGCCATTATCTGATCAAAAGGTCTTGATCTTCTTTTCAGTGTGGTTCTTGATCAAGGCTTTGAATTCCTTGAACTTGCTGAAAACTTCATCTTTGTTCTTCATGAAGTAAATCCATGTCTTCCTAGAAAATTCATCAATGAAATAAAAATAGTATAATACCCTCTTAGTGAACTAGATGACATTGGACCACATACATCGGAATGGATGATTTCCAAGATTCCTTTTTCCTTGCTTTCGCTACTTGGAAATGTCTTCTTTGTGTTCTTCCCTTTCGCACATCCTTTGCATACACCTTCATGTTTTGCCTGCATTTCTGGGATACCTTCAACAACTTTTCTTGCAAGTGGTAGTGCTCTTTAATGAACATGTGCAAGCCTTCTATGCCAAAACTCATTTGGTTCTACCGAGTCATGAACCAAAGCTTGTTCTGAATGGCCCTTCAATTTGTATAAGCCTCCTTCTTGTTCCCCAATCACTACTACATCATCAATAGTCTTTCCTTTTTTCCACATGATGACTTGACCATCTATAAATGCAACCCTCAATACTTTTGCATCTAATGCAGATATGGATAGGAGATTCTTCTTTAATGCTGGTACAAACAATACTTCCTTCATTGTCATAGACTTTCCAGAGTCTAGCTTATAGGAGGATTCCCTGCTACCTTTTATTAGATACTGGTAGTATCTCCAATTTTCACCTTGTGAGGTGATTCATGTTCATATAATTTCACAAAGGATTCCTTGAAACCTATCATGTGCTTGGAAGCACCATTGTCTATAATCTAATCATTGCTGCCATGTGTGATAGTTCCTATGAGAGTGTAAATCAGAACATATTCTTCATCACTTGAAGAATCATCACTGACTTGTCTACTTCTCTTCATGGAAGGTTCATGATGTCTTCTCTTGTTTCCCTTCTTCTTGTGAGAGCTAATTTTGTTTCTAGGACAATATCTAGCAAAGTATCCTCTTTCATCACATGTATAGCAAATGTACTTAGACATATCTCTAGGCTTTCTAGAGTTATTCCTTTGATGAGAATACTTACTTCTGTGGTGGCTAGATCTAGATTTATTGGATTGTACTATGAGAGATTGATATTAACTTCCCATCTTTTCTTCTCGAGCTGCTATCCAAGATTCTTGTTGTGAGCATTCTTCCCAAAATATATTGAATTTGATTAACTTCTTTCTGACACAGATCCCTTGAATAAAGGAGTCCCATGATCTAGGGATACCATTCAAGGTGGTCATTACAATCTCTGCATTTTCCACTTCTTCATTTACTGCTTTCAATTGTTCTTTGATTTGACAAACCCTTGTAAAGTAAGACTGGATGGTTTCTACATTCTGTATCTTTACATTCTTCAACTGGTTCCTCAAGGTCATCTTCCGGTTTATGTTCTTCCCTTCAAACAATTTGGTTAGGGCATCAAACAAATATTTAGGTGTCTTTAGGGAGGACACCTATGGTATGAGTTGATCCTTGATTGAATCAGCAATAATCCTATTTTCTATAACCAACTTCTTCTTATGTAGGGCCTTAGCCTCATCTCCCTATGGAACTAGAACCTCCTCACTGATATAGGAGTCCAACTCATTTTCTTACAAGACCAGGGAGATCCTATACTTTCAGGATCGAAAGTTATCAGCTCCCTCAAGATTTTCATCAAGCTTGGTATGATGAGACATCTTAACTGAGAACCTCAAATGGAAATCATTATATTTAGATCTTACCAGGTCAAGCTGTCAGATATGGATTCGAAGCTGAAATTCTACAGTGTTGGTTCAAGAGCAGATTAGGGTTTTTCTTTTCTGGAGTTCTGTCCAACCAAATGCTTTGATATTGATCCCTAACTTCGATTTTGAGGAGGATATCAATCCAGGCTTGGGCTCACTGAAAAATTCCACTTCTGTGGAAATCCCTAATTTTCGACAACATTGTCGGGTCCAAAACTAAAAAAATCAGAATTGGATTCTGCTTCGACAGAAAGATGCGCCCTAGGGAGAAGAGTTAATCCAACCTTCTTTTGTTGAAAATATGTGGAGGAAGATCCACAAAGTAGTGTTTTTCAGGAATAAACACACTTATAACCTAGGGTCTAGGGTTACCAACGTACATCTAAAATTTGTAGAAAATCGGCTTTAAAGTACAGAAAGGAAATAGGAAGATATATTGGAATCACCTGATTATCGATGGTTGATCCAAGCTTTGTCTTCTCCCACTCTGCTTCTCTCCAAATATTTTAGGGATACACCTCCTTCACTTGCAAAGAGAAAATTCTCCAAGTACAAAATTATACATGTATATATTAAAGGTTAGATAAATAACATGTATAGTGCTTAATCAAATATATTTATCAACCATGATACATGAAAGAACCTCAACACAAAGTTAGAAGAAGAATTATCTTTATTAACAATAGTGAATGAGATAAGTGTACAACCCAACACCTGAAACAAGGACTCCTCTATAACCAAAGGATTCTGAGTTATGTTGTTCCAAAGACTTCTGAAGATATACCACCAGCATAACTTTTCTCTCCAAGATTGATTGATTAATGCCCTCCCCAAGGCCTCTATTTATACTTTGGGAAATAGAGCAATTTCGAAGGTTGAGGAGGTTGAGATAGTTGAGATGGTTAATGTTTAGGGCTCAACTAATCTCCATTAATCGTGTTTTATTATTTTTAATGTCGAATGGATGTGTACGCGAATATTGATACTAGCAACCCGCATATGACATGCGAGTTGCTTTAAGGGAAACCCACATACAGATCTATACACGGGTTTCAATGAGAATAGTCACGTACAGTACATGGGTTGTCAATGAACATAGTCATGTATGTACATGAGTTTCAGTGGATATAGTTGTGTATAGCAATCAACATATAGAAAGATAAGATGGCAAGCTGGTTGGAGGATAAATGCATCTCATGTCATGCCCATATATAGTGTTTAGGAAACCTTCAATCCTATATTGTCCTTTTGTGTACCATCATATGAAGTGTCTGCACTCGCACGGAGAAGTGCCATTTGGGTTGATAACAGATGCCCCCTAATGTGTGAGGTTAAAGGGAAGCGATGGTTGAAATACATTATAATCATTATCTTTGGAGAACTCAGAAATCCAATGGAGCAGAGGTAGTACCTGAAACAAATACATAATAATGTCATACACCAAGTCATATCTAAGGATGCTATGTTCAATATACTGGAACACTAGCTTTGTTACAATATTTGAGTACATCATATAGTACGGGTACTAGACCATGTATATTACAAAGGTGGATCAAAGCCACAATATACAATAAGGATGAGTCTTCAAATATCTAGAAGCTCTGTAAATAGGTACAACATAGTCTTGCGCAACTTAGTCCATAGATAGGAAACTAAGGTCTTCATAAACAATCCCAAAGAACCAATACAATCCAAGCCATGTGAATAGATGTTATTGAAGTCGAACATGGAGCAGATTCAACAGATTGTCAATCAATAGGTGATAATTGACAACTGAAGCAAAGGAATTCACCAATAATGAGAGTGAATCTTGAGGTACAATCATCAAAACTCTAGATCTTCATCATCAGGAAGTGCTAATGTGGAACCATACTATGATGAGGAAGACAATAGATCCTCCAACGAATCACAAGAGTGACTAGAAACTAGGTAAAGGAAGGAAGACACAAGTAATAATAGATATGACAATGATGGATTCAGGATATAGATCAGACACAGGGTTAAGTCCTTAAATAGTGAGCATGACACAGAGATGACCCAAGGTAGATTTTTAATTTTATAGATAGAACAACTAGACTTATCTGTCGTGTAGGAGACATGATCAAATTCCCCGAGTAGAACTGACAAGAGGAGGAGTAAGAAACTCAAAGTAATAGCTGAACTGAAAGTGAACACTGAGACATGAGTATTGGAAAAAATAGAGAGTGCTTTGTTCAAGGATGACATGCTGCCACTAACTGAAAACCAAAAGAAAACTTCTTCCTTACCTTCCCTGTTAAATTTTAACGAGTCCAGGAAAGTCAACTCGGATATCTCTTCATTTTTTGACAAGCTTAAATAGAAGAGGAAATAATGCTTGATAGTGTCACTGATTCGTGGATTTTATGAACCCGAACTAGTACATGCTCACCTGGTATTTTCATATTTAGAGAGTCTGAAAATTCCAAAGAAGACTCCAGGGGGGTCCTTTTTCATCCAATTTAGTCTCCTAAGGCCGAAAAAGTATAAAACATACCACAAAAGAACTCTCTTAACTTCCATAGAAGAAAAGGTGAACCTTTTTCGTACTTAGTCAGGGAGGACCGAAAAATGTTAAATTACCACCTACCCAATGCTCCTTCAAGAACAACATATAGCTTGAGTTTTACGAGTGTGAAGGAAAGCAAGATCACTCGGAAAGATCCATTTGAGTACTAGAAATGGGGCTTACAACAATAAACTCGATGCTTTGTTCTTTAGTGTTTAACAAGCATGACAAAGACATAAAGTACACTCAGAATCTTTTTCATGTTTAGGTCCAGAGCACGAAAAAGAGAAAACTGAGCTCAAACCAAGTGTTCCTTTTCCGTAAATTTAGTCCCTCGAGTCTAGAAAAGTGATAAACCTGTACCTGAGAATACTCTTCTCAATTCCATAGAAAAGAGAGTGATCCTTTATTGTATTATTCCACATGGTTGGAGAAAGAGATAACCTACCACCAATGTGGATGCTAATTCACGTATTCTTAACGAGCTTGAACGAACAAATGAACTCAGTAGTCAAGTCTATTTTTAAGGAGTCAGACCTGGGTCTAAAGAAACTCCATAAGAGTAGGGAGTCATATAAAGGGATATCTTGTAAAAAGAGACCAAAATGAGGCTCAATTTGGCGTGAAAAATAGATAAAAATATTCCCCCGTACCTAAGACAGTTGTAGCATGAGTATCAAAAGACAAAATAGGTTCTAAATATGGATACTCATGAGAGGAAGGCCCTATCCACAGAAGAACAATGGTAAAGACAAGGAGCTAATGGTTAAAATACCATAGTTCGTGGTCAGAATGTTAATTGCTAGGTTTAAGATGGAATAGGTAAAAAAGTAGAATGCATGTGAAACGATAAAAAACCATCCTATATGAGCAAAATCACCTTAAAATGATGACAACCCTGTTACAAGGCAAAAATATGTGGTATTATTTTTCTAAATTGTGAACTATAGGGAAAAAACCCACTTTAAGAAATAAAATTTCTATAAATAGTTCAAAAAAACATAAATAAAACTCACCATTTGAATTTTTAGCCATAAAAGACAAGTTTTCACCTCTACCTTCAATTGCTCGGTGTGGATAATCCAGTGGACCAATTCCAAATCCACAAGCGTCAGGTAATACTACACTCCATGCTCTTTAATTTGATCCAAGCATTTATCAAAATTAGGCCCTAGTTTTCTGTTTTTAAGTGCCCTCAACCAAGCAACGTTGTGTACGCGGGTTCGCTATATTGAAACTCATGTACACGCATTCTGTACGCGAGTTTCCTGAAGGACAGTCGCGTACAGTACGTGACATGCCTTAATAGACAGTTGCGTATGCTGCATGAGGTGAACAAGAAGCATATAGCGTCAAAAAGTTGAAATTTTACATGAAACTGAAAGTTTGCAAATGCTTGTTTACTAGGTTTGAAGATGGTGCTTGAGTGGATGGAATGCGAACATGAAGATATGGATCAAGAAGCACTCCAAGATGCCCCCACCGTGAATGTTTTACGTTCAAGTGGGTTGTTAAATTTTTTTGTACCTCACCTATGTGGGCCAATGTTTGCCTCTTAGAGTTCCTGATAAATTATTGGGATCATGACTTGGGCATGTTTGACCTTCAAGGTGAGTCCTTGGAGATTACTTTAGAGGATATCTATTTCATTGCGGGTCTATCACAACGGGGAGCTCCAGTAAACTTAGAAGGCACCGATAGAGGTGGTGATCCTCTAAGTGTCCAAAACTATATTGATGTATACTACGCACCAAACACAAAAACGAGGGGTAGTTGCATCCCCGTTGTACACATACATGACCTTCCTCTATAGGTATTAACAAGTACCATAGTGAGGGTTGTAGGATCATCTTCTCTTAATCTTGCGACACGAAACCAAATGATACTAGCAGTGGATTGTATGCAGGGGGCCTTATATGACTGGTGCTCGAGAGTGATCCCAATTATAAGAAAATAGATCTCTGACTGCAAGAGAGGAGGAGGAAGAATTTTGGATATTCTAGCATACTGGTAGCCTTCTTCTTTGAGAGAGTGCCAAGATTGAGCCTTGCAGTATCCTTGCCAATTCGTTCTCCTCATCAGCCTAGGTTGAGTAGATGGGGAGATATGTTCCTCCACCAGGGAGGTGGTGGCTCAGTGCAGAGTGTCTATGATGATGACTTCTACTTTTGGTGGGAGCATCAGTTTCCATATTTGGAGTAGTTTCCAGATGCTGGAATGGATTTTTGGGGTGATGCAGACCTCGTCCTCCCTCCAGGAGGAGCATGGGGAGAGTTAGGTAATTTTTTATTTTCAAATTTTCCAATTTTTATGAATTTTAAAATATAGAGATATATACATATGTATAAGAGTTCTAATCCTATTAAAATGTCAAAATGCAGATACTGGACCGGTCCGCCCTTGAGGGCATCCACGCATGTATGTGCATCCTCTCTTGGGAGAAGACTAGGGGCTGATTAGGGTTCTGGAGGGGAAGCTGGCCAAGCTTACCTAGAGAGTACCCACCTTATGGATTGAGCACATCCTAGCCATCATGCAGGAGTTCGTGGTTGGTGTACCACCTGTCTGGATATGCCTTTTGAGGCGGGTATCCAAAGCAGTATTAGTATACATAGATGTTGTTGAGGCTGCTGAAGCTGAAGAGGATAAAGAAGCCAGAGTACAGGGTGACGAGGGGACCAAGGTGTTCCAGCTTAGATCTAGGGAATTTGATGGACTTTGATCCGTATTTTGTATATTTTTTGTATATTATATAGTTATGACTGGATCTGAGGATCAGAGACTTGACCTATCTATGGACAGATATTCACACACACACACACACACACACACACACACACACATATATTGTCGGTTTATTTACAAATGTTTTTTATGTGTTTGCTGTATATTTTTATGAAAAATGTGTTAAATGCCAATCCAAGATGTAATTAGCGTATGCATTAGTTAATGAATTTTGATTCCTTGGAATATGATTGAATGTAATGAACTCAAAATTTCTTTCCAATAACCTAACTTGCATAAACTGATGTAATAGAATAGGGTTATGCACCTGGAAATCCCGATTGAGCTGGGAAACCACGAGTTGAGAGTCCAGTCGGACTTCCAGCTGAGTGATACCACGTGACAAAGCATCCCATAGAAGCTCAATGACAGCCCTACATTCAGCCACATTATTGCAAGCAAGACCTATGCAAGCGCCTCTTGAGGCAACTAGCTATCCTGAGGATGAATAAATGACCCATGCAGCTGAAGCTAAATTACAAGTGTGGTGACTGGCACCATCAATGAAACCTATGAACCTCTTGGAAGACATCTGAAAAAACCAGCAGATGGTATAAAAAACACAAACCGACAAACTAATGTACATAAAAAATACATACAATAAAATACAAGAAAAAGTTCTAAGCCTAAGCATAGTACTTTTTCAGGTAGAGCCCATTTCTAGGCTCAGCCAGCTTATTCCCATCGAAATCTATCAATTCATATGCACCTTTCTTTAATACTTTCGACATGATATAATATCCTAACCACATAGAACTGAACTTTCCTGCCCCCAAGGGTTCCTTGTCTTGGTCCCAGAGCAAAACAAGTTCTCCCTCAGAGAAAATTCGAGGCTTGACAGATTTATCATATTGGCTTTTGACCCTAGTTTTATGAGCTTGGTTTTCTATCAGCGCATCTCTACACTGTTCATCAAGGTGTTCTAAATGTAATATACGTTGTTCAAGCTCAATCATATCTGGTAACACATGAATAGAAATTTTCAAAGATGGGATTTCACATTCAATCGGGGTAACAGCTTCCACTCCATGGACGAGTTGGAAGGGGGAGAAACCCGTAGCAGTTTTTACATTGGTTTGATATGCTCAAAGAGCAGGGTACAACATGATATTCCAATTTGAATGAGCTGCATTAATAGTATGTTTGAGTATAGTTTTCAAATTTTTATTAACAACATCGACCTGACCATTGGCTTGAGGATAGAACGACAATGAATGTTCCTGTCTAATCCTAGCATAGTGGTCAGTTCCTTCATCGTTCTATTTTGAAAATGACTTCCATGGTCAGTGACAATCACCTTGGGTATACCAAATTGTGCTATAATTTGATTGAACACAAAAAAAAGCAGCAATTTCCCCATCATCTCTAAAGGTCAGCATTGCCTCCACCCATTTTGTAAAATAATCCATGACGACAATGATATATTTGTGCCCACCAGCCGATGCTGGGTTACACGTCATGTAGTGAATCTCCCACTTCATGAAGGGGCCCACTGAGATAATGGGAAATAATGGAGCAGGATGTGACCACATCTTCCTAGTGTAAAGCTGACAAGTATGACAGCGCTTCATGGCTTCCACACAATCCTTAAAGATCATGGGCCAAAAATAACCGACACGTAATATCTTCTGGGCCATTGCTAACCCAAATAAATGACCCCCACATGCTCCACTATGGGAATTATTCAGGACAATCTCCGCTTCCTCGTGGGTAAGACATCGACGCAAAATGGCATCTACCCCCCTACGATATAAAGTATCTCCTATGATGAGGTAGTTCTTAGCATGTAGGTGTAGTTTACGTTGTTCTTCCCACGAGAAAGATGCAAGATACTTCAAAGTCTAGAGATAGATAAGTATATATCTGTACCAAGGATCAGAGGTGGAAATCAAAAATATGTGCTCATCTGGAAATGAGTCTTCTTCAATGGCTACATCTTCAACTAGTTGAAATTCTGCAATAAGTTCAGTAAAAACTAAGGATTTTTTGGATTTGGCGAACTGAAAATCCAATTCAAACTCTTGGAGAATGACTATCCATTTGTTGAATTTCCCTCCAACTATCCGTCGAGACAAAACATATTGAAAAGGATTAACATCTGCCACTACTATTGTAGTCCTTAGTAAGATGTAGTGACGTAACCTCTGAACAGCATAAACAGCTGCTAAGGCCAATTTCTTGACATGGGAGTACCTCAGTTTAGGTCCAGCTAAAGCACGACTAAGATAGTAAACGACATGCTCTTGGAGCGTATCATCCTCTCGGACTGGGACTACCCCTATGGTCAACTTAGACATGGCTAGATACAATATAAAATCCCTAGAGTAATCTGGTGGACGCAACAATGGTGCCGACAACAAAGCTTTTTTCAATGCCTCGAATGCGAGTTGTGCAGTTTCATTCCATACAAATGGGGTGTCCTATTTTAGTAGGTGCATGAAACCCTAGTAATTTTGGCATAGTTTACAATGAAAAGTCGAAGAAAATTGGAATTTCCCTGCACTCTCTGAAGTTGCATGATAGAGTGAGGAGGAGGCATATTTACAATGGCCTCAACTTTTAATGGATCCACCTAAATGCCTTTATTAGAAACAATGAATCCGAGTAGTCTCCCTGACTTGACACAGAATACACACTTGTGGGGATTCAAGTGAATTTTATAGTATCTGCATCATTTAAATATCAAATGCAAGTGATCTGGATGGTTAATCCTCTTACGAGAATGTGCAAGTAGATCATCAAGGTAGGGATTGACAATGGCTTTGATATCATGGAAGGAAAAATTCATTGCCCATTGAAAGGTTGGCCCAGCATTTTTCAATCCAAAGGGAATTTTTTTGTACGTGAAGGTACCCCAAGGACAAATGAAATTAGTTTTATGTTGGTCTTCCGGTTTTATTTGAATTTGATTATATCTGGAGAAACCATCCATAAACAAAAAAACTTCACTTCTCATGCAAGCATCAATAATTTGGTCTATAAATGGCATGGGATAGTTGTCCTTAGGACAGGAATTGTTTAAATATCTGAAGTCAGTACAAATGCGTATGGTCCCTTGCTTCTTATCAACAGGAACAGGTTTGGATACCCATTCCGTTAAAGCTATGGGATAAATAAAAGTGACTTTCAACAGTTTTTCCACTTCAGCCTTCACTGCATCAGCTTTACGTGGGTTAACAGGTCTCAACTTTTATTGAATAGGTTTAGCATCAGTGTATGTTTGGATCTTGTGCTCAACTATAGATGGATCAATGCCTGGCATCTTCTCATATGACCAAGCAAAAACATCGTGGAATTCCTTAAACAAGGAGATATAAATGGTAATCTCCTCAGGAGAGCAGCTTGCGCCGATATGTATATTTTCCACAACGTCAGGATTTACAAAGATGTTGATAGGGATGGTAGCAGAAATATTTTCCATATTCCCCTTAGCAAACATTCCTTCCCTAGGTAAGGTATTAACAGGCGTATCAACATCATCTGTCAGTCTCACCTGAAACTCTTGATTCTCTATCCTACTTATATCTGGAAAAAAATAGGATCGATGATGGAGATATTCACAGATCTTATCTCATCCGCACATGGCTTCTAGAATGGCTTCATCAAAAGGTAAAACCATATCTAAACAATCCATCGAATGCACAGATTTTTCTGCCCAAGCAGGAAAATAGACTTCTTGCAATTCCTCTGAGACTAAAAGTGGAACCGGAATGGGATCAACAGTGATTTGTGTGATAGCTTGATAAGATACTTCCACTACTGATAGAGGAAATTCAGGTTCATGGTGGGTAGGGAGAACCCAAGGATCATTCCTATCAACAACCGTAGCAATGGACTTTCCCACACTAGTAGAACCTATATAATTAATAGGAGCTGGAAGATCAAATGTGTACATTATAGCCCCTAATCTCTGTGCAGCAGGTTTGACCTGATCAACCAATGGCATAGAGGACTCATTAGACTCCATTCAACCTTTTCAAGTAAAATCAAGTTGGTCAACAGTAACCAACTTCCCTTCGTGTGGAAACACTACCACCCGAAAGACGGTTGATGCAATAGTAGACATGGCATAAGTACAGCTTCTTCCCAAAACCAAATGATAGTCCTGTTATCCCTAAAGTTGAACCTAGACTACAGGGGTTCAAGCTTAAAGAAATATTTTTCAAAAATATAATTCAATGAAGTCAAAATAAAACTGGGCTGGTATGCAATCAAAGCTATAGGAAAATCACATAATCATTAAAGAACTGTATAACATAAAACAAGATACAAAATCCAATAACAAAGGAACTACGATCATGAAATTATGAAATGAGACTGACTCTGTTTTTTAAAAGTTTAAAAGATAATTGTATTTCACCACAAGAATCATGTAATGGGATTCAATTGACCATATACAGGATAAATCATAAGAAACACAATTCATAAGATACACATTCAAATCATAATCATATTCATATCAAAGTAGAACCTGTATTGAAGATGTAGAGTATTTCATGTCATACAGAAAGTTATCAAAACTGAATCTACATCACTCCAATTGCCACCCTTCACCCTCAAATGAAAATCCTTCCATCCTTTTATAATCCTAAACAGGAACTAAATATGGTAGCAACAAACAGTTTTGTCATCTCTAGTTTTGTGGAGAGTTTAAGTGATTTCAGGAGTCAAACCCCAACCAACGATCTCATCATTGTTGTTATGGATATAGTCATCCCTTGTCGATCTTTCCCTGGTTGAATCTATTTGCAATGGTAACACCTATGAATTGACCACTATAACTTGAATTAGCTAGCTTGATCCTTTGCCACTTATATTTGAAGGATCAAATGATGCCTAAAATATGTGGTTACTCCTATAATTACTAATTTATCTCCTTGAAGATGTCGATCTGCTTAAGTCGTTGGCTTAAATTCCGGAACCAATATTTTCCAGCTGTTCCAACCTTACTCTGCCACCAATATCATCAAGGGTTGTGTCCCGCATACATCAATTAATTGTAGGAACCAACATCTTACAACCATGCCGGATTCAATTGTTGATATTCCTCTCTGGATGAAACTCAATAGAATTATAATATCATGAATGATATTTCATTGAGGTTAATCAATGGTTGCAATAAATCAGTACATTTTGAATTTTTCCTTTGTATTTTGGAAAACTTGTTCAGCAATTACAACACCACTTCCATCAGCTCGTTTTATCTCTAGATTAGCTTTCTAGTAATAGGCAGTACCCCTTAATGCATCTGCAATGAAATCATCAAAGCCAATTTCAATTGTTACCTCTCTTATAGCTGTAACCTCTGCATGTGCAGTAGGATCCTTGTTCTTTAGAACCATGTTGTGACAACTCGCGATAACCTCATCATTACGAACCACAATGGCAACAAAAGGCCCACCATGGCCACTATTAACTCCATTATATGCTTCTTCAACGGCCTTGGACAAGAATTTTAGATCTCTATCTTGAACAGCTTCCTGATGACCAATAAATGCCGATGCTGCAGAAATGGTCCCATCCTTGGACTCCACAACATTGGTTTCTTCCATATCAATGATTCAGGTGCCCAAGGATTCAAATTGAACAATATTCCAGACAATTCAAACAGGGTCCCTCGATTATAAATGCAAAAAAAAAGGCTCTATTGCAACAAAGCTTCATTTTTCCACACAAGAAAGATGCGAATAGGATTTCGCATCAGAGATTATTACCTCCCAAAATGGACAGATGTAGGGGACCTGAAAAACAAATTGATGGTCTAATAACGATTGAATCTGTCATGTACAATATCACATGAGCCTGAAGCGAGAACAGTTTCAAAGGAGAGATAACGACTTTAACCTGTAAGTAATTTTGGATACTATATATACCCTTCTCTAGGAGCAGTGCCAACTTCAGGACTATCTGGCAGATAGGGATCATGTTGATCAGGTCCTTTTAACATCACAGTCCTGGCAATGCAAAATAAGGCTTCATCAACATTGTAATCTTCTTTAGCAAAAGTTTCAAAGTATGGGATGTTGCCTCTACAACTGCACCAATCTCTTGCTTTCTTTTCAGGAATAACTCTATTGCTGCCCCCATCTACATCAACCTTGTTGCCCATCACAACAAAAAGAAAATTCTCTGGCTTCGATAATCTCGCCTGATTGAGAAAATCGTTGTACCAGGTGTTGAGGTTATCAAATGATTTGGAAACATTGACATCATATACAAAAACACAGCAATCTTCCCCTCTGTAGAACGCCACTCCCAGGCTCCAAAATCGCTCTTGTCCTACTGTATTCCATATCTGCAATGTTACAGTTCTATCATCGACATCAACTTCCTTAGTCATAAAGTCGGCACCAATAGTTCCTTTGTATTGTCATATATTGCATCTTCATAATCCTTTTCTAGGATTTCAATGCTTGATGCAACTGAGCTCTCTTCCATAAGACCATCAAAATAGGAGACGACATCTGTGTCAATATCTTTTGAATCTTCTACTCGGCATTCGGAAGCTAGACGTGGGATTTTCTCCAAAATGTCAACAATTAAGTTATTGGCCATTTTAATTGTTTCTAGCAAATCAACTTATGAAAGATATTGCATAATGATGATATAAGATCAACCCCTGTTACAAGTTTTGCACCACTCTCTTTCCTAGCCTTAATATAACCCATAATTTTGTTAAACTGCTCCTGGTTAATTTGTCAGCCTCTACCAACATATTAACAATATATCAGAATCAAACATGGGCCTATTAACTGCTTTCCAAATTTCCACATGGCATTCATGTACCCTTGTGAAGAGTTCTTCGGCTTTCTCATCGCACACTACATTTGCACACATTATAAGAAACTCTTTTTCTATCAACCTCAGAGTGTTCAAGACAGAATGTAACTCCTCATAAAGTTCCCTAGGCACTGATCCACGGCCCTTGTTAAGATGCTGGTACTTAAGAGGCACATCATTTGTTTCATTCTCTATCTTCCACTGCCACATTGCACATCTAAGTATTGAAAAGTTCTTGATTAACTGTCTCAACCGCTTTACAACAGGGTTCACTTGATCATTCAAGGGCAGTAAATCTATTGACTTGGTAGAAAAGCATGGTAACAACTGGGGGTTTAACATTCCAAAAAAGATGGACTTCAACTCCTCCCAAATAGATTCAAGGCATTTTTTGACTAGATGGTCCTTTGCATCATCCACCATTATCACAAAATATTTGAAGAACGGGCAGTATTGTGCAACTTTAGCAGCAAAAAACTTAAGCCACTGCAGGCGAAGTCCCAAATCACTAAAACTAGCTTGCTCTATCATCTACTGTGGAGGACCTTGCTCAACACCTTTTCTAAAGGGATCACCAACAACACGACTAAGGCACCATGATTTTGCCTTTTCTACAAATTCATCAAACACACAAATTGTAAACTTTTCTTCCACATGAGTGCCATCATGATTGCTTTTCTATCTGATCTCGGTATTCAAATTGAAACCTGAGTGGTCACTTTGACATTTGGATGCTTCCAGAAACTTATAAATTTTGTTGGAGCAGATTTGATGATAACAAGTCCAAAGGTGCATCAATAACCTCTACCTCAATAGACACCGCTTTCCATGCAAGCTTAATTTCAAAAGTCGATAGGATACCATGCGGACGGAATGACCTTCCGTCGAAAGCAGTAAGCAGGGTGTTTGATAGGACCAGCTCTAGGGATCCAAGAGCTTTCCAACATGACAAGGACATAACACATGTGGAAGCACCCTCATCAACAACAGCCCTTCCAATGGTCTTTCCACCATGGATGACATCTATTGATAGGGCTACATGGTAAGGTAGGCGAATTTTGACATCAGACAAGTGAAATTTCACCATGAGACTTGATGAGTCCATACTTCCTAAGGCTGCTAAGAGTGCATCCCGCTGGGCAGGACAACTCGGTAACAACTCTAAAGCCGACATTACATAAGGTGTCTGGGATAATTCTTCAACCACAGATTAGTTGGATGCAGCCCTAGCATTAGGATTTTGCAAGGTCTTCTTAAAGACACCTTTCAGTATCTTGGGCATAGTTTCAACAGGTTTCTCAATCATGAGAGCGTTAGAAGTTTCACCTATAGACTTACCCTTCTCAAAGGTCTCTTTTTCATAGTTCTTATTCCTGGTCTATAGCAAAGTTGAAGATCCAACCATGTTGATATAATTGGGGTCAGGGGCATTTGGGGTGCCCCCTGCTGCATTCGAATTTGAAGCAGAATTCTGCCCTTGGGGAACCGGATCCTTCAGGGCAGCCAGTTGTTGAGCTTTTAAAAGCTTCTGGGCTTGTTCCATAAGGGGACAAAGATGGGTGAGGTGATCCTCATGGCACAACATACATGGGAATTTCACCTTTTTCTTTTCTTTCTTGCCCCCATCAACATTATTTGCGGGTTTCTGCTTGTTTTGATTTCCCTCCCCTTTCTTACCTCTCTTCTTTTTTCCATCGAGCTACTGATTGCCCTTCTGAGAGTTTTATGGAAAAACATTTGCATTTTGGGGTGAGGAGGAATCCTTTGTTGCCTCCACCGTAGAATGTTTAACGGACAGCTGATGGAGCTGTTTGGCCAAAGATTCTATAGTGGGAGAATTAACGGAACCAACCACACCATCGGCATGGGGTCCAGGCTTAGGTTTCTCTGCATCGTGTGTTGACCTCAGTGCCTCAGGGATAATCTCATACAAGATCCCAGACTGAGAGTAAATCAAATCTAATTGTTGGGCCCTAAGGATAGCTTCTTTCTCACTCGTCACTCCTGAAGTAGATACGTCCTTAGATATATAAGGCCATAATGATTTAAGGAACCATTCTAGTAAGAACTCAGGAGGAATAGTGGCTTTAATGAGGCTCTTCGCCTCCTCCAATATTGGATGTGATCCAAGATTTGGGTGTCCTTGTTCTACCACAAGGTAGACAACAAGTCCGTTCCAAAATCATATCGGACAGGAAGCTGAAAGTGTCTAAGGAATGCGTTAGCCAAGTCCCAAAAACTACTAAAGGCGGCAGAAGGAAACTCAATGTACCATTTTCATACAATACTCGTCAATGTTCTTTGGAACAGCCTCAACCTAATTGAATATTCATTTAGTGAGTTGGAAGAGCACCATAAATGAAAATTAGTGGCATGAGCCCCAAGATCTTCACCAACTTTGCCTTCGAATTTTGGGATGTTTGAGAGCAATTTGGTGGGGACAGGTGGCCAAGAGGGATCATTCCTCATTGGGTCATTCATCAATTTAGACAAATATGGAAAGTTTAACGTTGCCAAGAAAGGAAGCTTAGGTCGAACCAGAGCACTAAAAGTGCCAGTATGGGAATTAGAGGGACTTGCCCCCAAATTCCCATATGTAAAGGTGGGGTTGCCCCCTACCACCGGTTGTGAAGTGGATGGGTTACCTTGAAATGGATTCCATCCATAAGCCATAGGATTGTTGGTATAAGGTGCAGTATAAGAGGTTATGGCTACCCCAGTTGAAACTGGGGTTTGAAATACAAGAGCAAGTATCCCTCTGCTAAAAAGTGAAAAGGGAGAGCTTGTGAATGGAGCAGAGACCGAAGTTTGGAAACCTTGACCATAAGGGTTAGTGCTTCCAAACTGCACTCCTACATAAGAGGGTGGTGGGCCTACGTATGGAGTGGATGGGGGTATATGCCCCCCATTCCAAGAAAATCCTTGGACAAAATTCAAGGATCCTATAGGACCACTCTGGGAAGCATGTGTGAAAGAGGTTGGAACTGTAGGTACACTAGGAATCCTAGTGACCATACCACCAGAAGCATCTATTAGGCTTGTGGGAACCGGCAGTTGAACCACTCGGCTCGCTGGAGTTAAGGGCGTAGTAGGTATGCTTGATCTAGGGGTACTTACCAGGGGAGGTAGCAACCCTTCAGCCGGGATGGATGAGGTGAAAATGAAAGAACTCCTCCTACACTAGACATTATTCTTCCCATAGGGACACCAATAATGGGTGGATCAAAAGGACGAACCTGAACGATCACAGGATCGTTTAAATCAGTTAGAGGTGTATTAAAATTCCTTGCAAACTCGTCATCCTACAAGTATTCTATATCAACTGTGTTCAAATTAATACGGTTTTCCCTAAGTTCTAGTACACCTAGAACTTTGCTAACTCCTATCGGTTCAAATGAACTGTCCATGTCCAATCTCTGCCTTTGAGGGGGAGGTGGAGGTTCCAATGTGATAAGAGGAGGAAGGTTTTGCAACTTTCATGACCTTCTGATAGTTTGGTCCTGCATGATTGTAAATTTTACAATTCAAACCCTAAGGCCGGCTAAACATAGACAAACCACAGAGCAATGACTACGAAAAATACGAAATTCTCAACAATCAGCAAGGGTAAAAGATATGATTTCCCAAAGAAAGCTGAAATATAGTTGCTTGGTGTCCTTGAAGAGGTTCTTAGGCACAAGTGGAGGAATCACCCACCACCCTCCTACACTTTCAACAAGTGTTACCTTCCAAGCCTGCCCAAGGTGAACCAGAAATATCCTTCTGGTTTACCTATGTATGAACCCTAGATGTCAAGCGACTAGAGGCTACCTTAACTATACCAACAGTCTAGGGGGACAGTTGCAAGCCTGATTCGTACACATGGGCAGGGTAGCTGAGCCCGAAACTCTGTCTAGGACAAAATCCCCAAATGCGTAAAAATCCTGATTTACATTTCAACAAGGAATCGAAGGGTTATCTCCTCGGTCCAATGCCTTCATGTGGCCTCGTGCTTGACTCCCGTTTGAGAGGAGCTTCCCAGATACTATTGATAAAGAGAAGGATTTACCTATCGATTGGCCCACTGTTAACACCCAAAAAGGGTTCACTACCTCATCTACCCCACTCCATGGCTCATTTGTCCATTTTCCTACCATATTTCCATCAAAAACCCATAAAACCATCTAAAAAGCCTCCAAAAGGCTTAAAATGCCTCCAAAAGGCCATAAAACCCTCTTTTTCTCCAAAAATATCCAAAATTCCTCCAAAAAAGCAAAAATCTCCAAAAAGGAAGAAAAAATATAAAATAATGAGGAAAAGGAGGAAAAAACCCTAAACAGCTGAAACCCTAACCCTAAACCGGCACTCCACCACTATAAATAAGTGATGGAGACCCCTTATTTTAGATCCACAATCACAAGTATCCTGCCTCAGCAAAAATTGCTCTTGAAACCCTAGCTTACCATTGAGCTACGTTCACCATTGAGAGCCCCTTTTGGCCCATTTCCACCATTGGAGAAAGAGAAGGAACAGCTGGAGCTCGGAGCAACCTCTCGGATCAGCGCAACGGGCTTCACCAACCTTCACATTGGAGGTCAGATCAATAAAAAATCATTCTTTACTTTTTGTTGTTTTGCTTCATGAACATGTTTAGATTAATTTTTATTACTGTTTAGCATCTTTTATTTCATATATTATTGAACTGCTACTAAGGAATACATTTTCCTTAGTAGGTGCTCATTCGCACAAGCTAGGGGTAAAACCCTAGCTACACCCACTATGTCTGAATTTAAATACTTATGGGGAGTTTACACTTCATATCCCACAAGTCTAGCCTAAGCTAGTAGATGTATGGCCCTAAAAAACAAAAATTACTAATAATTTTTAATTATTGCGTTTATTTTAAGGGCTATTTTTTACTCAAAAGGCAAGTGGAGTGAAATATTATGATGTTTTTGACTCGATAAGAAATGTAAAAAACAATTGGTGTATACTTTCAAAGCAAATTATCACTACTTAAAAACAAGCTTCTCTTTCTTTTTTTTTTGTAAATGTAAACTGATGAAAATGAAACGAATAAAGAGAAAACTAAGACTATATTTTTGTAATTTTTGAGATTATATTTAAAAACTGAAAACAAAACTACTATATGCAAAGCAAATGGAAAATTTTCTATTCTTTTCACTTTTCAAATTACTCAAAGACTACTATGCACCTAAATGCACAAAACTTGAGTATGCTTGAATAAACTAACTGTATAAAATAAGAAAAATGAATTAAAGCATACTCATAAAACCAAATATCAACCACCTAAGGAAGACTTGGAACCCTAGCTTGGGTGGACACAATGAATATAAATCACTGAGATCAAACAAAGGCAAGTGACAAACCAACACTATTCAAAAATAGAAAGGAAAATACGGTGTCTAGAATCTTGATCACTGGTTCAGACAACCAACACTTGAACCTATAACCCAATAGGCGGATCCACTTCAATTTGTTAATAGAAAGACAATCCAAACAATAAGAACTCAAGGGCTTTACAAGAAAGCACAAGGTATGGCTAACAAGGTCATCAAACTCATAGTGTAGTGCTTATAAAGAAGGCCAATCAGCAAACAAAATTTATAGAAGGACAGGGACAAGCAAACCCTAACCCAAAATTTTAATTCTCATGATTGTAAGCGGCTATGTACAAGGACAACTCACATACTTTACGCGACTGTGCTATAGAGCAACCCGCATACGTCAACCTTTGTACGTGACTGTGTGCAAGAGCAACCCACGTACAGGTATAAAAATTTTAAATAAAAAGAAAAATTGTAAAGGTCTTCAAACACCACTCTAAGCATGAACCAAGACAAGACACCACACACTGAATCAAGGAAAAGACTGGGCACTGATCTACAGAATATAACCCACAGCAGTCTGGGCTCCCCAACGGAGTCGCCAGTTCTGTTGTTTAGGAATAAACACCCTTATAACCTAGGGTTTGGGGTTACCAACGTACATCTAAAACTTGCAGACAATCATCTTTAAAGTACAAAAAGGAAATAGGAAGATATATTGGACTCACCCGATTATCGACGGTTGATCCAATATTTGTCTTCTCCCTCTCTGCTTCTCTCCAAAGATTTCAGGGATGCACCTCCTTCACCTACAAAGAGCAAATTCTCCAAGTACAAACTTATACATGTATATATGAAAGGTTAGATAAATAACATATATAGTGCTTAATCAAATATATTTATCAACCATGATACATGAAAGAGACTCAACACAAAGTTGGAAGAAGAATTCTCTTTATTAACAATAGTGAATGAGATAAGTGTACAACCCAACACCTGAAACAAGGACTCCTCTGCAACCAAAGGATTCTAAGTTCTGCTGCTCCAAATACTTCCGAAGATATACCACCAACATAACTTTGCTCTCTAATATTGATTGATTAATGCCCTCCCCAAGGCCTCTATTTATACTTTGGGAAATAGAGTAGTTTCGAAGGTTGAGGAGGTTGATATATTTAATGTTTAGGGCTCAATTAATCTCCATTAATCATTTTTTATTATTTTTAATGTCGAATGGATGTGTACACAACTATTGATACTAGAAACCTACGTATGACATGCAAGTTGCTTTAAGGGAAACCCGCATACAGATCTGTACACGGGTTGCAATGAGAATAGTCGCATACAGTACACAGGTTGTCAACGAACTTAGTCATGTATGTATGCGAGTTTCAGTGGAGATAGTCGCATACAGCAATCAACATATAGAAAGATAAAATGGAAATCTGGTTGGAGGATAAATGCATCTCATTTCATGCCCATCTATAGTGTTTATGCAACCTTCAATCCTATAGTGTCCTTTTGTGTACCAACATATGAAGTGTCGGCACTCGGATGGAGAAGTGCCATTTTGGTTGATAACAAGTAGGAATCCCTAGTTCCCGCAGCTACACAGTGTCTTGTTCTCATGTTAGCTCTGATACCATGTTAGATTTTTAACATTAAGATAGCATTATTAGGATATTTAAATGAGAGAATAACAAGCACAACAATCAAACACAAGAAATAATGAACATAGTGTTTTTCCTCGGGGAAACCATAAATGGATAAAACCCCGCAACTTCCTCAAAGATACAATCAGCACCAAATAGCAAAGCCCCAAAAATAGTAAGGTGAACTTCTGACAGGAGTAACCTTTTTCTTCCTAGCCCCAGTGTCTTCTTCTTCCTCAGCTATGCACTACAACTAAGTGTGAGTGAGTGTGTGATAAATAGAGAGGATAGCTCTCTATTTATACTAATTCCCAACTTGACTAAACCCTACTAGGGCCGACTTCACTAGGTGATTCTAACAACCCTAGTGCCCCGAAACTGTAGGGACTTTAACCCTTGAACAATAGGAGGGTTACCCACAATGACTTGACATGACTTGTTTACATTATAGAACCTCTCGATCGGAACATCGGGGCATGACATGACTTAATTACATTACAGACACATCCCGGAATAAACATCGAGGTACAAGACATAAGATATATAAGTGAATACATTCCAAAGTTACAAATACATCAACACAAACTTCGTTAATGAATATAACTGGTTGTCTTAAAAAATAAAGTTCCAAGCATCAACATTTTGTCAAACGGAGAGAAGTCGAATAATAAAAAATTCCCAGCAAACTGTCTATCGATGAAAAAAAAAATTCCCACAACCGCCTATTGAAGAATAAAACAATTCCTGAAAACGTCCGTCAAGGAACAAATAATTTTCACAAATCATCCATCGCTTCTACAAAAAACATCTTGAAATGTTTAAAACAATTTATATTTATAATGGCCATGCGTCGGATATTCGACACCTTAAACATAGTTACCGTTGAAAATATGGGACCATAAATTTAAAATCATGTAAACTATACATTTTTTTTTTTAGAAAAACCTATAGATCCCGTCAAATCTTCGATGCTAAGGGGTTGGAGATCTGACACTATTTTTTCATAGACCGTCGGTTATCCGACACCCTACCGTCAGATATCCGACATACGACCGTCGGAGATTCGGCACTTAAAAGTCAGATATGCAACACTCTAGGGATCGGAGATCTGATGCATTTGCGTCAGATATTCGACAGTGCTATAAATATTTTTTAATTGGCATTCTTTTCAGTGATTGCTATCTGACACATCCATGCGAAATGTCGAATGACGTCCAATTTTGACGTCAGATTTTGGGTTCAAATCCTGTTGTGCATAATTTCCTAGCAATAATCATTAAGATGAAACTGGTGGAACAATGGAAGTAACAAAAAACATTAATTAGTGCATGTGTAGAAAATCCATGCCTCACCTTGAGATTGGGGTACTTCAAATAGTATCCAAATCGCGTGATCTAATTACTCAGTGCAAAATTTTAATGCAAATGTTCTACAGAAGGTTGCAAAGTCTGCATACATTGAATTTTCCAACAGTAAAATAATATATTATGAGGATGAAGATATATATGATTTCTCTCTAGAGTCAAGTTATAACATGCCCAGGTTTCATTTCAAATCAGGAAATGGTAATTCTGTTGAAAATAAATCTACTTCATTATCTTCTGCTTTGCATGTATGTATAGAACAAAGAGTTTGATAATGCAGTGATAATTAAGGATTAGATGTTTTTTTTAAGGACAGGGAAGGAAACATATTGTCTCTTATTTTTCCTTTGTTTAAATCTCAACAAGAAATCTATATGAGAAGGACATATATGTAGCTTAAAGTTGTCCAAGTTTTGAAGGTTCTAATAATCTAAATGAATTTAAAACACAAGAATGAGAAAGAGAAAAATATGTGAATGTTAACAAATTGGATGATACAATATCCCCTCCTCATGATTTCACTCAAGAAGACTATATAATCGGTAATGAGGTAGAACAAGAACAAAAACTACAGGGAAAATTATTGGCAAATTTCAGTGTAAGATACACATTCAAAATAGTGGCGATGAGCATTCTTTTACAACATGAAACGATTGTAGTGCTAGGGATGGTCCTAACTATATTTCAAGCTCAACAAGGTTTGACAATATCTAGTGTTGGATGGATCATATAATAAAAAATGTAGGGTTGTGGTGTTGGAAAATTTAACCTAATAGAGTGAAATGATGATCATGTTAATGGACACACTGGTGTTCTTTCCCCAACAAAAAGACATATGTGGTTGCATTATAAATCTATCCTTTAGATTTCAGATAATAACCCAAGGAAAACTTTAGTAATGGCTAGTGGTCGATGGTACTTTTCATCTAATTGGCTGATCAATTCTTATTCTTATTCTTATTCTTATTCGGCTGATCAATTTTTAAACATAACATTATCAATCATGACTATCTACAATACAAATCACACTCAAGGATAGGTTTGAGCCCACCTTTTGGAATAACCAAAAAACTATAGCAGCACACAAATAAGTCTGAAATTTGTTGTTAATAGGCGTAAATCCAAAAACCTTCTTTTTACAATTCTAGCAAAATCCAACCCAGCACAATGACTGGAAAATTTCTAAAAGTTACAAGTGAAATAATTTTCCATCTTACAGGCCTTGAATAGTTGAAACTGAAGGGACAATTGGATTGTGTTACTAAACCAAAATGCTTCCCATCAGTTCACAAACATAGAAAGAGTTTGATCACAGAGAAACTTTTATGAGTAAAAGCCTTTGTCTTGGATCAAACCACCTTGGAAACCATCACATGTCCACCATAATGCATTCCATACACCCAAAGGTTTACATTCATAAAAATGGTGATGAATGGCCATCCCACAGACTTTGCACTAATAGTCAGAAGGAAAACTATGAATCCATAGGTTTTACATAGCTTCCATATTTCCTCTGAGACTACTTTGATGGTTGTGCCATGCATTTGAAATTCCTCTAAGTTTACAGTATTTCCTGCAGCATGATATTAATTTTCCTCTAAGATTACTTTATTGGTTTCTCCATGTAATTGAAAACCCATAATATTTTCTTGCAAAAAATCATTTGGTAGCTGAAATCCCATGTTCTCTGTAGTGCTTAATGGAATGGCTAGACCATTGTAAGGAAAACCTTAAGATTCAACTCCCAGAGGCTCACAACCTATACCTATTTCTTTATTATTAGATAAATTATCAAATGAATTCTCAATAATTCCTTGAGATGGATCAACAAGATCTTCCACTTGATCAACCTCAGATGCCAGCAATTATGTAAAGGAAAAAAATGGTTCATTCTCAGAATAAGGTTCCATATATTCAAATGATGGTTATTTAAACTCAATTTGTTTGTCATCATGTAGACAATAATTAACAGAAAATTCCCAGTCCACTTGAGGAGACAAATCTTCTACACCAAGAAGAGGACTACATTCTGATTGCTGGTATGTTTTTGACTCTACAATGGGATGGTGGTTACTTGATTGGGGAACCTGAGAAGGATGCTAAAAAACAGGTTCAAATTTGACTACCACATGCTTTTTCTCTACACCATCTAATATTGTCCAAAGTTCATCTGAAGCATGTCTAGGATTTTTATGTATTACATCCAAAGGATTATTGTCTACTTCAATGAAATTGTTAGAATAATCCCTATGAATATTCATTTGGGGTCTTTTGATTGGAATATTTTTTTCTCTTGACAGAAGTATATTTTCCAGCATATGGCCACCTTGGTCCACTCTTCTTTCGACATCTGTGGCACTTGAATCCACATACTTTAACAACATTCTCCTGATTAAGTCCCAATGCATCTCCATGAAACCATTCTGCAATAGACACAAGACATAGTTCTATATGATTATTTAATATTAACACTGAAATGATCAAAAATAGTAATTTAAAAAATATATCAAAAATAATTTATCATTATTAAACATTTGTCTATACAAGTATAACTCTATTTTTCTTCAACAAAGCAGCCCACATAATTCATGCAATGGCTAAGCTTCCTAACAGAGACCATCATAGAAGAGGACTTCTAACCCAACCATTATGTATATTCTCTACTCATGGTGAAGGGGGAGATCATGACAGGGAAGGATATAAATCGAGAAGGGATACAAGGATTCAACTTTCTAGAAAGATGAGACACATACGGAAAGTTGAAACTCTGGACTTGACAATATTTTCCATTGCTGCGTGCCAGAGAGTGACAAGGAAGCCCCTGCTGTATTATGTCTACGGTTAATTTCTTCCTCTTAATTAATATATAACCTAGATTCAACCATGCTTTTTCCCTGTCTCTTTGAATTTTGTGGTTCTTCCGTGAGAGCAATCTTGCTACAGGTATTTTGTTGTTAATCACTTACACTTGTTTTGAATTGTTCTTTCACTCAAGGCACATATTCTTCTCTGTTCTTTCATCTTCTTGCTGGTGAAATATTTAATTAGGAAACCAATCCCAACTATGTTATTTAATTTACAATTTAATCTCTGTTCTCAAGTGCTTTTGGGTGCTTTGAGTGTAGAGAATTGTGTTAGTTTAATTCTAATTTACCCGCATATTTTATACACTAATGAACAGCACACAAACATTCTAGGGACACCCTCTATGGCCAAAAGGAACGAACCATAATGGAGAGGAATATAGTGGTGACAAGGTTACATTGCCTAGAGTTATCATGCTGAAGTGTTCATCCTGTTGATGCATATTTGTATGTTAACAAATTGGCATTGTTGGCGTGGACTTCATCAAATCCCAGGTCATTAGCAGCTTGTGGCTACATGACATTGGTGAGATTTTATTTATTATACTTTTATTTTCTATCTGACCTAACAACTCCACTATTGTAAGGTTTTATCATAATGGACAATGTAAGATCTCCATGACTTGACCTGGAACAAGGTACAGTTCTAGTCCTTAACAAACCCAAACAACTTTTCTGAAAAGAAGGGTCATCAACTAAATCCTCAACTGGGCTAGAAATCACTTCAAGCATTTCAAGTGTTTCCAAAGAGTTGTTACACCTCCATCTACTTGTAGCATTTTGGTAATTTCTTATGTGGTAAGGAATCCACCATTGCTTCAGCTTCTTCATCAAATACTACAACCATGGCTGCTAGTTTTACCCTTAGTGTTTATACTCCATTATGTTTCACTACAATACCTAATCAACCTCATGTGCCTACAAGTAGACATTCCTAAATTTGCAGTAAATAACTCCACCTCAGTTGATAATCCTTTGATCACCTTTTTGAATGTTGTAGAGAACATGGAGATTGAGTACGGAGACATGGTCATGAATATGTTTGCATGAAATCTAGAGGGGAATGCATGGGCATGTTATAAATCCCTTGCTACAAATTCCATCAATGGATGGGACTCATTCAAAAAGGATTTTGCAACCAAGCGGGGGGACAAGCAGCATGTAAGTTCTCATTAGCAGAAGAAAGGAAATGAAATAGTAGCTGAATTCAATAACCAAACTTTCCAAATTACATGCAAGGATCCCACAAGCTAAGCACCCAAGTAATGGCACTACTTTAGTGTTACACATTAATGCTTTTGATGAATCCTTTGGATTTTTGGTTAGGGAAAAGGATTGGTTAGTGAAGTTCACTGCTGAAGAGCTTCGTTAGCTTATGGATAGAAAACATAACATACAAAACATGTCTGTTATTTCCCATGTTGACCATGGTATCATACTTTAGTCTCTATTGGATTTCATTGTTTAATTTTGATGTGATTTGCATGCTAGGTTTCAGTACATGAGTGACTGTTTTTGGTTCTTTGTTGTGCTGAAGGAAAATTCACTCTCACAGATTCTTTGGTTGCAGTAGCTAGTATCATTTCTCAAGAAGTTGTTGGTGATGTTAGGATGACTGATACTCATGCATATGAAGCTGAATGTGGCATCACCATCAAGTCAATGTTGAAATATTTTAACTTCGAAGAATATTCTATATGTATCTTTTTCTGGTCCCCGATGGTCCTACCGAGAGAACCACTTGTATTACTTTGTGCCCCGATGCTTCTAATCAAAAGAACTAATAAGAGTTATGAGGCAGTTCGATCTAATTGTAAAGGTGGGTCATTAGCACCTCAGTCTGGTTACTTGAGCCTACATGTGTAACTAGAGCCTACATTATTAACTCGAGCCTACATGTCGGATGAGTTAATTAAAGTGAACGGATGAATATAAATAGAGGTGTAGTGCTCCTCATTTGGAACACACACACTCACGTGTGTAGCACATTAGTGGAGAGATAGAAGCAGTTGGACAAGGAGGAGGATCAGGCTTTGATCTCCTGGTCTTACCTTTTATCTTTTTTGGGCATCTATATTGAGGAATCTTTTGCTGGGTTTTTCCCTTTAGGGTTTTCCCAAGATAAATTTGTGATGTTATTGTGATAATGTTTCTTTCAGTGATCCTGCTTATATGCTTTTGTTATGAAAATGAAATGAAATACTGATGTATTAGCTAAGCATATGAAAAGTTAACATGGTATCAGAGCCACCCTGAATAGGACAGCCTTCACAAGGAAAAATAGCCCCCTCTCTCTACCCGGAAGAAATTAGGGTTTCGAGAAAATTTTTGAGTTTCGAAAAATAGATTGCATGGAAAGTTGCACCCTCCCAGAGTGCATCTTTTGAGCCTGGAATCACAGTTTTTGGATGTGTGAGTCTCTGGAAAATTCAAACCCTAGTTTGACAGCCATACCAGAAAACTGCTGAACCAGAAAACTATAGAAGCTGAATCTTGCAAGTCTGATTTGGAAGGTGAACAATTGAAATCTCTAGAATCCAAGCTCACTAGTCAACTCACCTCATTCAAGCGCATCTCCTGGTAAGTTCAGTTTCTCATTCCCCAAAATTTCAATATTTTGTGATTTTCTAACAAGATGGCCCCAAGCACTAAGCTTGAGGACAAGCTAGAAGGCATAGAGAATTTCTGAGCATGGAAATATAGGATTGGTCTCATTCTCCAAGAGAATGATCTTGATAATTATGTCAAAGAATAATTCTCAGAACCTGAAGAAGCTGAATCCAAGGAGAAGCACAGAAAGGATATGATTAGAGCACAAAGGATTATTGCTGACTCCATCAAGGATCACTTGATCCCTCAAGTGTCATCCAAGAAGACTCCAAAATAAATGTATGATGCCCTTTCCAAAATGCATGAGGGAAGAAACATCAACAGGAAGATGAATCTAAGAGCTCAACTGAAGAGTACCAAGATGAGTCATGGAGAATCCATCCAAGACTAATTCACAAGGGTTTCTCATATCAAAGAGCAACTAGAAGCTGTTGGAGATAATCTTGATGAATATGAATTGGTTATGACTGCTCTCAATGGTCTCACTAGACCCTAGGAATCCTTCATCCAGATGATGTGTTCCAGAAAAGAAATCATGATGTTTGAAGTAGTATGGGAAGACTGCATTCAGGAAGAGACTAGAGTGGCAAATAAAGAAGCCTTACTAAAGGAATATGATCAAGCCCTAGCCATTCACACCAAGAAAAGAAGAAGTCAACCTAACTTCAGGAGAAAAAACTTCAAGGAATCTCAACCTCCCAGAAGAATCCAAAGAAGAAGGGAAAACCATCTAGAGAAAGACTACTCTAGCTTTCAATGTTTTCATTGTGATAATATAGGACACATTGCCCAAAATTGTCCTATAAAGAAGCAAGAATATAAGAAGAGGATCAACAACAACAAAATATATCATGCTCATCTAGTGGAAGATGAAGATGAATAAGAAGAAGAAGAATAAGAAGGACATCCAAGAAAGAAAGCAAGAGAAGAAGATGCAGAAGAGTATGTACTATTCTCCACACTCTCTAGGTCTATAACACCTGGAGAAGACACTTGGCTTATTGATAGTGATGCTTCAAAGCACATGATGGGACAAAATCAAACTCTATCCAAACTTGAAGAAAGAAGCTCTCCTCAGAAGGTATCCCTAGGAGATGACTATCAATATTCGATCAAAGGAGTTGGTGAAGCAAGCTACAAACTTGATTCAAGTAATCCTCTAAAGATGAAAGATGTATTATATGTACCTGGTTTAAAGAAGAACTTACTTTCTATCTCAGCTTTAGATAAGAAAGGATTCAGAGTTGCTTTCATAGATGGCCAAGTACTCATGTGGCCCAAAGGAAAGAATATTGAAGATGCAATCATCATTGGTGAAGAAGAAGGAGGCCTATATAAACTCAAAGGGCACTCAGAAATAGCCTTTGTTCATGAATCCACTGACCCTAGTGAACTATGGCATTGAAGGCTTGCCCACATCAACTACAAGGCTCTACCTCATGTGAACAAAGTAGTGATGGGATTACCAGATATGAATATCAAGCATGAAGGCATTTGCAAAGGATTTGCGAAGAGAAAGAACATCAAGAATCCATTTCAGAAGAGTGAAACTAAAACAAAAGGTACGTTGTAATTGATTCATTCATATGTATGTGGTCCATTGTCTTGTACATCCTTAAGTGTATTTGAATATTATATCACATTCATTGATGACTTTTCAAGAAAGACTTGGATATACTTCTTGAAAGCAAAGAGTGAAGTGTTTGAGAAATTCAAGGAGTTCAAAGCCTTGATAGAGAATCTTTCATACAAGAAGATAAAGACACTCTGATCAGACAATGGAGGAGAATATACCTCAAAAGAGTTTGAGGCTTTTTGCAAAGATGCCAGAATCAAGAGGGAACTAACTACTCCCTACAATCCGCAACAGAATGGGGCTGTGGAAAGAAAGAATAGAACCATCATGGAGGCAGTGAAGACAATGATATATGATCAAGATCTTCCAATGCATCTATGGGAAGAAGCAGCAAGAACGGTTGTGTATGTGCAGAATAGAATATCTCATAGTGCTCTTGGGTTCAAGACTCCAAAAGAGATATTCACAGGAAAGAAGCCTGAGGTAAGTCACCTCAAGATATTTGGTTGTCTAGTATATATTCATATACCAAAAGAGAAAAGAACCAAGTTAGACCCTTCCGGAAAGAAGGGGATATTTGTTGGATATTGTGAAGTATCCAAAGCATTTAGAATCTATATTCCTGGATTCCATCACATGTAAATCAGTCAAGATGTGACATTTGATGAAGAGATAGCCCTCAATATATCCAGGAAGTGCCAACATGAAGAAGTGTATGAAGAAGAGACATATCCCAGAAATAAAGAAACTACATGTCTCCCTGAAGATGAAGGTCCTAAAGAACATGACTTAGAAGAACCTCAAGAACCTCCCATGATGGAGATGTCAAGAAAGAGAAAACCTACTTGGACAAGAGAAATTATACAAGAGGCAGAAAGATATGGAGCTCCTGAAACCTCAACAAGGGAAAGAAAGAAGCCTAAGACTTTTTCCAATTATGTAGCCTTTATGTGTGATATTGTAGATCAAGAACCTACAAGCCATGAAGAATTTGTACAGAATAAAGAATGGGTAGAAGCAATGACTGAAGAATACCAGTCAATAATGAAGAATGATGTATGGGATATAGTTCCCAAACCAGAAGGAAAGAGTATAGTATCCTCCAAATGGATATTCAAAATAAAGCATGCAGCTGAGGGAAGTATCGAGAAGTATAAAGAAATATTTGTGGCCAGAGGATTCTCTCAGAAAGAGGGAATTAATTATGAAGAAACATTTTCCCCAGTAACACGGTATACTTCAATTAGAGTTATCATGGCACTTGCATCTATGATGAAGTGGGACTTACACCAGATGGATGTGAAAATAGATTTTCTAAATGGTGTGATCAAAGAAGAAGTATACATAGAATAGCCACAAGGATTTGAAGTTGAAGATATACATACTCACATATGCAAGTTGAAGAAGGCCTTGTATGGCCTAAAACAAGCTCCTTGAGCTTGGTATGGAAGGATAGATAGTTTCCTGTCAAGCATGGGATTCACCAAAAGTAAAGTTGATCCTAACCTTTATCTTAAGGTTGTAAAAGATGAACCTGTCATCCTGCTGTTATATGTGGATGACTTATTCTTGATAGGGAATGAGAAAAAGATTATGGAAAGCAAGAAGAAACTAGCAGAAGAATTTGAAATGAAAGACCTTGGGTTAATGCATTATTTCCTAGGTCTAGAAGTATGGAAAAGTTCAGAAGGAATCTTTCTCAACCAAGGAAAGTATACGGTAGAGATATTAAAGAGATTCAATATGTTGGAATGCAAATCCATAGCCACACCCATGGACTCCAAACTAAAGTTGTTAGCCAATGACCCATCAGAATTAGTGGATGTAACTCACTACAGACAGATCATTGGGTCATTGATGTATTTGAAAAATACCAAGATAGACATTTGTTTTGCTGTGAACACCTTGAGTCAATTTCTTGTTCAACCAAGACGGGGTCACTTATTAGTTGCAAAACATGTGATGAGATATTTGAAAGGGACTATAGCTTTTGGTCTATACTATGATGGTAGCCATGAGTATAGATTGTATGGCTACATATATGCAGATTGGGCTGGAAGTATCTCAGACATAAAAAGCACGTCAGGAGGATGTTATAGTCTGGGATCTGCTATGATTTCATGGTTTAGCAGAAAGCAGTCTAGTGTTTCTCTAAGCTCAGTTGAAGCATAATATATAGCAGCTTGCTCTGCTAGTTGTGAATCCATATGGCTTCAAAAGCTGATGTCAGGATTATTCAACCTAGAGTTGGACACTACCGTGATTCTATGTGATAATCAAAGTTGTATAAAGATGACAAAGAACCTAGTATTCCATGATAGATCGAAGCATATAGAAATAAGGTATTTCTATATTCGAGATATGATGCAGAAGGGAGCCATAAAGCTCTAATATGTGAATACTGATGAACAAGTTGCTGATGTCATGATGAAGCCTCTGTCTCGAGTAAAGTTTGAACACTTTCGAGACAAGCTTGGTGTGGTTCGAAAAGACCTTCCTCGAAAGGGGGAGTAGTGATGTTGTAGTGGGATTGTATCATCCCTGGGAACTTTCCCTAAAGTGATCCAATGACCTCGGTCCTCAAGAATGAAGAGGGATTGTATCATCCTAGGAAATCTGTCCAAAATAGATCCAGTGACCTTGGTCCTTGAGAATGAAGAGGGATTGTATCATCCTGGGACATCTGTCCAGAATAGATCCAGTGACTTTGGTCCTCGAGAATGTAGTGGGATTGTATCATCCCTGGGCATTTTCCCTAAAGTGATCCGATGACCTCGGTCTTCGAGAATGTGGTAGGATTGCATGATCCTTGAACTTCGATTTAGAATGGTATCCGGAGGCTTCAGTCCCCGAGAATGTCGCAAGATTGCATCATCCTTGAACTTTGGTTTAGAATGGTATCCGGAGGCTTTGGTCCCTGAGAATGTGGTAGGATTGCATCATCCTTGGACCTAGTCCTAAAGTGATAGGGACTGATTATTTGGTAATCAATCCGGTGACTTCGGTTGTCAAGAATGCTGTAGGATTGCATCATCCTTGGACCTATTCCTAAAGTGATAGGGACTGATTATCCCGTAATCAATCCAGTGACTTCAGTTGTTGATAATGTGATAGGATTGTATCATCCCTGGACTTAGGTCCAAAAGTGATCCGAAGACTTTCGTCTTTGTGGTGTGGATTGCAGGTTATTGCTGATGATGATGACGTACTGATCAAAAGATCAAAGTATGATGATGATGATGTAATGATCGAAAGATCAGAGTATGATGATGATGATGTACTGATCGAAAGATCAGAGTATGATGATGATGATGTTGCTGGTCGAAATATCAGAGTATGATGATGATGATGTTGTTGTTCGAAAGATCAGAGTATGATGATGATGATGTTGCTGATCGAAAGGTCAAAGAGATGATGATGATGTTGCTGATCAAAAGTTCAAAGAGCTGATGATGATGTTTCTGATCAAAAGGTCAAAGTGCTGAAGATGATGTTGCTGATTGAAAGGTCAAAGTGTTGAAGATGATGTTGCAGATCGAAAGGTCAAAGTGCTGAACATTGTTGCTGATTGAAGTGGTCAAAGATTGTTTCTGATCGAAGCAGTCAAAGTGTTGATGTTGCTAAATACTGAAGATTGAAGATGAAGACTACATGATGTTAAAAATATTCCAATGATTTATAGTTGTGTTACCTTGATGATGCTGATGATGCTCTCTCTCTCTCCTGTTGTTTTTGTTGATGTTGTTGTAGAATACCCTTCTCGTTAAGAGGGAGTGTTGAAATATTGTAACTTCAAAGAATATTCTATATGTATATTTTTGCAGTCCCTGATGGTCTTACCGGGAGAACCACTTGTATTGCTTTGTACCCAATGCTTCTAATCGAAAGAACTAATAAGAGTCATGAGGTAATCCCCTCTAATTATAAAGGTGGGTCATTAGCACCCCGGTGTGGTTACTTGAGCCTACATGTGTAACTCGAGCCTACATGATTAACTCAAGCCTACATGTCATATGAATTAATTAAAGTGAATGGATGAATATAAATAGAGGTGTAGCACTCCTCATTTGGAGCATACACACTCACTTGTGTAGCGCATTAGTGGAGAGAGAGAAGCATCTAGAGAAGGAGGAGGATCAGGCTTCGATCTCCTTGTTGGTATTACCTTTTATCTTTTTTGGGCATCTATATTGAGGAAGCTTTTGTTGGGTTTTTCCCTTTAGGGTTTTCCCAGGATAAATCTGTGTTGTTCTTGTGATACTGTTTCTTTCAGTGATCCTACTTATATGCTTTTGTTATGAAAATGAAATGAAATACTGATGTATTAGCTAAGCATATGAAAAGTTAATAGTCAATTGGAATCTCATTGTATTATGAGATGGAGGATATAGCTATAAAAAATTTCAAAGGGGATAGAGTGGGAAATGAATATTTGATAAATCTGATTGATTCACCAGTGAATGTTGACTTCAGAGGTTACAATATCCATGCAAATCATAGACAGCACACTGGTTGTGGTAGATTGTATTGAAGGGGTTTGTGTCCAAACTGAAATTTTTCTTCATCAATCTCTTAGAGAAAGGATTAGGCCAGTTCTCACTGGCAACAAGATGGAATGGTGCTTGATTGAGTTACATGTTGATGGAGAGGAAGCTTACGAGACTTTTTTCATGTGTCATTGAAAATTAAAATGTGACTATGGCTACTTGTGAAGATTTTATTCTTGGTGATTGCCAAGTTTATCATGAAAAATGTACAGTTGCATTCTCGGTAGTTCTTCATGGGTGGGAGTTTACTTTGACAAAATTTTCAAAAATGTATGCTTCAAAGTTTGGAGTGGATGAAGGAAAGATGATCGAGAGGATGTGGGGTGAAAACTTCTTTGATCCAACTACCAAGAAATGGAAAGCCAATAATACAGGTTCAATAAGCTGAAAAAGGGGATTAGTTCATTTCATATATGAACCTATTAAGCAAATCATCAATATTTGTATGAATGATTAAAATGATAAGTTGTGGCCCATGTTGCAGAAATTAGGAGTTGTGATGAAGATTGAAGAGAAGGAGTTTGTTGTAGAGAATGTGGCCCTTGAGCACCCAAAAGAACCCAAAAATAGGGTTCAACTACCCATTTGGGGGTCAACTCCCCACTTGATAGTTAGGAAGAGCCAGGTACTTCACAAAAGAACACGATTCATTTGGGTTCTTCCCAAAGGTACTTTCTCCTGAATCCAGTACAATAGACAATAGCATGGGACATGTTCATGCACCCTAGACCATGGTGTATCCTGTAGGTACCCCTACAACACTATTAAACTATAAAATTGAGCACATAGATCTGTGGATCAACACACAACTCACAATATAGATCAGATAATTTTACTCAGAATTGAAGAATGAAAAGGGGCAAAAATGGCTTGTAGATGTGTAAGGATTTCATTAATAAAAAGTAATTGGATAATTGTTACAATGTAGTACAATGGCTAAATAACCTCATTTAATTCGAATCCATGTGAGGAATTTTGAATTGGTTTGACTCTACTTGACTACATGGCTAACTAAACTTGTCTGAATCACTATCGGAGTTCAACAACCCAACTCAAGTGTCTAATCCAGTATTAATTATCGGTTAACTAGTCTAACTGACTGTGGTAGGTGAGTAAATACACCTCATCCACATACAGCCATGCATAACTAGTGCTAGCTGAGTAGACCTGAATGTAACTAACTATAACTAAATGTAACTAACTCCTAACTAAGCTCGACTAGTCACCAACCCTAACTCAACTGAAGGAGGTTGGTGTTGGCACTCCCAGTGGCTCCTAAATTGTAGGGATTGGCCTAGGATGCTCCTAAACTAATGCATGCAAGTGTAGTCAGTGGCAGTTAGCCTCAATTAGTGTTCCCCACACTCTAGTAACTAGTACATGTGTCCCAATTAGACTAAGTGGACCCCATGGTACTAGTGGACCCAAATAATGACTAAATTGACTCTAGGTGACTGACCAAATTGGACAATGAAGGACTATAATCCTAACACCCCCCCCCTGAATATTAACTTGGATAATGTGGTCCCTCGTAAATAATACCAAAGGTCACCCATTACAACTAAAATGCAAAAAAATTAACTGCTCAATATAACCAAGGAAATGGGGAAAAACCCCATGGGAAAAATACCCCCCCTCAAACTAAGCAGGTAAAATCAGGAAAAATCTTGTTCTTGTATGCACAGGTATCCTGGGGCCTGGAATTTGAAATTATCCATACATACTAAATGATTATGTCTTGAGGAATCTTCCTCTTTGGAATAAGAATAATGTGCTCAACTGATTCAGGAGCATAGACAGCCGCTGGATGAAAACTGGACCCATGTAGAGCAACTGAAATCATCTGATAAGAGAGAAAGAGTGCTTGAGGATTCGATCCATGTGAGGAAAAATCAAGAAACTGATAGTTTGCAGCCTTGAACATAAAACCATGAGTGGTAAAATCAGCCCCAAGTGTTAGGAGCAAGTGTCCAGGGGGATGTAGAATGTCTTCCTCTTTACTAGTTCTGTGAGCAGATGAGCATGTGACCAAAGGTAGAGAAGCCCGGGGACTATGGAGAGCAAATTATTGAGCTCCATAATCTGATATAACTTCATATATAACCAATTATTCACAAAATAAAATATAAGCAACCTCATAAGGGAAAACTAACACCAAATCCCCAGCAGCAAATTTGAAGAAGACTTGCGGTACTTGATTTTTCACACCGAAATTGGTGAGAGCAGCTACAAGCATGACTGGAAGCTCTTGGAATCTAAAATTTGAACCAAATAATATCATATCAGATCCAAATAAGGTCATATCAGATACAAATAATTTCATATCATATCCAAAAGTACGATCCACCGAGACGGTAGATGCACATTTTTCTCTTTCTTCAAAATTCTAAATATTGGTGCATGCAATCCTGTAGGAATTTGGTAGAAGATATAGATCAAGGAGAGAAAATGGATTTCTCCTATAATATAATATTTTTTCCAAATTATCCAATTTATTACTTATCTACACACCAGCAGCAACATTATAGGGAGAGAAATCAAATTCCTCTTCACTTTTGGAAGCAATCACAGGCAAATTTTGCACATAATTTAAAGGAGAATCACTGGAGAATGTTTGCATAGAAGTGCAGCAGTGTTTTTCTTCAATATAAAAGATTTGAATTTATTCTTCTGTATCAGCCATATGAGAATATGATATATCATAGATCTCATAAAATTCCATAGCATCAGAAGAAGGAGTCACTTCAAGGAGACTTTCTTCAATTCGAATTGACTGCATAGAAGAGTCTTCTTCTTCATCATCTTGAACAACTTCATCAGAGAGAGTAGAGGTCCAGAATTTTGGATCAAGAACTCTTATGGTGTTGGGTTTTCTCTCAAAAGTTCTATTATGATCCTCATTATGATTTCCAAAGGTTCTGTCCAATTTTGTCCAGAGATCCTTTGGGTATTCAACAGATTTAGTGAGGTAGCACAATCTAGGGAAAAGGACCAAACCTATTGCTCCAAAAGCTCCATCACAGACATTTATCCCATCATTCTCATTCTCAGAATACCCTTTTTTGAGTCCAATAGACAACTCATATATATCTTGTCTCTTCAGAGATGCAATCATCTTCAACTTCCATTTTGAATAGCTTATGAATGGGGTGAGAAGAGGAACTGATGAATCCATTTGAAGTCGTACCTAAAGAAACACAAAAGGGCCACCGTAAGGTCGAAAAACCTGCACTTTTCAATTTTTCATCACACCCAGCTTAGTTAATCAAGCAATTCTTGATAAACAATTCCTTTGCTTAGTATTTCTGTGGTAAACTTGTCGCTTCTGGTGTAGATCTGGAAGGAGCAATTTTGCTCAATTTTTTTTTTTGATCCAAGTATGAATCTGTAGTAATAGAAGTGCCTTGTCCTGTCAAGGCTATGATACCATATAAAATTGAGCACATATATCTATGGATCAACACACAATTCACAAGATAGATTAGACAATTTTACTCAGAGTGAAGAATGAAACAGTACAAAAATGGCTTGCAGTTGTGTAATGCTTTCATTAATCAAAAGTAATTGGCTAATTGTTACAATGTAGTACAATGGATAAATTGTCTCATTTGATTCAAATCCATGTTAGGAAATTTGAATTGGTTTGACTCTACTTGACTACATGGCTAACTGAACTTGTCTAAATCACTATCGGAGTTCAACAACCCAACTAAAGTGTTTAATTCAATCTTAATTACCAGTTAACTAGTCCAACTGACTGTGGTAGGTGTGTAAATGCACCTCATCCACATGAAACCATGTATAACTAGCACTAACTGAGTATAACTAAAATTAACTGATTAGAACTTAATGTAACTGACTTCTAACTAAGCTTGACTAGTCATCAACTGAACTCAACTGAAGTAGGTTGGTTCCAACACTCCCAATGGATCCTAAATTGTAGGGATTGGTCTAGGAGGCTCCTAGACTGATGCATGCAAGTGCAGTCAGTGGAAGTTAGCCTCAATTAGTGTTCCCCACACTCTAGTAACTGTACATGTGGCCCAATTAGTCCAAGTGGACCCAATAGTACTAGTCGACCCAAATAATGACTAAATTGACTCTAGGTGACTGACCAAACTCGACAAGGGAGGATTATAATCCTAACATAAAAAAATGTTGCACTAAATTTTCCAAATGAATTGGGTGATAATTTTTATGATGATGTCCTTATACAAGTCTTGGATATCATTATAACTCAAATAGGACTTTAAAATCTGAGTGTATGAGAATATTTCTAGTTTCTCTGATTGCAAGTCATTGTGTGATTGCATTAAAGTAGAAAAATGGAAAGAGAATACCTAAATTGTCTTATATAATGTATCAAATATGGGTGGAGGCAGAGGTGTCAAGTTTTTATTGAATACTACTCTTGTGAAAAAACAATTCAAATTAGAGAACATGCCATCTGACACCCTTAATTGTAGCCATGACTATACAAATATTTTGAGCAGTAAACATTGGGAAACCCTTCAATTGGTTTCTTCCTCTTCCCTTGGAGTTATCCTCTTCCCTTGGAATTCCTTTGGAGAATATTATTGGCCACCTTGACCTGTTTGAATAGAGAAAATTATTTCATAACCAATATTTAAAAAGCATAAACATAACTTCAAAAACTAAGACTAGATTTTCACCTACTTTTCATTGAGCACAAATTGGAACATTTGTGGCTTTCCCTACAAAGAAAATCAAATAAAATCAAATATGAAATGAGAAGTGAAATGTTAAACTCCGTGCAATTTAGTTGCAAACATATTTACAAACTAAAATTCTACCTGTTAAAAGAAGGTGCAACCTTTTAGAATTAGCTAATGAAAATAAACAAATAGATCTTTTTTGCTTTAAGAAGCTGCAATGTAAACTAGAACTAGCAGTCCATAACATTAGTATGAAAGTGTGAAAATTTTATATTGAGATTGCTTTATGGCAATAAATTCCATCAAATTATGGATTGAAATTAAACTGTATATACCAATTGATTCCATATAAGATCCAAAGTCTGAAATAAGAAGAAGTCTGGCACCATAACTTCAAACCTAAATACATGTTTGAAGTTTGAACAAATATCATACTTTGGCTAGAAGGAAATTAGTATTTAGGTAAGATTCTAAAAAATAATTTGGTTAATGTTCTAACTTTCTAAGACCTTACAAGACCTAACACAAAAACTAGCAGAGCCTAAAATCTGAAACAACATTTTCTCTCAAATGTGCGATCGTTAGCAAGAATGTATTGAATACAATGTATAGGGTTTTGGAAGGCTTGAGCCTAAAATGAGTGAATGATGGTGTAATGAATCTGTGAAGGAGTAATTAAATATGTGTGTATGCATGTGAGGATATTATATAACTTAAATACCTCTTATTTTTCCAGAAAATTTTTTTAAAAAAAGTCAAACGACATGGATATAGAATTTCACATTTCTAATGAAAAAAAAAACCATTTTCATATTTGGGATGAAAAGTAGTTTAAATAATTTTTTTATTATATCACTTTTAGTTAAATTGCAAATTTTTTATTTTTTGAATTTGTATTTTTAATATGTAAATGGATTCAATTTCTTCAAAATCCTTTTTTGATTATGAAATTTTGAGAAAAGAAAAGATCAGAATTATTTTGGCAATATTAGGACAGAACCCATATCTCATCAACAATTACTATTCCAAGACCAAGTAGTCTTAGTGAATGTTGTATCACTACTTCATAGAATCAACATGGTACTGCAAAATGGTTGCATATTTTATCTCAAAAATGAAGTTTGTGGAATATGGTCTACATCATGAAAATTTGTATACTGTTATAAGAATGTGAATTGATCATAACACATCAAATAGCATTTGATATCTTCCCAAGATAAAATTGGAACTTGGAGTCGTGTTTCAATTATGTAAATGTTTTTTGGTATTCTAACAATCAATAATAAGCTATGCCTTACATCAAAAGGCCTAACTGTCCAACTTGGGCATTCATCAACTTTGCTTTCTTCTAAGATGTCATAGGAAATGTTTGTTCAGTCGTTAATTCTACACATTGCAGAAAGTGATTATCTTGGGTTCCATTGAGTTGAAAACTTTTTAACTAAGGTGTGCCTTATTTCTAGAATTTGACCAATGGATTTACATTTTTTGCAAGAGATTGTATTCATATGCTTTCCTAACACCACAAAGTGACTATTTTCAAGAAAACTCCACATCATTGGAAGAGTGGGACATTACTTGTCATCCTTGATACTTATGCATATCACCCAAGCCACAGTATAATATGGGAATCTAAAATGTATGATGCATCCATTGATCCATAACTCTATCAATTTAAAAGAAAATCAAACAAGGAGGAAGAAGAGGAATTCATAGCAGAATATAATCAACGCCAATTAATGTTGGTTATTAGCTAGAATAACCAAGGAATGTAATATAATATCAATAAAAATGGAGCATGCTCAGTCATTCTAGAACACTTGCACTTCGAATAAAAGTAAAAATTCCTCATTTAGTGTTCTCAAGAACTTTAAGGTCTCTGGGGAATTTAAGATGAAAGATAAAGCATTGTGACAATCATTAAACTCATCCTTAACTTGCCCCTTGACTATTGCTCTATCTAATATTCACAACTCAGGAACACTATCCTATCTATAACACTATCTATATTACCAATAATAGTCATTACAAAGGAAAACATCTGAACCTCAGCATCCTGATTGATAGAGGTCCCAACACAGTAAAATCCACTTAGAATTCCATGAACAAACATAAAAGTATGCCAGCCTAGAACATGATACTTGGACCTAATGTGTTCAACAACAAAAAAATCTATGGACATGAATAGGGTATCCTAGATAGCATAAGAAATAAGGAATAAACATTACAGAAAAATCAGAAAAAACAAAAAACAAAAAAAAAGATAGATTACAAAAAAATAAGAAAACAATGGGAAAACAACAGACTTAAAAGAACTTTATCCATTTGAGGACTAAACCAAGGGAAAAAATCCTATCATTCATTAAAAAAACACTACCTATTCCCGTGAAGTGAAAGAAGAGAAGTAATGTGCATACCTTGGAAGCTTCAACCCATTTGTTATCTATGAATTCGAGATGGGGGTGCAGTTTAGCATGATTAAATACCATCTTTTATTTTGCATGTAAGAAGTATATTATATACTCATTATTTTTAAGGACCTTCATTACCACACCCATCATTCTCATAAGCATCAAATTCCTTATACATAATAAACTGATCTTTACTCTGCTCTAGAGGGCTTGGCCTTAGGTGAAGCTCATCTACTCTATCCCTATGTTGTTTTTTGTCATCCTCATCATTCACAAGGTCTGTGTACTCCACCAAGTACCCTGACCCTTTCTTTTTTACAAGTCGTGCATAGAACCAGGCCCCTCTAAACCCCTCTTGATCGCTGGACACTTTCACAAACCCTACTAATACTATTTTGGTTGGTCAGAAGTTGGGTGTGGCTTATAATATGAACACTAAAACCATTCATGTCATTATTAGGAGATGTCATTAATCAATGCCAAGCTGTGAAAAATTTGGTTCATATGGAGTTATATTCAGGTCAAACCGTAGCCACAAAAATTTATATGCTTTTACTATCATATTTGGTTTTTAGTACTATATTTGCAGAGGGATACAATGGAAAGCTAGAACTGGGTTCGATCCCGAGACCTTCAGATCAACGGTTCTGGCATTTTGCAAGCAATAAGTTCAACTTTGGGTTTTGACCAAGTGAAATTGATGGAATGTATGTTGTGGGAATTTCGTACAGTAGCATTAAATTCCCCACACTGGTATGGACTGCAGGTGGTGGAATGCAGTGTTAGTGCCCAGGATTTCCTCCATTTCAAGAACAATGGGAAGCTTGTATTGTGAGATGAAAATGGCCAAATCCTATGGTAGAAGAATACTGTTAATGGTGGTGTCATTTCTGCTATTATGGAAGACAATGACAATTTTTCTTTGAAGAACAAGAATTCAATCACTATGTGGGACACTTTCACAAACCCTACTAATACTCTGTGCAGGCTCAAATTCAATTCTCACTCAACACTACAAAATCAAGGTATGTTCCCACTCTTGCACAAATGTCTCCCTCAAACCTTCACCAGCTTACAAGACCCATGTCTACTCTGATTAAATACTAGTCTTCCATTCCTCCATGCAAAACTGAGTTAATCCATCCTTCACTGAAACACAACTAAAACATCAATAATTCGATGATGGGTATCACAATACGATGAGTGGAATTCATGGAGGAAGGAAGAAAATTCTTGTCGATCGTGACGCTACGATGTGTTACATTAATTACTCGCGTTAGGGTGCATGGTACATTTCACACAGTAATGAAATGGTTAAAATGTGGATTTTGGGACATGAAAAAATGTGTACAAGGGATTGCATGGAATGGAGGCATGAGGGGCATGAACCTTCTTATTCCCCATTAAATTGGGTTGTATCCAACGCTAGGAGTACAAGTAGTGAAATTCGGTATGTGTGTGAGATTTTGGCATGATATCTACTAATATCAATGACGCCTTCATTTATTATGCTTTTAATGGAAGAATATGTGAAAATATTATCCTGCTCATGGAGTCATGGTCCAAAATCTAGTACCCAACGCTATATACGTCACCCCGCTGCCAACACTGGAGGCATAATTCACAATTCAAATGCCAATGGTTGGTTGGCCAATAAGACGTTTTATAAATTAACAATTTAAAAAAACATAAATTTATTTTTCTTTGATTATAATGTTTAACATTAATTTGAAATAAAAATTTGACAAACGTATGGATTGATTAATAATATTGATCTATTCATATATATCTCGGTTGCGTAGAGACATAATAATTAAATAAAAAGGAAAAGAAAAAAATGGGTAGAATAGAGACCTAATTAAACTATTGTTTTAAAAAATTGTTTCAAAACCACTCCTAGTTTACAAGTGTATCAATTGTTTTTTATCATGATAGTTAAATTGGTGTCAATAGCTAAGTTGTGACACATGAGGGGGTCTAGAATTTACTAAATTCTAACACCACAGATGGATTCAGAGACCCCCTCTAAATCCATATGTCGTGTTAGAATTTAGTAAATTGTATAAATTCATTGTCAAAACTGTAATTTTCCATTACTGGAGTGACACAACTAAAAATAACCAAATAATGACCAATTGTTATGTGGTCATTTTTAGTCTAGACATCCCGTGACCAAATTTGGTCATTTATCTTGGTCTTTTTCAGTTTAGTTTTTCACGTGACCAAGAATGTTCATTTATCTTGGCCTTTTTTAGTTAGCTCACTTAAATTTATCAATTTTGGTCATTTATCCCTTGAAAAAAACTGTGGTGACCAAAATTTTTGGTCTCCTGCTCACTAATCTCTCATTTTCCACTAGTGCATGATGATGTAAGTGATGAATCATTTTCTGATTCTTATATTGCTGCTGATGATGATGATATGCATTCAGATCGTGACTCATCCATTTGGAAAAAGTTGGATGAGAAAACCATTGAAGTAGTTGGGGATCTTGCTGGTGATCCTCATGATTCTAGGAAGACTAGATCTCAATTTCACAATGCTTTCTATGCTTATGAATTGAATCTTACTGAGGGATGTTTCATGATGGTTGGATCTAATCCTCAAACATATCAGGAAGCATCACTTGAACCAATATGGAAAACAACCATGCAAGAATATTTCAAATCATTGCAAGACAATGAGACTTGGGAATTGGTTCCCTTGCCCTCCAAGAAGAAACTAGTGCAATGCAAGTGGCTCTATAGGATCAAAGCGGTTGGTGATGGTTCAGAGATAGTGTATAAGGATAAGTTGGTTTCCAAATTCTTCTCTAAATTCCAAGGAGTGGACTTGACAGAGACATTTGCACCGGTTGCAAAGATGGATTCTATCAGGCTGGTTTTATCCATCATTGCATCAAAGCACTGGGAGGTTCACCACATGGATGTGAAGAGTGATTTTATTCATGGTGACATTCAAGAGGAGATATATATGCAGAAAAATAAAGGTTTCATTGAGTATCCTTCATTTTTATGCAAGTTAAATAATTATCTCTATGGCCTCAAGCAAGCCCCTAAGGCTTGGTATGCCAAGATGGACAATTTTCTGCTTTCGCTTGGCTTTGAAAGATGTAAATTTGATACTAATGTGTATTTGCAGCATGTTGGTGAATTATTGCAGGTAATAGTTATATATTTTGATGAGCTTTTGATTATAAGTAGTTGCACTAAATAAATTGGATCAATTAAGTCTTTTTTGCACATTGAATTCTCTGTGAACGACCTTGGATTGTTGAGGCAATTTCTTGGATTTGAAATTGAGAAATATGAAGCAGGGTTAAAGGTCAGCCAACCAAAGTATGTTGTAGAACTGTTATTTAATTTTAAAATGGCTGAATGTAAGGAATCCAAGTGTCAATTCCTTTCACGAATAAAACTAGGTGAATTTGGTGCATCTCCTTAGGTGGACAGCTCATTGTACAGAAAACTAGTTGGGAATCTATTGTATCTTACACACTCTTGACCTGATTTGGCGTATCCTATAGGTGTTGTTAATATATATATGTAGCAGCCTCATGAGATCCATTATAATTATGCCAAAAGGACCATGCATCATGTGCAAGGAACCAGACACTTCGGGGTACATTATGTTGTTGGTTCGCCATTAGAACTAGTTGGATTTACTGATTCTGATTGGGATGGAGATCCCATTGACAGGAAATCCACTTCAGGTTATGGATTCATGATTGCAAATGTTCCCATATGGTGTTCAAGTAAGAAACAACACACCATATCCCTCTCTTTAGCAGATGATGAGCACATAGGAGCAGTGAACGCAACTACACAATGTGTGTTGTTGCAAGGTATGGGAACTTGGATTTGCATTTGATTCACCCACAGTAATTTGGTGTGATAATAAAAGTGTAATAAATATTTTTACTGATCTAGTGTAGAGACAAATGACCAAACACATTTAGATACACATGCACTACATCCAAAGCTTGGTGCATGATCGGGTGATAGCCTTGCAGTATTGCGCATCTGTAGAGCAAACTGCTAACATTTTCACCAAGAGCTTCACTGAGAATACATTCACCTATTTGAGATTTGTTCTTGGATTTGGTGACACATGGTTATGGCTGATATTCACTTTTAGACTTTGTATCCATGTCCATTTTTTAGGGGATGTTTTTTTCCCTTGTGGTTTTCCTCCTTGCCTTGTTTTCTATGGACAAATACATTTTTCTGTTGTATGAGGTGACTTGAGCCTTAGTTACCAAGGCCTCAATAATATTTTGGTATAATTTGTACTAATTTATGCTTAAGGGGGGGTGTTAGAGAAGAAATCCACCTTAGTACCATGATCATACACCTAGGATACATTTCATTAGCTTTTATGCTATGTTCTATGGTCCAAACTTAGGTTATATTGATCATTTACTGATAAGTGAGGTGCTCTAGTTTGATCATTTTGATAGTTGAGGCACTCTAGTTTGATCATTCTGACAACCTAGGTTCCCTCATTGATGACATATTAGTCTTGTTCCACTCCCCCATCCCTATATTCAGGGAATATGTTTGACCTTAGGCGCTAGTGCATGTTTGTGGTATTTTTTCCCTTCCTTGAGCATTTATTGCCTCCTAGAACCACTCTCACTCACCCATGTGCTCACCCATGACTAGAATACCTCCATTTATGATCTAGCATACCTCACCCATGTTCACACTTGCATTCGTCACCATTTTGGATGGTTAGGAAGTTGATTGGTCCACCTAGGGTGGTTTGAGGGTCAAATCATAGTCTGACACATGTATGCATCCAAATGGCCTCCAAAGGCTAACAATTTATCCCTAAAGTAGTATAATATCCCTAAAGTAGTATAAACATGATCCAAACATATTTACATGTTGGAAATTCATAATAAACTCAGTTATTGACTGCATTTGTGTATTATATTTTCACTCTTTCTGTTGTTTTATGCATAATTTGTGTGTAATATCAAACTGTGAGAATACCCTTGGCTCCTAGATCATACCATGAATCAACTCTCACAAAATTTGGTTTCAATTTGTTTAGCAAGGCTATGTATATGCCTCTTCATTATCTAAAATCATCCAATGATTATCCCATAACCCTTATGTTGTATTCCATTACTCTTAGGATGGTGCTTCTCTAAGATACAAGGGTCATATGGTGCTTCTCCAAAGCATAAAGTTTCAACAAGTTGTCTTCTATGAACTGCATGATTCTCCATCAACAAGGCACTCTCGGTTCCTCAAAACATATGAGTGGGCATGGCGCAACTTCTTTTGGAAGGGAATGAAAAGGGAAATTCAATAGATGGTGGATAATTGTGATACATTCCAGTGCCACAAGGGTGAAACGACACTCCTTCTAGGATTTCTTGAACCCTTTCCTATCCCTACATGAATTTGGATAGATATTTCGATGGATTTCATTCAAGGTTGATCACCTCTCCAAATATAGTACTTTTTGTGCCCTTAACCATCCATATACCTTCTCCGTAGCTAGACAAATTTTCATGGACTAGATCTTTTGTCTTCATGGAATCCCTTCTTCCATTGTCTTAGATCGTGATGCAACTTTTACAAGTCTTTTTTGGATAAAACTGTTTTTCCACTCTGGAACTAAATATATTTTTCCACAAATATATGGTCATGCTGAATTTATCAAAAAATATTTGGAAACTTATCTTCATTGCTTCACCTCTAAACAACAACATCAATGGGAAAAGTGGCTCCCTCTCACTTAATGGTGGTACAATACCTCCTACCCACACAGCATCTAAAATGAATCCATATGAAGTAGATTATGGTCAGGCACCACTAATTCTCCTTCTTATCACCCGACCCAGCAGTTCACCAGTTCAAGAAGTTGATACAGTTCTGCAAAACCAATATCATATTCTTCACATTTTGTAGGAAAATATTCACATGGCAAGAAACCAAATGAGACAACAAGCTGATCAACATCATTCTAACTGCACTTTTCAAGTCAGTGATATGTTTTTTCTTCTTCTATAGTATTACAAGCAATCCTCCCTTAAATAAAAGGGTGTCATAAGATAGATCCAAATTTCTATTGGCCATATAAGGTTCTTCAGAAGATTGGATTTGTTTCTCATAAATTGGAACTTCCTCCTTCTCGCTTTCACCCATTATTTGATGTCTCTTGTCTTAAGAAAGTTATTAGAACCAACATCAGAGCACAAACTATTTTACCAGAACTGGATAATGAAGGATCCATCATTTGGATCCCAAATCCATCCTCAATAGGCACACTTGTCATCTACTCTCTCGATCCATCACAGAGGTATTAATTCAGTGGCATGACATCAAACCAAAGGATGCTACATGGAAACCACTCCTTTATATTCAACAACAATTTCCACATCTAAATATTTTAGGAAAAAACTTTTCTAAGAGAGAGGGGATGTTAGGAATCCATGTGAACCCTTCTCTTTACTTTGTTAGTATATTGTCATTGGATGCACATGCTTCATAAGTCATCTCTTGATTATATTGGTTTATCCCACACTCATAGGGAGTAATAGTTGTTTAGATTAGGATTAATATATAAGTACATGTTGAGGAAAATGAAGGAATCCATGAGTTATTTGTATTGAGCTTGATCAAAGGAGGTTTCCCCCTCAGAGCAGTCTACAATCCTTTATGTGTTTTGTTATTTCTGTTATATCATGCATTTTCATTATTTATTGCAGGAGGTTTCTCTCACCAAGATCTCAAAGGAATACCCCATTGTAGTCATGATGCTGGAAACCAAATGCTTGGAAACCCACCTCAGCACAACAACTCAATTCTATTGGAAAGGCTCTAGATCCATTTCTTTAGATGTATTGGGAACAAAACAGGGATTTTCTATTTTTTGGAATTCAACCTTGTCAAGATTTCATATTTAATCTCCACCTCCAATTCTCTCTCTGCTCATTTTCATCTCATAGGATAATAATTCTCTGGCCTCCTCACCAACATTTACAATCCCTCAACTCCTGAAGAAAAACCTATATTCTTAGACTCCCTTCAATATTTGTGCAACAAAATTAATAATCCCAATTGGATCATTGGAGGAAACTTTAATATGATCACCTCCATCCTTGAAAAATGAGGGGGAAACCATTTCCTAGATACTGCTATCCAATCCTTCAACTCTCTTATTCCAGAGTTCAATTTAGTGGGCATCAATCCCAAGCAAGGGTTGTATAATTGGAATACCATAAGAGGGTAATCCTTTCAAAATTCCTTGCACCTAGATAGATTCCTCCTCTCAAAATGACTCATTAGACAAGGGATAACCATTGACACCTTCAATCTTCCCAACATCGGCTCTAACCACTAGTATATGAACTTTGAGATTGTCCTCATAAACTGCCCAAGGAATAGAACCTTCATATTTGAAATTTTTTTGATGGAGCACCCCACCTTCATGGAATCCCTCTCCTAATGGTGGAAGGAATCTTCCTTACACTATGGTAAAAAAGGTATCAGCTACATCAACGTATAAATTACATTAAAGTAAAATTGAAGGTTTGGGATGAAGAAGTGTTTGACACCATCTTTGAAGAAAGAAGGAATTTGGAAAATAAACTGAATCACCTTCATTAATTTGCAATGACGAAAGGATATACATATGACCTTCTCAAGGAAAAAAATTGAAGGTCGAAATCAACCAATGACTAAACCAAGAGGAAATTCTATGGTGTCAAAGTTCTAGAGTCAAATGGCTCAAAGAAGGAGAAAGGAACACAAAATTATTTCATGCTTTAATGATTCAACTCAAGTAGAAAAACATGATTTCCCATCTTCTCAATGATTAGGGGAAAACTCTCACCAAGCATGGGGATATCAAGGAATATTTAATCTCCTTCTACATGGACCTATTAACTCAGTATCACATTAACATAGAAGAAGCCACAAATAAAATCATATGGACAACATCCTCACCCTTATAATTGACAAAGAATGTGACAACATTCTCAATATAATCACCTTGGAAGAGGTAGAATAAATATTCATGGAAATGCCACCAGAAAAATCCTTGGGACCTAACACCTTCACTTCATAATTATACAATCACAACTAGAAAATCATGTAGCAAGATGTGTGGGAAACAATATAAAATCTAGAACTTGTTTAAATGTACTTCCCTCCTTTAAATCCAACTTCATGACTCTCATCCCTAAATAGGAGAAAGCTTTGAACCTTGGTGATTTTCCTCCATCTCTATATGCAAGATTATACTCAAAATCATTACCAAAGTTATTGCCAACAAAATCAAACCCATTCTCCCTCATCTGATTTCTAAGGAACAATCTGGATATATGGAAGGGTGACAAATATTAGATGGAGTCATCATGGTCCATGAAACAATACACACCCTCAATATATTTGAATCTACCGAAATGCTCATCAAGCTTACTTATTTAAGACTTTTGACAAAATCTCTTGGCACTTTATTTATCACACTATCTTAGCATTTGGATTCTCCCTCAATTAGATAAACTTGATTATGGCCTTAATCACCTTGGATTTATTCTCTATTTTGGTGAATGGAACTCCCTCTTCCAATTTTATCCTATCACGTCCCCTCCCCTCTCGTCCATAGAGAGAGGATGCAACTACCCTACCATCATAACCAGGAATCCAGCCCCATGAACATAACTAAAAATGCATTGAAAGTAAAAACATATGCATATGCATAATGCAATAATATACTGTGGAAGAAAATCTCATTCAAGCATTCAATATGTTCCTAATAACTTTTAAACAAATACACTGCAAAGTTAGTACAAGAGAACTTATCTTGAAAATTAGTTTCCCCAAGAAAATAGCTATGTCGCTGCAACGTTCCACTTAACCATAGGACAGTTGTTCTCATCAATCTCTCAACACACCTTCCACCCCCAAGTGGGGCATGATTTCCACAAGAAAAAGGGGAACAACAGGCTCACACATAGCCAAATACACACCAAGGTTCATCCAAGCCAATCTAAAGTTGGGTTTATCATGCTGATAAGGTACTTGAAAGGAAGAATTGCTAAGATAGTGAGCTCAACCACAGAGAAATGGACACCTCTACAAGATATATCTAGCTTGGCCTCCACAATACCTACACACCCAACACAAGCAAGTATTCCCTTCACTCCTACATAGTCCCTAAGGCCATACCTTCCCTTCCAGTGTTCTCTCAGGTGTGCATAGAATATTATCCAACCCCTCTTGATATTTTTGTGAGGTTCCTCTCTTCAGTAGGTTTATCAAGCCAATTCTCGGCCTCTTCCAATCCTAACGGTTCAGACCCAAACAAGGATGCACATAACAACAAAACACAAGTGCTAGACATGAAGGAGAACATTTTGGAAACCATAAATGAAATGGAAGAAGGGGAAATCAATCCTGGGAGGGAAATTCTATTTTAGAAATGTTCTTGTGCATTGCAGGTGTTTGTGCCGGAAATTGTTCTTAGACTACCAGAAGAACAAGCCAACACAATCTCAAAAGTAAAATTAAATAAAATAGGTTTTAGGGTTTTTAAAACTTCATCAGCAAGGAGGAAATAAACATCCACAAGCTAATACAGAACTGAATCATGCAAATTGGATAAACTGGGGATCAAACACATGCCAATAAGCCATAAACATTACACATGAAATACTAATTCCACCCACAGGCTACAAGCATTTACATGAATAAAACTTTAAACAAGAAATGAAAAAGTAGGCTGAGCAATCAAACAGATCAGAATGAAAAGCATGACAGGTAAAAGGGCTTATCATTTTATATATAATCAATATCATTCATCCACTTACATAAGAGTTATAAGTGCTAGCTTGAGAAATCAAAGCTCCAAAAGCCTCTCCTTGAGTGAAAAATCCCTTTTAAAACTGTATGTTTGTCTTCCTTTTATCATTACAAAAGTAAAGTAGTTCCATAACTACCTTCTAGGTCGAAATTTGAAACAGTTACATCAATTAGTTACATGATAACTCAAAATCTTTAAAGATAATTAAGCCAAAAATAGCAAATCGGATTTGGGGAAATTTGGCGAATTTCTAGAAATTTGGGTCTCAAATACGCCTTCATATCTCTCGATCCGGAACACCTGTGTAAAAAATGAGAGAGGTTTTTTTAAATGAATATGTTATAAACAAAAACCTCTCTTGGTTTTTCACAATTCCTCTTCAATTGATCGAAATATGCTCTGAGAATTTATGACTAAAACAGGAAATTATTAAATAATTCAAACCTTGAAAATAGGCCACAAAGATGAATTCGAATCTCTCAAATGATAATAGCTGTTGAAAAACTGAGAGAGTTTTTTGTGAATGAGTCTGTTGTGAACAAAAACCTCTTTTTTTTTTCCTAACTTCATTTCCATATCTTTGTAATCCGCTCCCAATGACAATGACAAAAACAGGAAAAACAGAGCTGCTACAGCAATCTCCTCATGAAAATATTTGACAAATGACTCAAAAATGAGAGTTAGATTATAAATCAAAACTTGGAATAAACTTTTATTATAAGTTTTTGAAAGCTTAAAGATGTACATATTAACTAATAAGCCCAAAATACAAACCTTAAAACTAAAATAATGAAATGATTCAACCATTAAAAGCATTAAATTCAACCAAAATTATTGATTGTCAAAAATTCTTAAAATCAACATGAAATATAAAATCATTTTAAACCAACGGTTGGAAATTAGGACAAAAAGAACAGATAAACTAAGAACAAGATCTAGTTATAACAGTAGGGGTAAAAACAGCCTCCATAAAACCTCAAATCATGAATCTCTCTTGCCATCAACTATGCAACACAAAAACAGAATTCCCAGCCATGGAAAAATGAGGAAACTATAGAAAATCATGAAGGAAAACGTCTAGCTAGCTCCAGTTGCATGAGGAAATGAAAATTCATGGGTAAGGAATGGTTTGGGCACCAATTTCAAGGTGTTTTCTTGCCCCATAATCAAAAACATGATTTTCCAAAATTGATGGCTTGCCCTAATATGAAATTGACTTCCATACCTCTCCATTCCCAAAGCATTAACTGCCTCAGCCAACTTCTGGAAGAAATAAATGATTGGGTGCATAAGAAAAAATGGGTAGTTGAGAGTTTATGGGTTCTCTCATGACATTTGGATAACACTATTGGCTCAAGGGTTTGAATAATTTCTCTCGCTATTCCTTGTGAAATCATTCCCCCTTGTCATTGTTGCATTGCATAGCTAGTTGTGGGTATTTTATTAAATTGCATATTTACATGATGTCATAATTTATATTGTTCCTAGCTAGCACTAGAACCATAGGTATCAATTTTAATTGTCGATACATAAAACACTAAATCGATGGTGGGGCCTTGGTCTTGAGCTCCTCACCATGATTAAATAACGATATTTACATGATGTTCAATTTTAATGCAATAGGGGTCAAATCGGGATATTACATATCCCCTCCCGAGGTATTTGTTAGGGAGATCCCATTTACCCTTTCCTATTCACCATCATAATGGAAGGAATTGTCTGAGCCCTCAAATCTGTGGTTCTCTAAGGGCATCTCTTTGGCCTCCATCTTAGCAATGATGGTCTTGTAGCCTCTCTCTTGCAATTGTAGGATGATACTATGATTTTGGTATCCCCAAACATAAGAGAAGAAAAATATCTTATATCATTTCTCCAAATCATTTTGGTAGCTTTACGAATGTCCCTCAACCATGAAAAATGAAAAATCTTATTTTTCAACACCCCCTAGCATTGCTACTCTGTATAACCCTCCTTCTACACTTCATTCATGTCTCCCTCCCATAAAAATACTTGGGATCACCCTTAATTGATAATTCCACATGCCTCTCCTCATAGTTCACCCTTCTATCCAATCTAGACAAATGCCTCTCCAATTGGACCTTTTGACCCCTGAATTTGGTTGGTTGAATAACCCTCCTCAAGTCTATCTTAAGAAGCACACCCACCTTTCTCTTCTTTGTTCTTTCCACCCCCAAATATTTTCTTCTCAATCTTATAAATATCATGTGATCCTTTCTCTGGGGAATTTATCAAGCCAAACAAAAGTGGGCTATGGTCACCTAGAACAAAGCATGCATGCCTAAATCCCATGGTGGTTTGAGAACCTGAGATCTAGAAATCGAGAGTAAAGCTCTTTGTACAAAACTATGGTGGATATAGCTCCACAACTCCACCTCCCTATGGGCTCAAACATGGAAGGAAATATTCCTCCACCTCCAACCAAGAAACCTCAATCCACATGCAGGGCATCAATTCAGGATCTCTAACTTGGAATTTGACTTGAAACAACAAATCACTCATCCAAAAGCATTCCTTTTGGGAAATTAGGAATGGAAAAACAACACTATTTCGGGAGGATGCATGGCTACAAAGTCCCAAATTTATTTGCTTTATGAACTACAAAATTATCAGCATATCTCTCCAAGCAGTGAATTACACCCTAGTCTCCCACTTTTGGGATGAAAATACTGATAAAAACCATAGGTGAATCTGGAAATATTGGAACCCAGGGAATATTTCTCACCAAGACTTCCCATGGGAGTACTTCTAGAACAAACTGAATTTCAGGTGGATTTACATAGACAATCGACCCGACGTACTCAGATGGGGTTACAAAAGCAAAGCCACCAACAACATAAAGGAATACCGATAATTCATTGCCTGTTATAGTAGGAACCTTGACAATATAATATGGAAGCAAATTTGGGATCAAAATATCTAGCCAAAATTGTGTACCTTTCTCTGGTTGGTGGATTATAGGATAACTCTATCGAGGGATTTGTTGCTTCAAAGGGGATTTGAAGGAAATTCTATATGCATCCTATATGAATACCATCATAAGAAACTAGAATAGTTTGGAAATTGAACCCAGGTGATAGACCAATTGCACTCACAAAATTACTAATCAAACATGCAAATTTACACACAAAGGAGACTGAAATTGGAGCATAACACTAATCTCTATTGAATAAGTGTACAATAGCCAACCTTGTGAAGTCATAGGCTGCTTCAATAAATAATTACATGAGATATTCGAATGCATAAGGATGCCATTCGAAATAGTCAAAAGAAGGCTTACTAAATCTAGTCAAATCCCCCATAGGTGCATAAAGCAGTTTCCAAATCTGCCTAGGAGCTCAGGAATTGGCAAAGTCAAGTAGGAAAGCTAATAGGTGATGGAAATACAACTCATACATGATTTTATTAGGAGAAAATAATGGAGGATGATGAGGACAAAAAACAAGTCAACTACACCTAGTCTTACTTTCCCTTTTGCCATAAAACTCAGTAAAGCAGGAAATAAAGAAAAAAAAATAGACATGCACTAGGGAGAATCTGGAATAAAGAAGATATGCTAAATATGGATTCCAGGAGGTTTCCCAAGCACTCCATGACTCAGTTTTAGCAATTTTGACTTCTAGGACATGTGGAAGACAACCTGCATAGAGTGGAATATTAGAAACTAGGCAAATAAGAAAAAAATGGATTAATTAATGTCTAAGGTAGATAACTATGGGTTTATTATTATAACACCCCCCCTTAATCCTAAATTATGAGTAAATATCAGAAAACTATAGGGCCTAGCAACAAGGCTTAGTCACCCTTTACATACTGCATGTCCATTTAACCAAGGAAAGAGGCAAAAACCTAGTGGAAAAATCCTCCCTTAAACATGGACAGTAAAAAAAAAATTGAAAATCTTGTTGTAGCGTTCCTAACCCTTCGACCGATGAAGAGGACGCTACCATGGCATTATCCATCCAGGAAACCGCCCCATGAACATGTATGTACATAAAATGCTGAAACAAAATGCTTTGAACTAGAACATGCATACATGATTATTTATCATACAGTGGAAGCAAACATACGTTCATACAAGCATTCAACATGTTCATCATATTCATTAACAATAAATATGATTGTAGAAGTAAAATAGACAAGATTACTTATCTCATAAAGAACTCGTCCCGCAACCAGCTACATCGCTGCAACATTCCACCCAACCATAGGCTAGCATGCTCCTAAATCTCTCAGCAATGCTACCACTCCTGAGCTGGGAATGACTCCCCAAGTAACAAGGAACAAGCAAGATTACACATAGCCAAGGATACACAAAACACAGCCAAGCCAACACAGTTGGGTTTATCAGGCCATCAAAAAGATAGCCAAGCCAACATGGTCAAGTTTATCAGGAAATCAAGGAGCTGGGAAAGGATAAATGCTAAGCTGCTGAGCCCATTACAGAGCTAGGAACACCTACACCAGAACTATCCTGACTTCTAAGACACCCACACACACCCAACACAAGGAATCAGTCCCTTCTCTACTACACAGTCCCTCAGGCCCTAACTTCCCTTCCAGTGCTATTTAGGGATTGTGGAGAAGAAAGCCAGCTCTCTAGCTCTGTTTGTGTGGTTTCCAAACACACCAGGTTTATCAAGCAAACCAAGCCCCCATCCTTGCTCCCAACATAGTCCAAAGACCAACCACTGCATACATGCAGTCACACAAGAGATTCACAGCTTGGGCAAGGAAAACAACTCCTAAGTCGTTCTTGGCCCTATCGTGGCCAAAACGACTCCAAAACAACCTACAGCAGTCCCAAAATGTAAAACAGACACAACCAGCAACGTGGGGAAACAACAGTTCGTTCTCAACAATGAAGCCTCTGGGAAGACTTACACAGATCGCAATGGGGAAGGAAAATCATCCTCCCAACCTGTGAGTGAGAGAAATTTACACCAGATCCCAATATACGGATGGAAACACACCAGATACCTCTCTATGGAAAATGTGAATGACAATCAAAATGGCTCCCTCTCCTGGCTGTGTGAGACCAAACACAAAATGAATTCCTCTGCGTGAGACACAAGGTGTTTTTCCTTGCATGAGGATGAGTGACAATGGATAATGGTGAGTCGGAAGTGTGGGAGTGTTCACAGCACCATCGTGGAGAGAGTGGAATGATGGGCGTAGTCATTTTCTTCTTCCTAACGTGAGGTTCGATTCACTGGTGGAGTGTATGTGTGGGAAAGGACTGACAATCCTGCCACACTCCACTCCCCAGCAAAATAACTACCTCAACTACTCTGTAGAGCATTAAAGTGGTAGTTGGATAAGACAAGGAAAGATGGGCAAATCAAACAGGGTGGTGACACATGGATTTTTCCCCATTGGTTCAAGGTTTGACATCCCCCCCCCTTATCCTTATGAGAATCATTCCCTTTCTCAATTTAGTTTCCACGAACATAGCTGGTTGGGTTATTTAATTAAAGATGCATATTTACATGATGACAAAATTTAATATATGCAATATACCATGATAGACCATCGACAACGATTTCGTTCACTGAAACATAACACAACTAAATCGATGGTGGGGCTTTTGCCTTTACCTCCACACCATGATTCATTACAATATATATATCATGTACATTTAATGCAACGGGGTCAAAACCAGGGTGTTACATTCCCCTCCCCCTTCAATAGCACTGTCCTCAGTGCTTTACAAAATTTGAACAAAATGCTACACTAGTATCGCCTCAGTGTTCCGCAAAATTAAACAAAAATGGATGTGCCAATCTCATGGCATCTTCCAACTCCCACGTAGCCTCTTCAGGTCTATAGTGCTCCCATTGCACCTTTACCTGACCTATGGCCTGATTCTAAAGCATTGTGACCTTCCTGTCGAGGATGCGCATTAGCTCGATTCGGAACTCTCCCTCGGGTTCCACCTGAATCACATCCCAATTTATCACATGGTTAGGATCATGTACATATCTCTTAATCAAATAAACATGAAAAACATTATGAGCCCTAGTGCTAACAGGCAATGCAAGTCTATATGCAAGTGGCCCTATTCTTTCAAGCACTTCAAGTAGCCCACAATATCTAGGTGATAGTTTGGCACAACTTCCAAGATTCAAGGAACTTTTCTTTGCCCTCACTCTGAGGTAAACATGATCTCCAACTATGAACTCCTTGTTCACCCTATCCTTATATGCATAGCTTTTCTACCTGTCCTGTGCTGCTTTTAGATTCTACCTAATCTTTACAACCTCTTGCTCCATTTCCTTGAGCAATTCTGGTCTAAGCACAATCCTTTTCACTAGGTTGTCCCAAGTCAGTGGTGTCCTACACCTTCTTCCATACAAAGCTTCATACAAACTCATCCCCAAGGATGCCTGCTATCCATTGTTATAAGCAAACTATACCAAGTGCAAGTCATCTTCCCACTTGGTTGGTTTGTCCATCACATACATGCAAAGCATATCTTCAAGAATATGATTAACTCTCTCTGTCTGCCCATTTGTCTGAGGATGGTATGCAGTGCTGAAGTTTAGATTTGTACCTAAATCTGCAAAGAACCCCTTCCAAAACTTGGAAGTGAACTTGACATCTCTGTCAAAGACTATTGCCTTCAGCAATCCATGCAATCTGAAAATCTATTTCATGAATATCTTTGCAATATCATCAGTATTATGCGTAGACTTAATCGGTATAAAATGTGTTGCTTAATTCAACTTGTCTACCACAACCATGATGGAATCATGTTGTCTCCAAGTCATCAGCAATCCTATAGTAAAATCCATGGAAATAACTTCCCATTTCCATTCTGAAACTGGCAAAGGCTGCAACAAACCTGGTGGATGTTGATGCTCAACCTTTACCTGTTGACATTTCATGCACCTTGAAATGTATTCAGCCATGTCCTTTTTCATTCCTAGCCAAAAGTACTGCCTTTTGCTGTAGCAATTGTCTTCTGATATCCTGGGTGACCAGAATACGGAGCTTGATGGATTTCATCCATAACAGCTCCCCTCAAATCTGTTGCATTCGGAATATAAATTCTACCTTTATAAGTAAGAATTCCATCTTCTTCCAATTTATATCCCTCATAACTCTTCTCAAGACTTTGCTGCTACAATTTGTCTTTTACCTACTCATACAATTCATCTCCAGCAGCATGATTAACAATCTGCTGCCTCAAATCTGGTTGGCAAAGACTAAGAGATGCCACATGCATTTCCTGTACCTTCCTACTAAGTGCATCAGCTACCTTGTTTTCTTTTCCTTTTATGTGCTTGATTTTGAAATCAAACTCACATAAAAATTTCAGCCATCTTGCTTGCCTAGCGTTCAGAGTAGGATGATCAAACAAATACTTTAGACCACAATGGTATGTTCTAAGCTCAAATCTTCTACCCATCAAGTAATGCCTCCACATCTTGAGGACATGTACTATGGCTGCAAGCTATAGATCATGAGTGGCATAGTTCTTCTCATTCTCTTTCAGCTTTCTTCACTCATAACATATCGTGTGGTTGTCCTGCATAAGGACTCCTCCAAGCCCTTGTCCGCATGCATCGGTACACACCACAAAGTATTTCTCTGGATCTGCAACCTTCAATACTGGTGCACTAGTGAGAAGATTCTTCAACTGCTGGAATATTTCTTCACACCTCGATGCCCATTCGAGATTCATCCCCTTCTTTTGCAAAGAAGTGATGGCATGTGCAACTTTGGGGAATCCCTCAATGAACATTCGGTAGTATCCTGCAAGTCCCATAAAAGATATTACATCTATCACATTTCTTGGAGTAGGCCAATTCATAATGGCTTCAATATTTTCAAGGTCCATAGATATACCCTCCTCTAAGATAATGTGACCCAAGTACTGAATTCTATCTCTATAGAAGTCACACTTGCTTAGTTTTGCATACAGTTGATGCTCCCTGAGCAATTGTAATGTCAATCTCAAATGCTCTTCATGCTCTTCCTCATTCTTAGAATAAACAAGAATCTCATCAAGGAAAACAAGAACAAACTTGTCCAAATATCTGCTGAAGACACTATTCATAAGGCACATAAATGTAGCTGGTGCATTTGTGAGACCAAATGGTACCACTACAAACTCATAATGTCCATACCTTGTCCTGAAGGCTGTCTTATGAATTTCTTCATCCTTGATTCTCACCTGATGGTAACCAGGCCTCAAGTCAGTCTTGGAAAATACCTTTTCTCCTCTCATTTGATCAAAGAGGTCATCAATCCTAGGCAAAGGATATTTATTCTTCACCATAACCTTGTTCAATTTTCTGTAACCAATACACAACCTGAGTGTACCATCTTTCTTCTTTACAAACAGAACTGGTGCTCCCCAAGGAGACACACTCGACCGGATATACTTCTTTTCCAACAACTCTTGCAGTTGCATCTTCAACTCTAGCATCTCCTGTGTACTCATCCTGTAGGGTGTCTTGGACACTGGTGCTGCTCCTAGCACAAGTTCAATAATGAAATAAATGTCCCTCTTTGGAGGAAGCCCTAGAATCTCATCAAGAAACACGTCCGTGAATTCCTGTAACACCTGATATTCCTCCAAACTAGGATTTTCATCTCTTGATGTCTCCAAAATATGAGCTACATACAACTGGCAACCCTTCCTACAGAACTTCTTTAACTGCATTGCTGAAACCTGCCGTACTGAAATCACCTTTGGAATACCTTTCACAACTACTAGGTTCCCTTCTTCATTCATGCATTCGAAAGTCTTATTGTAACAGTCAAGCTTCACCCTGTGAGCTTCTAACCAATCCATTCCAATGAGAACATCATAGGAACCAAGTGGTAGAATATTCAGATCTACACAAGTGACCAATCCATTCATGACCAATGGACATTTCTCTACCACTTCACTAACTTTTCTCTTAGTCCCAGTGGCTAGCTGAACTAACCAAGACTTCCTATGCTTTACTTTCTTAAAAGCACAAATCTCCACTACTCTAGGAGTAATGTAACTATGAGTAGAACCAGGGTCAATCAAAATAGAAATAGATTGCTCAACAGTCTTACCTGCTACTTCAACCACAATTGACTGGTGATCTGCTTGGTGGTCCTCCAGTGCTACATAAATCCTAGGGACTGCCCTTGCTACTTGACCCACTGTTTCTGGTTCTTAATGTTATAAGCCGGTCTTGCACTCTCATTCTCGAGTGGACAAGTTCTACGCATGTGGGGTCCTCCACATTTCCAACATTGAAGTGGTCCTCTATTCTATTGTGGATCTTTAGACTTTTCTCCTATCACTCCAACTGGATTACTCACAGCTTGGGATGGTTGCTTCTACTAATTCCTGAAGTTAGAAGGTTTGAAACCTTTCTTTCTTTGGTCAAACTTTTCATTCTTCTTGTCCTTCCATGCCTTATGGTAATCTAGTTTACCTTTGCTTTGCTCATAGCAATACTTAGCCTTCCTTATTGCTTCTTCAAGAGTTCTAGGTTCATAAAAATCAATTCTATCTTTGTAAGACTGAGGTAATCCACTCAAAAAACGTTGGACCTTCACTTTTTCATCTTTGATGTACCGAACATACCTCAACAGCTCCAAAAACTTATTTGCATACTCTTCCATGGTCTACTGTCCCAATCTCAGCTCATCGAACTCCTTAATATTGTCATCATAATACCTATCAGAGAGGTATTTCTGCTTGAAATACTTCTTGAACTGTTTCCACTTAAGTCTCCTTTCACTGATCCTCTTTACTTGCTTGAAGTGTTCCCACCAAATGGATGCTCTTCCATTCATATTGAATATGGAAACTCTTGCCTTCATGTTTCCCGAACAATCCTGAACTTGAAAGTACTTCTTTATCCCAAGGAGCCAAGCTTCAGCCTCTTGTCTAGTCTTTACCTCACCATCAAATGTAGGAGGTTTAGCCTTCTTAAATTCATCCCGAGAGTGATCCCTATGGTGTCTCTTTCTTTTTATTTTATGAGAAGAATAATTGGAATCCCCGTTGGATTCTTCAAAGTTAGATGATCCACTAGAATTCCTTCTCCTTCTCCTAGTACTACTCTTACTGCCTTATGGTCTTGATGTACCTCGTTCAGAGTCTATCTTTCTCTGCAAGTCTGTTAAACTCTGCAACATTGCAGTATTTAGCTAGTGTTTCTCTTCTTGTGCTTTAATCAAGCTTCTCATGGTGGCTGCAACATCTAACGGTGTCTCTTGGAATATCCTTCCATTAGACTCTATGTCATCATTTTCGTTACGAACATTTTCTCCCATGGCACCTCGGACACACTCGTAAGAATCCCGAGCATCATATCCATCATGAGTTCTCATAATTGAACCACCACTTACTTACCAAAGTGCACTACCTAGAATACTTCCCTTGAAGGTGACTATGATTCTACAAACGTGTTAGTAACACAAATGTTAGATGCATAACATTGATATAAATCAGATTTACTTACCTTCTCTTGGAAAAATCATAAAATAACAAATTTTCCCAAACATAATATTTTCTTCATCAAAGAACATCTATCTGAGGGGGACGATGAGGGGCAAGGGGGCTTTCCCCCTTGTGGCTTCCCTACGCCACTGCAGGGTGGGTCAAGGGCAGCGCCCTCATCTTCTTCTTTTTTTTTGGTAAATCTTTGATTTTCGTGCAATCTGGCGCATAAGTTCGCTGCCACTTCTCCTTTTCATCCCTGAAAATCCACTGAAAAACAGCTGAAAATCCCACAGAAAAACAGCTGAAATTTACTAAGAAATCCCACTTGAAAAACTCAAAATTTCCTTGTACAGGATCAGGTCTCATCCCAGCTAACATTTCGACGTTTCAGCGATCAACACAACTAACTTCCTCCACTGTTCATCGGTGATCTGTTCGCCTACTTTTCTTCGGTGTGACAGATCCATAGTCATCTAGGCTTTCGATCTTTATCGGCAATGCCAGGATATCGGGGATCAGATCCACTAAGAACTATCGCGTCGGCAATCTGATCCTCTACTCATCGGGTGGCTAGTTCCATGGGCAACCGCAACGGCATCCAGCGAACTCTCTGGGGTTTCTGCGGTGACAATCCTATTAGTAGTTAGAACCCCAAGTTACTACAGCATTGACAGCCAGAACAACTATCCATCGAAAGGATAGTCCACTAAACAGCCGCAACGGTGGGTGCATGAACAACTAAATCCTTTCGACTTCATCGACAATCTGTTCAGCTAATCTTCTTCCGACGCATCGACGGTCCAAACCACTATCTTTAGCCGATCGCCGATGGTCTTCAACACTTAGACAAATTTTTCAAAAAAATTTCCCCTCTTCTTTCCATAGAACATAACATCTGTCGGTGGTCAGAACCACTAAGTGCTATGTGTTGGCGAACCCAACAACTAAGGTTTTCCGATGGTGGCATATTGGAAATTGGAAGCACTGATCATTACGGCATCGGCGGTCGGATGCATTGTCTATTGAATGGATAGTCTCTTAGGCAGCCGCAATAGCGAGCGCACAAAAAACTAACTTTCGTCGATCCAAACAGCTAACCGTTGTCGATCGCCGATGGCCTTTTTCGGATGGTCCTTCAACTAAAAAGGGTCGGCATTTCAGCGGTCTTCGGTGGCTCTCCGCCAAAACTACGGCTCCAGCTTCCACTAACCTTCACCGACGACCGACGATCACTTAGAGAAAATTCATAATTTCTTCCTCCTTCGAGTGATCTTTTGTCTAGCTCTCTGCTACATCAGAGGGGCTTCCCACTTAGCCTTCCGATGAGCCGACGGTTCAAGCACTAAGACAAATTTTTCAACAAAATTTTCAAGAAATTTTCTATCATAGATTTCTGATCTCTGCTGGGAAGAAGGCAGTCCTGCCTCTGTCACTACATCTTCGGGGTCCATTCAGGCCCATGCTGCAACATGAGCTCTGATACCACAATGTAGCATCCCCAACCCTCCGACTAGCGAAGAGGACACTACCATCACATTAACCATCCGGACAACCGCCCCATGATCATATATGTACATAAAATGTTGAAACAAAATGCTTTGAACTAGAACATGCATACATGATTATTTATCATACAGCGGAAGCAAACATACCTTCATACAAGCATTCAACATGTTCATCATATTCATTAACAGTAAATATGATTGCAGAAGTAAAATAGACAAGATTACTTATCTCATAAAGAACTTGTCCTGCAACCAGCTACGTCACTGCAACGTTCCACCCAACCATAGGCTAGCATGCTCCTAAATCTCTCAACAATGGTGCCACCCCCGAGCTGGGCATAACTCCCCAAGGAACAAGGAACAAGCAATCTTACACATAGCCAAGGATACACAAAACACAGCCAAGCCAACACAGTTGAGTTTATCAGGCCATCAACAAGATAGCCAAGCCAACATGGTCAGGTTTATCAGGCCATCAAGGAGCTGGGAAAGGCTAAATGCTAAGCTGGTGATCCCATTATAGAGCTAGGAACACCTACACTAGAACTAGCCTGACTTCTAAGACACCCACACACACCCAACACAAGGAATCAGTCCCTTCTCTACTACACAGTCCCTCAAGCCCTGACTTCCCTTCCAGTGCTATTCAGGGGTTGTGGAGAAGAAAGTTAGCTCTCTAGCTCTGTCTGTGTGGTTTCCAAACAAACTAGGTTTGTCAAGAAAACCAAGCACCCATCTCTGCTCCCAACACAGTCCGAATACCAACCACTGCATACACGCAGTCACACAAGCGATTCACAGCTTCGGAAAGGAAAACAACTCCTGAGTTGTTCTTGGCCCTATCATGGCCAAAACGACTCCAAAACAACCTACAGCAGTCCCAAAATGTAAAACAAGCACAACCAGCAGCGTGGGGAAAAAACAGTCCGTTCTCAACAATGAATCCACCGGGAAGACTTACATAGATCGCAATGGGGAAGGAAAATCAACCTCCCAACCTGTGCATGAGAGAAATTTACACCAGATCCCAATATACGGATGGAAACACACTAGATACCTCTCTGTGTAAAACACGAATGACAATCGAAATAGCTCCCTCTCCTGGCTGCATGAGACCAAATAGAAAAATAATTCCTCTGCGTGAGACACAGGGTGTTTTTCCTTGCATGAGAATGAGCGACAATGGTGAATGGCGAGTCGAAAGTGCGAGAGTTTTCACAGTATTGTCATGGAGAGAGTGGAATGATGGCCGTAGTATTTTTCTTCTGCCCAACATGAGGTTCGATTCACTGGTGGATTGTGCGTGTGGGCAAGGACTGACAATCCTGCCACACTCCACTCCCTAGCAAAATAACTACCTCAACTACTCTACAGAGCATTAAAGTGGTAGTTGGATAAGACAAGGAAATATGGGAAAATAAATTAGGGTGGTGACACATGGATTTTTCCCATTGGTTCAAAGTTTGACATCCCCCCCTTATCCTTATGAGAATCATGCCCCTTCTCAATTTAGTTGCCGCGAACATAGCTGGTTGGGTTATTTAATTAAAGATGCATATTTACATGATGAAAAAACTTAATATATGTCATATACCATGATATACCATCAGTAACAATTCCATTCACCAAAACATAACACAACTAAATCGATGGTGGGGATTTTGCCTTTACCTTGACACCATGATTCATTACAATATATATATCATGTACATTTAATGCAACAGGGTCGAAACCGGGGTGTGACACTTGTCATCAATCATGCTTCACAGCATGATCAGCAATCTCCAGCAGTGATTTGAGATTGTTGAATTTCTTCTCACAAAAAACTTTGGTGAAAATGTCAGCTACTTGTTTTGAATATGCACAGAAGAGTAGGTGAATGGTGCCATCATGCACAAGCTGTCTGATGTAGTGCATATGGATCTCAATGTGTTTGGTTCTCAGTCTTTGAACTGGATCATTGCATATTCAAATGGTTCTTTGATTATCACAATAGATAATAGTTGAGAACTTTGATTCGAACCCACACTCACCAAGTAACCCCTGCAACCATAAACATTGAGTTGTTGCATTTACAACTCCTCTGTACTCTACTTCTGTAGATGAGAGTGCAATGGCAATCTGTTTCTTGCTTGACCAACTGATTGGTCCTTCAGCAAGCATGAACACATATCCTGATGTTGACTTTCGATCTGTGTTGTCACTTGCCCAATCACTGTTAGTAAACCTAATCAAATCAAGATCAGATTTAGCTTTGTAGAAAATCCCATGAGTTCTTGTTCCCTTAACAAAGTTAAGGATCCTTTTGGATGCTCTCCAATGGATCTCATGAGGCTGATCCATGTATCTTGAAGCCACACTTACTGCATAATAAATATCAGGTTGATTGTGTGTAAGGTACAGCAAACACCTAATCAGTTGTCTATACAGTGTACTATCTACCATAGGAGAAGAACCTGCTTCTTCAAGCTTAAATCCTAAAAGGAAGGGAGTCTTGCTTGGATTTCAATATTTCATGTTGAACTTGTTCAGAAAATCCAAAGCATACTTGGACTGATGTACTTTTATTCCATGTTGGGATTGAGCAATTTCGAGACCCAAAAATTGGCTCAACAACCCCAAATCAGTCATAGAAAATGCATGGTTCATTGCATATTTCAAGGAGGCAATTTCTTTCTTTGAGCTTCCTGTAATCAGAAGGTCGTCCACATACAAGACAATAATCATCAAATAACCATGAATCAGCTTCAAATAAACATTTGGATCAAACTTGCATCGAACAAAACTCAATGATAGCAGAAAGCCATCAATCTTGGCATACCAAGCCCTGGGGGCTTGCTTAAGCCCATACAATGATTTATTTATCCTGCACACAAAACATGGATTAGTAACAAACCCTTGAGGTTGCTGCATGTAAATCTCTTTAGTAAGATATTCATTCAAGAAATCACACTTCACATCCATGTGATGTACCTCCCACTGCTTCAAAGCTGCAATGGCTAAGGCTATCCTGATGGAGTCCATCTTTGCCACTTGTGCAAAGGCCTCATTGTAGTCAATACCATGTACCTGTGAGTATCCCTTGGCTACCAATATTGCCTTATATTTCAAAAGTGAACCATCAGCAGCAAACTTAGTTTTGAAAAACCACTTACATTGAAATAGCTTCCTCCCTGGGGGAAGATCAACCAGCTCCCAAGTGTTGTTCTTATGGAGTGAGATGAATTCTTCTTTCATGGCTGCTTGCTATCTTGGATCATGTGCTACATATTCATATGTCTGTGGGTCTGATTCAACCATCAGATAGCATTTCTCTGCAAACAAAGGGTTTTTCATACTCAGGGCACTCTCAAACTGAGATCTAGTCCTCCTAGGATCACTAGGATTTCCAGCTAGTTCCCCAGCTGCATGAATGGTATTTGCTGCCCATTTTGGTCTTGTAGGACTGTTAGGATCTACAATTAAATCTTTATTATTAGACATATCAAAATAATCAAACTCATTTGTCTCTTCACTTACATTCAATCGTTCTGATGGTGAAGAAAACTCTCCAACTTCAACTGCTGCTAAAGGCTCTTCTTGGAACTGAACACTCCTTTCAATGAAGGTGTTATCTCCCCAAAATAAAATAAATTTATTTTTGATAGTATGAAGAATTTAAATGATGTAATGAAGGATATGAAGATCACTAACAGTTTTGAAGACCTCTATTTTTTTATAGAAATTTCACAAAGTTGTGGTTTCAGTGGCTTGGGCGAGGATCAGAACATCTCATTAGCCACCGAAAGATGGAAGATAAATAGCAGGTGGAAGACCCCTTCAGTAGATAGGTGTATTGCTGTAACTTTTTTACACCATCGGAGCATTTCTTAACAGCAATCGGAGGTTTTAAAAGCTACAAGATCAGCGAGATAGAGCTAAAGATTTCCGCAATGTCGGCATCGAAACTTGAAAGGACTGACGATCGGCGAGCTAGTTCCCAAAGGCGCCGCAACGGTGAAGAATACAGTGACTAAAAGTTCCACCGCTACAAAGAATATAGTGACTAAGCATTCCAATTCAAACTTCTAATGACGTCCAACAGCAATGAATTCATATCGAAAGAACTAAAGACTAAGTAATGTCGGGACAAGGCTGAAAGGTTCCAAAATGTCGGTGATATGAAGAACTAAATACTGCCGAGGTCAAGTAGCAGAAATCGGAACTTGAGAACACTAGATGTTGGTGAGCTAATTCCCAAAGGCACCGCAATTACAGAGAAAATAACGGTTAAAATTCCCGATGGTAAGAGGCTTTGAGTTCCGATCGCCGACAAAATCAGTTCGAGACTGAAAAACTTTAAAAGCATCAGTGAGTTAGTCCACTACGACACCGAAATGGTGAAAGACTTACAGACTACGGCTTCCACGAGAAGAGGAAATCATCGATAATCGGAAGGAATAAAGACTAATCGTTGACACAATAGTCCATTAAGGAGCCACAACTACGACAAACATTCAGGATTGGAGTGCTGATGGGCTAGAGGAAACAGCTTCCGATCGTCGATGTAGAAACCGTCGGTGAATTAGTCCTCTAAGGAGCTGCAATTGTGAAAGAAAAACAGACTAATGCTTCCACGAGTAGATGAGAACTTCATCGTCGGAAATGCTAAAGACTAACCGGCGGCGAAACAGTTAAATGTGGAGCCGCAACAGCAGAAGGAAAGCTTACTACGGGTTCCGCGACCAAAGGAAAACTGTGGCGATCAGAGGTTCAAGGGACTAACGATCAGTGAGCTAGTCTACTAAAGAGTCGCAATGGTGGAAGACAAACAAACAAGGCCTCCGATAAATTAACAGAAAAGCTTTCGATAGCATGACTAAAAATTGTCGACGACCGAAGGAATAAAAGACTAATCATCGGAGAGTTTAGAACCAAACAGCTCCGTGGCAATCAGCAGAACTACAGACTAGTTGTCGGCACAATAGTCCATTAAGGAGTCGCAAGGGCAGAAAACATTCAGACTTGGGGCGTCGATGGCGCAGAAGACAAAGCTTCCGATCAGTGACTATGGCGGTAAGGTAGAGCTACTGCGGCAACACTCAGACTTAGAGTGCCGATGAGCTAAAAGAAAAATGCCCCGATCGGCAACAGTGGTCGTAAGTCGGTAAACTATGGGAAAATAGAGACTTGTAGCGCTGAAATTGTGGCGACGAGATGGAGAAAATCCAGTGGATTAAATGAGGAAAATCACTTCAGTAAATGCAGAAACACTAGTTGTTGGCAGGAAATTCACAGTAAACCCTTAGTGGTGATTATCAGCGACCACTTCAGTCATTTAAAATTCACTCAGTGAACTAGATCTTTGCGGTAGATAAACAAACAGTTAGCAAGGGTTTGAAGCCCTAATATGGAAAAACTACTACTTTCAATTATTTTTGTGTAAACAGATCGGTTTTTCACGATCTGTAACTTTTGTAAAAGGCTATAAAGCCCATGATTATTTCATTAATAAAGCTTCAACTCTGGGGATTTATGAGCCTGTTCCATTATCAAGCGTCTCATCTGGTTTATTCTAAGTATAAGCTCTTTTGTTGTGATTTGTTCAGCCATCTCTTTCTTTACTGTGTTTATTGCCTCAATGTGCATTTAGGTAATTTTCAGATTTATTAAAGGGCCAATAGCTGTCATCCTATTGGTTATTTAGTGATATTTGATTTATAAACACCATCCTCGGCAGGATTTAGCCATTTATATGCATGTGTTATGTGTGTAAGTCTTCCATCCTGGTGAGTTCTCCATCCCTGCACCTTTTTGTCAAAATACTGAACAAGTTGTAACTAAAATCCTTGTGATTGAGTGAGCTTCATGCATGTCTTGAGAGTGAGAGGTTATATAGGTTATTCGGCTTGATCCAATTTAGAAAAAACCCAAAAAACAGTTTAAGTTACCAGGCATCCTCGAGCTACAACCTAGAGGAGTTTCCTGGAGTGATAACAGAAGGATTTGTTTATGCTCAAATCGATCAGCTTGTACCCTTTTGAATCTTCAGAGTACCCAACAAATAGACAATCTTGGCTTTGAGGCTGCAAAGGCTTCCTCTTTTCTGTTGGAATTCTAGCCCAAGCCATTGAGCTAAAAATCCTGAAATGGGTCACATTTGGCTTCTTCCCACTCCATGCTTCAAAAGGAGTCATACCATCAAGATGTTTATGAGGTACCCTATTCTGAATATAGGATGCATAGTTTATATCCTTGGCCCAAAACTTTGGTGCAAAGTCTTAGCCTCCAACATACAGGTTGCCATCTCTTTCAGTGATCTGTTCTTTCTCTCAGCAACACCATTTTGTTGTGGTGTGTAAGGGATTGAATGCTACATCTAAATACTTGCATCTTCACAATATTGAATGAACTCAGACTTGACATACTCACCACCATTGTCATATCTGAGGATCTTGAGTTTCCTCCTAGACTGGTTTTCAACCAAAGCCTTAAAGACTTTGAAGAGGCCAAAATATTCAGACTTATGCTTCAGGAAGTAAACCCAACAGTACCTGGAAAATTCATCTATGAAATTTAATGCATATTTGGCCTGACTAATTGACATATGAGGGAATGGAGCAGCAACATCACTATGGATCAACTCAAGAGGTGCAAAGGTTCTCTCATGACTAGCTCTCTCAAATTTATGCTCTGGGTGTTTTCCTAGGACACAACCTTGACAGACTCCCTTGGAAAACTTAATCTTTGGTAACCCTATGACCATTTATTTTTCACTTATATCAGAAATATACTTATAAGATGGCCAAATATTTCATGCCAAAGCTTGCTTGCCTCATTAGCATGAATCAGAAGAGCAGAGGGATTTGAGTAGGGTAGAAAATGTGAAAACCAGTATACCTTCGAAGTGTGATCTACAACTCCTTTTGCAATGAATTTACCACTCGAGATCTCCATGATCTCAACATCATCAGGAGAGAATATGACCTTCTTTGGAGACCCTGTGTGGGTCATCTAATACACTGACAAGAGGTTAGATGCAAGACCTGGAACATACAATACATTTCTGAACTTACCATGGTAAAGATCAATCCTTCCTTTGCCCAAACTGTCAGTGAGAGAGTCATCTCCCAACACTATTGGTGGACCTTTCGACATGTCAAGAGAGGAGAATGCCTCCTTGGTCGAAACCATATGTCTTGAAGCTCCAGAGTCTATGATGAAGCTAGGTGAGCTTGATGTACCAGCAACCAATGCATGAACTCTCTCTCTATCTTCTGAATTTTATCCTCCTTCCCTCTTATTTGAGCTATTAGGAAGGGAGATGTTATTCTTCTCCAGGAGTTGGGTCAGCATGTCAATTTGCTTCTTCATGAAGGAGCTTTCAGGATGAAAGCCCTTACTGCAGTATGCGCACTTTCTCATTTCTCCTTTGTTCTTCTTCTTCTGGAAGTTCTTCTTGGAGCCTTGGGGCTCCTCCTGAGACTTGTTCTTGTCTCTCTTCTGCTCAGGTGGATTCTTATATTTATTCTTTCCTTTTGAATCCACCCTTGAATATCCAACAACTAGAGCTTGGTCTTTGGAAGGTTTGATGGTGCCCATCATCACCAGTTTATCTTGTTCTTGTGTGAGGGATTCCATGAACTCTGCAAGCTTAGGCATCTTCCAGGCTCAAGCTGTCAACTTGGTGGCATGGAAGGTCAAAACAAACACTGAATAGTTAGGGCCAAGCTTCGAGAGTATGGTCAAAACTAGTTTCTCCTCCTTCTTTTCAATTCCACACTGTTTTAGCTGCAAAACAAGGGCTTTAAACTTGGAAAAGTAGAGTTGCAGGGATTCAAAGCAGCTAGGACTCAAGGAGATCAATTCATTCTCGATTTGATGTCCTCTCATCTCATCTGTCTTACCAAAAATCTCTACAATATTCTCCCATACTTCATTTGGTGATGTCAATCCATCAAGATGGAAGAGGAGGTCTCTAGATATGCTCAGACACAAGAGACCATAGGCCTCATCCCTCCTGTTGTGCCATTTAATTTTCTCTGCAGTTGCATTGGGCTCTGCTTCAGTTTCCATAGTCACCCTATAGAGACCTTTCACTCTCAACATTATCTCCATATCTTCTTTCCATTCAAATAAATTAAATGGAGTCAAGATCATCTTCTGAGATTGATCCATAGCTCAGAAATTTGTCCCTTCAGTCAGCAGAATAGCTCCCAGTCAAGATGTCAAACCTACAATAGAAATATGGGAGGAGATAATTGATCTAAAAATGCTCTGATACCATGTGGAAATTGAACCCAGGTGATAGATCAATTGCACTCACAAAATTACTGATCAAACATGCAAATTTACACACAAATGAGACTGAAATTGGAGCATAACACTAATCTGTATTGAATAAGTGTACAATAGCCAACCTTGTGAAGTCATAGGCTGCTACAATAAATAATTACGTGAGATATTCGAATGCATAAGGATGCCATTCGAAATAGTCAAAAGCAGGCTTACTAAATCTAGTCAAATCCCCCATAGGTGCATAAAGTAGTTTCCAAATCTGCCTAGGAGCTCACGAATTGGAAAATTCAAGTAGGAAAGCTAATAGGTGATAGAAATAAAACTCATACATACTTTTATTAAGAGAAAATAATGGAGCATGATGAGGGAAAAAGACAAGTCAACTGCACCTATTCTTACTTTCCCTTTTGCCATAAAACTCAGTAAAGCAGGCAATAAAGTAGAAAAAGTAGACATGTGCTAGGGAGGATCTGGAATAAAGTGGATATGCTAAATATGGATTCCATGAGGTTTCCCAAGTGCTCCATGACTCATTTTTAGCAAGTTTGACTTCTAGGATATGTGGAAGACAACTTGCATAGAGTGGAATATTGGAAACTAGGCAAATAAGACAAAAATGGATTAATTAATGTCTAAGGTAGCTAACTATGGGTTTATTATCCTAACAAATAGTTATTCAACATCTTCCACTTAATCTCTTCCCTTTAGGACCGATGCACTCTCATATTTAGGAAGCATGACCGTGACTAGAAAAACATCACCAATGCCATCACCAACTAGAGAACTCAATATTTTGACAGTGATCTGGTCAATTGTACATTGTAGTTGTCCCCTAGATTCCTCCTTTGGGAAATATGGAAAAATTGCAATCGTCGAATATTCAAGGAAATCACCCAAACACCTAATCATGTTTGGTCTCAAATTCAGTCAAACATCGTGGAAACCATGACTCTCAAATCCTAGAAGGATCAAGACTAAAAAGGAAGCACTGGCAATAGGCATATCATCTAAGGTTTGGGACTCCCTGCCCCTGCTCCAATCCTATCCAAACCATACATCCCCCCTAAATCCAACAACCCAATCTCTTGGTACCCCCGCCCCCAACTTCATCAAGCTTAACTTTGATGGAGCAAGAAAAGGAACTCTAGACCCAACATGATATAGAGGAGTCTTCTAGAACAACTATAGGAGCATTCTAAGAATTTATGCAGGTTCCCTAGGATTGGACACCAACAACGCAATGGAATTGTATGAAATGGCCCAAGTCATTTTCATAGCCATTCAAGAATGATACCACAATGAGGTGACTCCCAAATGATGATTCACATCCTCACTAGAATTATCAATGGCTCAACCATCAGCAAAGTCCTCCCTAGTTGGATATTAGCCACAAACATCGAATGGACGATCTCTATTTTACCCCAAGTATCCACAATCATCCATCACCATGTGTACACGGTTGCCAATAAATTAGTATACAAGCTAGAAAACACTAGAGTGTTCACCCCAGCCATCTAAATTGTGAATTGCAACTTGTCCCCCCTCCCCTTTCAAAGAGGAATGTTGCAATATCTGCCATCGAGATTCCCCCCCCACGACGAGTGTCAAGAGGTGACAACCCAACACATATGAGCTTTATCAAACCCATACACGACACTATCCAGGCCCCATTTTCTAGTCACCCTGATCATGGTCAATGTTCATCACTCGTATTTTTGGCGACTTTATGTTGACATTAATTCAATCTAGGCTTGCTCCAGATCCCTCGCATGAAGGTATTATTGCCTCTCTACTCCTACTTTAGCTCAATTGTACCATTCAAAAGACAAAATGAATTTTACTATGCCTCCCTATCCATGCATCTCCGTCCGATGGGAGGACATCCAAGCTATTCACATGATGAATGAGCTTGAAGAAAATATTCAATGCGATAGACACAATATTTGGCTTCAGCTCCTCTTTACCTTGAATAATTGGGAAGGTGGTGAATTGGAAAGCTACCATAACTCCCATATTTGTCTCTTTTCTAGAAGATATACCAATGCTGAAGACATGGTTCGAAGCAAGAAGGAAGAATGAAAGGACCCTATGGGCACCTGCCGCCCCCTTATGCCACACATCATGGTAGAGCAAGAGAGAGGTAGAGAAGGATTCTCTGGTGTGGTCCACCCGAAGGGACAATTTTGCCTAAATGATATGGAAGCTCATATGTAGAGAAATTTGCAGCATCTTGAGTAAGAAGAGTTCATCGTAGATTTGGGGTATCTCATGGGAGATTCAGGCTCCACCCACACTTGTGAGACCTACTATACCAAAAATCTCGCATTGCTCTAGTATTTGAAATCCCTTTTGACTTAAGAAATTTCAAAAAGTGTTGTTGGGACGATTCAAACAAACAATGGGGGGCCAAGCTTAGTAGATAGAATGGATTGGTTGAAGAATTAGACCGAGCATATGATGGAGGCACAGATGGAATTTGATGCCAATTTAAACGCTTTGGTTAGAGAACTCATCGAAAAAATCTTGAACTCTTAGCAAGATGACCCCCTCATCACAACAAACCAACTTCATCTTGTGCAAGAATCTAAATTTCCTTCCTCAAGGCAAGCCATTAGGCATAAGAAAGAAATGGCATCGGTGTTAGGATTATTAATCCTCCTTTGTCCAATTTGGTCATATGTCTAAATCGGGAGTCCATCTAGTCTACTTTTAGTCACTAGCACCATTGGGTCCACTTGGCCTAATTGGGGCACATGTTTCAGTTACTAAAGTGTGGGGAACACTAATTGAGGCCTACTGCCACTGATTTCACTTGCATGCATCAGTTTAAGAGCCTTATAGACCAATCCCTACAATTTAGGAGCCACTAGGAGTGCCAAAACCAACCAAGGTTAGTTCAGTTGAGTTCGTGACTAGTCAAGCTAAGTTAGGAGTTAGTTACATTCAGTTAGTGCTAGGTTTGCATGGTTGCATGTAGGAGGGGTGCATTTCTCACCTACCACAGTCATTTATCCCTAGTCAATACTGAATGTAACACTTGAGTTGTGTTTTAGAACTCCTATGAACTCTGGTTATGGTTTAGACAAGGTCAATTAACTATTGAGTCCTCCGAGAGTGATTTCGACAAGGTCTTAGTTACCTACAGTCTAGTAGAGTCTAATCAATTCAAATTTCCTCATGTGGATTCGAATTGCATGTGGCTATTTAAGCCATTGTACTTCATTGTAATTATCATCTAATTACTTTTTTATTAATGAATGCATTCACAGCTGCAAGCCATTTTTGCATTGTTCCATTCTTCAATTGTTGAGTAAATTGTGTGATCTATCTTGTGAGTTGTGTGTTTGTCCATAGATCTATGTGCTCAATTTAATATGGTATCAAAGCCTCGGTGGACAAGACACCTCTCCTCCTTAGATCTCCAGCTGGATCATAATTTCTTTTGAGCAAAATTGCTCCTTCCAGTACTGCACCAGAAGCGGAGAATTTACCACTTAATATCCCAAGTTAGGAAATTGTTGATCAAGCTTGCTTGATCAACTATGCTAGGTATGAAGGAAATTCCAAAAGTGCAGACTGTCGACCTTACTTTTTATGTTTGATTGTGTGACAAGTTATCAGCTCTTCTCACAGCATTCACTACAAGCAGCCCTTTCTTCTCACTGCATTCACTATAGCAGCTTAGTCCTTCTTACTGCATTGAAAATGGTTTATCCAGTAGAGCCTCTCACTCCCTTCAACTATCACCAATGGAAGGATGACATGGTGGTAATGCTTCACACCAAGCAGCTCTTCAGACTCATAGAAGAAATAGAGGCAGGGCCAGCTTTAGATCATGACAAAGAAAAGTATCTGAACATGCTTGATGAAGCCCATGGACACTTGTTCACCTCAGTTTCTCGAGATATTCAATTCCACATCCAAGGATTGTACACTCCCAAGGATATTTGGGACAAGCTTGCCTCCTTATTTGATAAGCAGGATGAGATGAGGATCCATCAACTAGAAAATGATCTGATCACTCTTAATCCATCCAACTTTGAATCATTGAATGAATTCTTCACAAAGTTCAAGAACCTGATATATTAGTTGAAGCAATGCAAAGTGGAGAAGGATGAATATCAGCTCATCCTTGCCATTCTCACAAATCTCAATGTAGACTACTCAGACTTTGTATCAACCTTCCAAACAGTAAGGCTCACTACTCCAAATTGGAAGATGCCCACTCTTAATGCCTTCATCCAATCGATCATTTCTGAGAATGATAAATTGATCCAAATGGGGATCATTCAACCTTCCAAAGATCAAGCTCTGGTTACAAGAGGAGATAAGGTAGTGAATCACAAAGGGAAGCAAAGAGATGAGTCTCGTGTGAAGAAAGAGAAATCAAAAGAAACTTTAGGTTTGAATAGAAGCAAGAAGAATGTCAAAGGAAAGGTCCTTTGCTCTTATTGTGGAATGGGCTTTCATTCAGAAAGCTCCTGTATGAGAAGACAACTTGATGAAATGGCTATTCTTTTGAAGAAACATAACATTTTTGTACCTGCTAGTGCAAGGAAGGATGACTCTGAAGAAGAAGATGAAGAATACCAAAGGAAAAGCCATGCACTGAAGGCTTTCTACACATCAGCACATGTCTTCCTCATTGATTCTAGAGCTTCCAACCATATGGCTGCATCTAGAGAATCATTCTCTTCTTTTCAGTCCTTTGATGGTCCTAGTATTCAGATGGGCAATAATAGTAAAGTCAAAACAAAAGGGAAGGGCTCTATCAAGATTGAACATGGAAGGTTCAAAGATGTGCTATTTGTTCCCTCCCTAGCTTCAAACCTGTTATCTATCTATCAGATGACCCATACTGGATCTCCAAAGCAAGTGATTGTAACACCCTAGTTTTGAACCCGTTTGCATAAAATGTACATGATGTATATAATGTAATTAATCATGGTGCGGAGCTAATGGCGAAAGCCCCACCATCGATCTGTTTGTGTTATGTTTCGGCGATTGGAATCATTGCCGATGGTATATCATGATATACGGCACATATTAGTTTTGGCATCATGTAAATATGCATTTTTAATTAAATAAACCCCAACCACGTATGTCAATGTAACCATATTGAAAAGGGCATGATTTTCCTAAGGATAAGGAGGGGGAATTGTTAAACCTTGAACCAATGGGAAAAAAAAAGGCCATGTGTCAACCACCCATTTAAAACTGTTGATGTTAGTTGAGGGCAGTTATTGCTAGGAAGTGGTGGGTGGTAGGACTATCAGTCCTTGCCCCCACTCCCACTCCACCAGCAGAATTTCCATATTCACGTAGGCAGGAAAACCACGACAGGGATTCACTCCATTCTTGCTCAGCCTCACATGTCGATTGGGATTGGCTATCATTTTCTTCACTCAGGGAGACAACCGCCATGCTCCATTTTCGTGCTCATTCTCATGCATAGGATTCTTCCTAGTTTTTACTCACGCAGCAAGCTAGGAGCCATGTTTTGTCACCCATGATTTCCCTGTGAAGGGCCATTCACATTTTTCTACTGTGTGTATGTTCTCCTTGCCGATTTGTGGCCTATGTATATGTTTTTCCCCTGCCCAGCTGAGAACCTGGCTTTCCTCTTCCATCTTCGGACTATGTAATTTTCCCCAGTGGATTCATTGTTGAGAATGGGATCTTGTTTTCCCACGTTGGTTGGATGTGTCTTCCTTTACGTTTTGGGGTTGTTGTAGGTTGTTTTGGAGTCGTTTTGGCCATGATAGGGCCAAGAATGGCTCAAGAATTGTTTTTCCTATCCAAGCTGTGAATTGCTTGTTTGACTACATGTATGCAGTGGTTGGTATTCAGACTGTGTTGGAGTAGTGATGAGGGTTTGCTTTGCTTGATAAACCTGGTGTGTTTGGGAACCACATAGACAAAGCTAGAGGGTTGGCTTTCTTCTCCACAACCCTTGAATAACAATGGAAGGGAAGTCAGGGCCTGAGGGACTGTATAGCAGAGAAGGGACTGATTCCTTGTGTTGGCTGTGTGTGGGTGTCTTAGAATTCAGGATAGCCCTAGTGTAGGTGTCCCTAGCTCTGTAATGAGCTCACCAGCTTAGCATTTAGCCTTTCCCACTTCCTGGATGGCCTGATAAACCCAACTGTGTTGGCTTGGCTATGTTTTGTGTATCCTTGGCTATGTGTAAGCCTGTTTGTTCCTTATTCCTTGGGGAATCATGCCCAGCTCGGGGGTGGCAGCGTTGCTGAGAGATTAAGGAGCACACTGGCCTATGGTTGGGTGGAACGTTGCAGCGACATAGTTGGTTACAGGACGAGTTCTTTATAAGATAATTAATCTTGTCTATTTTACTTTTGTAATTATATTTACTATTAATAAATTATGATGAACATGTTGAATGAATGAATGTATGTTTTCTTCCGCTGTGTATGTGAATGATTATGCATCTTAGCATGTTTTATGTTCAAGCATTTCAATTTTTATGAATGCACATGTTCATGGGGCTAGTTGCCCGGATCATAAATAGCATGGTAGCGTCCTCTTCGCCAGTCGGAGGATCGGGGACGTTACAATGATCTTTGGTCCTGACTCAATGGAGATCATAGATATCTCTACTGGGAACATCATAGCGAAGGGTGTTGTAAATCATGCTTCAAAAGAATATAAGTTCTCACATTTCATGCCTCCTTCAGAACCAGTGCACTCTCAACAGCCACTTGCAAGGGAAGGTAAAATCATTGCATCTACTTCTTTTACAGCTTCTACTAGTATTGCAGATCCATATTTATCAGTTTATGAGATTGAGATTCAGGGTGACTCAGATCTAGATTCAACCCCTACTTCCAAAATGGAAGCTAGGAAGATGACTGGAAACTCACCTGACACTCAGAAAGGAAAGACCATTGCGCTATGCCATGCAATCTTACCTCCTTCAAAGAGATGCAATAGACTCCCCATAAGATGCTATATGTAAAGGGCTCAGTCTCACTACATTCAGAAGAATGGATATGATCATACACCTCTTCATCCAGCAAGAAGCAAAGGTTACTTTCCTCCTTCCTTCCATCATCATTTTTGGAGAAGAAGGAGAAGTCTACATGCCAGGCCCCAAAATACCTATGCACAGTACACCATGCATGCTGCTTCGCTACCTCACAGAGATGAAGATTGCAGCAACATATTTTCAATTTTTTCAAACTTGAGACCTGATTCTACCTACTTAGATAAAGGGGGGGCTTTTTTCCCATGTGGTTTTTGCCCCAGCTCTTTGTATTAAGCAGTTACTTTATTTTACTTGATGTAATGGGTGACCTATGGTCTTAGTTACCATGGCCCATAGATTGTCCAAGTTAGCATTCAGGGGGGGTGTTAGGATTATTAATCCTCCTTTGTCCAATTTGGTCATATGTCTAAATTAGGAGTCATGTCTAAATCGGGAGTCCATCCAGTCTATTTTTAGTCACTAGCACCATTGGGTCCACTTGGCCTAATTGGGGAACATGTTTCAGTTACTAAAGTGTGGGGAACACTAATTGAGGCCTATTGCCACTGATTGCACTTGCATGCATCAGTTTAGGAGCCTCCTAGACCAATCCCTACAATTTAGGAGCCACTGGGAGTGCCGAGACCAACCAATGTCAGTTTAGTTGAGTTGGTGACTAGTCAAGCTAAGTTAGGAGTCAGTTACATTCAATTCTAGTCCTCTACATTAAGTTAGCACTAGGTTTGCATGGATGCATGCAGGAGGGACGCATTTCTCACCTACCACGGTTAGTTAGCCCTAGTCAACACCGAATGTAACACTTGAGTTGTGTTTTAGAACTCCGAAGAACTCCGGTTATTGTTTAGACAAGGTCAGTTAACTATTTAGTCTTCCGAGAGTGATTTAGACAAGGTCTTAGTTACCTACAGTCTAGTAGAGTCTAATCAATTCGAATTTCCTCATGTGGATTCAAATTGCATGTGGCTATTTAAGTCATTGTACTTCATTGTAATTATCATCTAATTACTTTTTTATTAATGAAAGCATTCACAACTGCAAACCATTTTTGCACTATTTCATTCTTCAATTGCTGAGTAAATTGTGTGATCTATCTTGTGAGTTGTGTGTTTTCCCACAGATCTATGTGCTCAATTTAATAATCAGTTCTTGGATAAAAGGATCAATCTATTGACATTCCAGATTACGACTAATTCTTTTCACAACTACGTTTCCTTTTTTTAGTCTTCTTTCTTTATTTTAAATGAGTCTTTGTACATCATTATAGTAATTTTTTCCTGGTCTTACACCCCAACATATGGGGGTTAATAGTTTTTATTCATGTTGTTAGTTGTTTTATCTAATGCTAGCCCCTCGTTTCTTAGTATATTTCAATATAAAAATCTTTGAACAGCTCTGATGACTACTCTATCTAATAAATTCTGATAAACTCTGTACAATATTCTTTGTATATAATATAGCTACGAACTATACACAACAACAAATATTAAAAATGGTATTCCTTGTTAAAGGTTTTCAAAATCAATTGTGCTTATGCAAAAGAAATAAGGTAAACAAGTTATCCAAATTACCTTACTAAGAGTGAGGGGTAAACTCCAAGTTTATTTTGAAAAACTATAATAAACCAATCAATCAACTCAAAAAACAAAAAAATACACCGAGTTAAGAAAATGTCTTTCGATCCCCAAACCCTTTATCTAAAAGTATATATATTATTATTAACTTTCATCATTTTTATTTTATCTTATATTTTTTTACTCAATACTATACCATATCCATTTTTTTACTAAATACTATACCATATCCATATACTATACCATATCCATAGATAGGTTATTTTCCCAAAAACGTATTCTAGAAAATAATTTGATGACCAATACAAAACTCCACTTCAAAACTAAAAAACAAGAACTTTTTTAATGTTATGTATCTAAGTACAACGTATATTGTTTCTATTAAAAACGGTCAAAGATAGTTTGAGTCGGAATATGCGACATGTGGTATATTAATGGATTCTAGAATTTTAATCCAAACTTTTTTAATATATTTTTACCTCAGTAGATTTTTTCCAGCAGAAAAAGAAGTAACTATTTAAGAAATATAAATCCCATAGTCAAAAAACCATTCATCTAAAGAAGTCTATTGTTAATCCAAAGATGACCTATCCCAATATATGCAGGGACTGAAAACCCAAGTAACTTGGTTAGTAGAATATCTTTTTCAGAGACAAACTTAAAATTCTATAGAAATGAAAACTCAGATTATTAACATAAAAAATATTGATGAAGCCTAAATTAATTTGTATATTGTCCAATACTTCTTCCCAACAAAGTATTTCTTCTTTTTCATCCAAAGATGACTTGGAGAGATGATCTTCCAACTGATTTTGTTCTATGAATATATGATGGAAATTGATACTGCATATGTTTTTTTATCTTTTTTTCTGAATCTTGTTGCACCAAGGTGATACAGAGAGCACTTTTAATTTATAGTCACCTAAGGCCCATTTTATGGTGACCTTGGAATCACCAAAAACCTGAAGAGTCACAATGCCAAAATTAAAGCAACCTTACACAAACACTAGAGGGCTAGTAATTCAACTTTCATGTTTGTTCCAGTTCCACACTATAGTTTCAATTTAAAAATGTGGAGATTGTTGATCAATAGAGAAATGCGTACAACATAGAAACCATCTTTACCTTCACCATAAAAAAGGCCAACAACACCTTTAAATTGAATGTGTTAATCGCAACAGTCTTGCTACTAAACTCTTCTTCCAGTTTTCCAATTTGCTTGCAGATAGTGTCAATATCATGGCGATGCTGTTCAAAAATATAAATATCCTTACCATCCAAATTTTCTAGGAAATTATGGCACATAAATTATAGAAGGTTTTACAATATTTATCCCACTTAAAAACACAATGATCAAAATTTTATCCCTCCCAAACTTGAGAGATTTTAAGAACAAGACAAATCTTTTTCCAAATTTCAATTGTAAAACTACAACTAATGAGCAAATGATCAACAATTTATGAGGCCTTCTTTCAAAGTATACAGAGACTTGGCCCATGCCAACCCTTTTTTACTAAATTATCCCATGTCTTCAGGAAATTTTGTAAAGCCAACCACATGAAGCACTTGATATTTAATTGAAGCATCCATTGCCAAATGTACCCACATCTAACACCAATAATGAGATTTCATTATCTCAATATTGGTGTTAGATTTGGGTATAGTAGCATGATATTTGGTTGTATTTATCATTTAGTTTCATGGGTGATCCAATCTTTGATTAAGGGAATATGTCTTAATTGCACCATGTGCTGGAGGTTTGAGATTTTTTTTCAATTGGGAAATCGATTGAGTAACCCATCAATACTTCCTCATATTCCATGGATGGTAAGGGTAGAATCCGTCGACTTCCCTAGTAGAAGACCTAACTCCGAAGGACTCAAGGCTCGAACTCGTGACCTCCCCCCACTCTAGAAGAGTGCACGCACAACTTACCATATGAGCTAACCCTTAAAGTTGTTGGAGGTTGGAGATTGTAAAAAATGTTATAGTTTGGACATTAAATATCATGATTTCTTTTTCATCATATTTAAGATTTTTTCATTAAAATGGAGATTAGAGAGATTTCTTTATTATTAAAACAACCTATAAGGTTTGATAGCAAGACTCAAAGAAACATGGTAAGAAAGAACTTCCTATTTGGGAAACATTAAACTTTCTATCAATGTTATTAATTAAATGTTGAACTAAATTATTTTGATCACATAAAACTACTAATAAGTTTTTTTCCAAATAAAGGGTTCCAATTAAAAAAAACATTTTAAAAATAAGAGATATCCAATTGGAAATAGAATTTTCTAAGTAAATAACCACCATAGTCAAAAGTAGTGTTTAAAATGTTGAGATCTCTACTTAAGTTATTATTTTTAATTTATCGTTTTTTAAGAAAAATATATTTAAGTTATTATATTTAATTGTTTTTATTTTTCAATCAAACAAAATACAAACATAATTTTAAATGATTTCATTTATCACGTAAACAAAACACAAATACAACCTCAAGGTAGAGACTATCTAGATACTTTAGAATTATTTCTCTTGTTAATATATACTCATGTCCTACCTTTATGTTAAAGGCGTTTGATTAAGAAAGGATCTCTTTCAATACTATTTGTCCCAAATTATGGTCTCTTGTTAATGTATACTCATAGCCTACCTTTATGTTAAAGGCATGTAATTAAGAAGGGATCTCTTTCAATACTAGTTGTCCCAAATTATTGGCTTTGAAAAATTAGTTTCATATTTCTATAGCATAATACCAAGTCATCTTAAATGATTAGATTTGAAACAATATGTTTCCTTGTTGATGCTCAACTATACTCTATGATTAGGCTTCATAACTTGTATTATAGATAGGATGTGTACACATACATATTAGTGAATGTGGAATTGATGAGAAAAATATGTGTTTCTTGTTGATTTCCATCTATCCGCTATGATTAGGCTTCAAAACTTGTATTATAGATAGGATGTGTACATATACATATTAGTGAATGTGGAATTGATGATATTTAAAACTTGTTGTCGATAAATTTGTTTTTATTGACATGTTAAATACAATCCATTTAAACAAACATTACCTTTCATTTTTGACAATGAGGTTGAGATAGGCCTTAACAATTGCCTCCTTGGCATCCATGTGAACATATCATTGATATCAATGAACTTCTTACACATGCAGCTACCAAATGGGTTATGTTCTTTACCGAGGTAATGGTTAACCTATATATCTCCTTGGCAATGTGAATTTTAACTTTTCCCCTTGCATTAAACAAGGACTACACAATCTTCACCATCTTAATTCCCTTCTCACAAACTCCATTATCTGCAACAAAAGCAAACAAAAACAATGCTCACATTACAACTACAATTACACCAACCATACACCACATGTTATATATCAATATTCCTTGTAGGATATGTTGTCCCCCAGGTTGTTCCCACTCTCATAAGGTCAATGTCAGGGCACAATGTGTAGGAAAACTTCCTATGCCACTCTAGAATTTAAAGTCAACTTTTGGGTTAGAGGGGTGATACCCTCGATGAATCAAATATTCTATTGGAATGCATAAGATAAGTTTTAAGAAGCTAACACTATTGTAGGCTCAAAAAACAAAAAAGAGCTTTGAGTTATAGTTGTGAGAGTGACTAAGAAGCTAACAAGCATGTGGATTCAATGGATTTTATCCATAGGAAAGTTTTTCTAACCCACAAGTCCCAATATTTTATTATTCAAGACAAATAACTTAAGGAACATAGGTTTTCAGTTAATAGAGTGTTATCTGTGATTTTTTTCCCATGGTTGCAAAATCCATATATTAGACTTATTATTCACTTAAAATAGAGCCAACAAGTTATTATAAATACCCATGAAGCAAATCGACAGAATAAATGTAAGAGCAATGGATGAAACTTTATTTCACTAATGGAGCGGAGATAATAGTTTATTTACGTAAGGATTTTCCATTAATGAACATGAAAGAGACAAAGACACCAAGGGTTGGACTGACCTAGGTTTATCCTCGGTTCCTATACATACTCATTACATAAAAAATGTTTAGCCCCGTTATCCGATCTAAGAACTTGGATCTTCCTCCCTGTTTGGTTCTCCACAAGAGCTTTAAACTCTTGGAACCTCTGCAAGACATCCTCGGACTTCTTGCTCTTCAAAAAGTAGATCTAGGTCTTCCTGGAATGGTCATCAATGAATGTCACATAATACTCGTATCCTCTCAAGAACACATAAGACATCGGTCCGCATAAGTCTAAATGTATCAAGTCAAGGGTACCTGCTGACCTACTATCACTACTCAGAAAAGAAGTCTTGGTGTACTTTTACAAAGGACACCCCCTGCACACATCAATCTACCTTGTGCTGAACTTCGGTTAACCTGTAACCATCTGTCTCAACAACCCCAAGGCTGGATGATGCAAGTGAGCCATCCTCCTATGCCAAAGCTCACAAAGCTCACTGTCACTGCTATGTGCCAAGGCAAGTTGAGGCTGAAACAAGAGCCTATACATTTTCCCACATCTCAATCCAATAGTAACTGAAGCATATGGTCCTACAGTCTTGGGAAACATATGCATGTGTCCATCTAGGAAAGACACCCCAAGACCTTGATCCTTGATCATGGAAACTGACACTAGGTTCTTCTTCATCCAAGGTACATACAATACATCTCACAACACCATGGGACTCATGGACTCCCTCTAAAAGTTAATGGTCCCATGACCAATAGCTCTAACTGCTGAGTCATCTCCCAACACAACCTCCACATCTGTCTCTATCTATGAAAGCTTGAAGAACATCTCATGAGCACCTGTCATGTGACTTGAGGCTCTGCTATCTATATACTAAGTTACGGAAGTAGATGCACTATAAGAATGGTTCATCACATAGGAAGACTCCCTCTGTTTGTCAACATTCGCACTGGTGAGAATGGATGCTCTCTCTTTCTCAATATGCCCAGTGCACAGTGAAAACTCACTCTAAAATCTCGTGGAAAAGTCATCGACTTCTGTGGAAAATGTTGTCTTCTTTTTCTTCTTCTTGTTCTTCTTATTCTTCTTGTTAGGACATCTTGCAGTATAGTGTCTGATCTTGTGACATGCAAAGCACTTTACAGTACTCAGATCCTTCTTCTGCTGATCTTGTTGTTGCTTGGCCCCACCCTTCTTGTGTTGATGTAATTGTAACTTCGGAATGTATTTCACTTGTATTTCTTATCTATTGTAACCCGATGTTTATTCTGGGATGTTATCATGTTATGTCATGCCGCTATGTTCCGATCAGGAGAATCAATAATGTAAACAAGTCATGTCAAGTCATAGTGGGTAACCCTTCGATTGTCTAAGGGTTAAAGTCCCTGCAGTTCCGGGGCACTAGGGTTATTATACTCTCCTAGTAGAGGTCGGCCCTAGTAGGGATTTAGTCATGCTGAGATTAGTATAAATAAAGAGTTGGACTCTCTATTTGGTACACATCACTTACACACTCAAGTGTAGCGCATAGTTGAGGAAGGAGAAGACACTGGGGCTAGTGAAGAAGAAGGTTACTGCTGTCAGGAGTGCATCTTATTGTTTTGTGGTTTTACCTTTGTGCTGATTCTATCTCTGAGGAAGTTGCGGGGTTTTCTCCATTTATGATTTCCCTGGGGAAAAACACTGTGTTCATTGTCTCTTGTGTTTGATTGATGTACTTGTTGTTCTCTCAATTAAAGATCCTAACATAATGCTAGCTTTAATATTCAAAAACTAACATGGTATCAGAGTTAGCCTGAGAAGAAGACATTGTGCAGCTGCGGGAACTAGGGCTTCCCACTTTGTGGATCTCTCTCCACATATTTTCAGAAAAATTAAGGTGGAATAACTCTCCTCCTTAGGGCGCATCTTTCTATCAAAGCAGAATCCAATTCTGAGGTTTTTCAATTTTGGACCTATCACTCCTGCCGAAAATTAGGGCTTTTCACAGAGGAGGAATTTTTCAGTGATTCCAGGCCTGGATTGATCTCCTCCCCAAAATCGAAGTTAGGGATACATTTCAAGGCATTTGGTTGGATAGAACTCCAGAAAAGCAAAACACTAATTTGCTCCTGAACCAGCTCTGCAGGATTTCAGCCCAAGTTTCAGATCCGACATCTTGACCTGGTAAGATCTAAAATCTTTTGTATTTCCATTTGAGGTTCTCAGTTAAGATGTCTCATCATACCAAGCTTGATGAAAAGCTTGAGGGAGCTGATAAATTCCGAGCTTGGAAGTATAGGATCTCCCTGTTCTTGGAAAAGAATGAGTTAGACTCCTACATCGATGAGGAGGTTCCAGTTCCAGAGGGAGATGAGGCTAAGGCCTTGCATAAGAAGAAGTTGGTTGTGGCAAAGAGAATCATTGCTGATTCTATCAAGGATCATCTCATAACACAGGTGTCCTCCCTAAAGACACCTAAAGCTATGTTTGATGCCCTAACAAAACTGTTTGAAGGGAAGAACATAAACCGGAAGATGACTCTAAAAAACCAGCTGAAGAATGTGAAGATTCAAAATGCAGAAACAATCCAGTCTTACTTCACAAGAGTTTCTCAGATCAAGGAACAACTAGAAGTTGTTGATGAAGAAGTGGAAAATGCAGAGATTGTGATGACTACTTTGAATGGCCTCCCTAGGTCATGGGATTATTTCATCCAAGGAATCTATGCTAGAAAGAAGTTAGTCAAGTTCAGTAGACTATGGGAAGAATGTTCTCAACAAGAAGCTCGAATAGCAGCTCGAGAAGAGAAGATGGGAAGTGAAGATGAGGCTCTCATGGTACACTTCAAGTCTCACTCCAAGACATCCAAAAGAAGATCTCATTTCAAGAGACGTTAGTCCTATCACAAAAGGAATTTATCTAGATTCATATGTTATACATGTGATGAAGCAGTACATTATGCAAAGAACTATCCTAAGAAACCAAATCCAACAAAGAAGAGCAACAAAAGAAGACATCATTCTCATGCTGCAGAGGATGATGAACCATCCAAGAAGAGAACCAGATATGAAAGTGAAGATTCTTCAAGCGAGGATGAATATGTTTTGATTTTCGCTCTCATGGGAAACATTACTCATGGAAGTGATGATTGGCTCATCGACAGTGGGGTTTCCAAACATATGACAGGATTCAAGGAATCTTTTGTAAGACTGTCAGAACATGAATCACCTCACAAGGTAAAGCTAGGATATGACTACCAATATCCAATAAAAGGTAGTGGGGAATCTTCCTATAAGCTAGACTCTGGAAAGTCTCTAACAATGAAAGAAGTATTGTTTGTACCAGGACTCAAGAAGAACCTTCTCTTCATATCAGCATTAGATGCAAAAGGAATGCAGGTTGCATTCATAGATGGTCAAGTCATCATGTGGCCAAAAGGAAAGACTATCGATGATGTGGTAGTGATTGGAGAACAAGAAGGAGGCTTGTACAAATTGAAGGGCCATCCACAACAAGCCTTGGTCCATGACACAATAGAGCCAAGTGAACTTTGGCATAGAAGGCTTGCACATCTGCATTACAGAGCACTACCTATTGCAAGCAAAGCTGTCGAAGGTCTTCCATAAATCCAAGCAAAACATGATGGGGTCTACAAAGATGTGCGAAAGGAAAGAATACAAAGAAGACATTTCCAAGTAGTGAAAGCAAAGAAAAAGGAATCTTGGAAATCATCCACTCCGATGTATGCGGTCCTATGTCATCAAACTCACTAAGCGGGTATGAATATTATGTTTCTTTTATTGATGACTTTTCTAGGAAGACATGAGTTTACTTCATGAAGAACAAGGATGAAGTATTCAGTAATTTCAAGGAATTCAAAGCCTTGATCGAGAACAATACTGAAAATAAGATCAAGACCATTCGATCAGATAATGGTGGAGAATTCACTTCAAATGAATTCAAAGAGCTATGCAAAGAATCAGGGATTAAGAGGGAGTTGTCCACTCCTTACAATCCACAATAGAATGGGATTATAGAGAGAAAGAATAGAACTATCATGGAAGTTGCAAAAGAAATGCTTCATGATCAAGACCTTCCTATGCATCTTTGGGCGGAAGTTGCCAGAATAGCAGTGTATGTACAGAACCGTACTCCACATAGAGTACTTGAGAACAAGACTCCTAAAGAAGTCTTCTCCGGCAAGAAACCAGAAGTTAGCCATCTCAGAATATTTGGTTGTCCTGTGTACATCCACATTCCAAAAGAGAAGAGGACTAAATTAGATCCTTTAGGAAAGAAGGGTATATTTGTGGGATACTCTGAAAGCTTGAAGGCTTACAAAATATATTTCCTAGGATACAAGAAGATTGACATCAGCAGGGATGTAACATTTGATGAAGACACAGCTTACAACAAATCCAGAAAGAGACCTACTGAAGAACCTGAAGAATCAGAAGCACCCAGAATTCATGATACAACCATGAATGAAGAAACTCAAGAAGAAGATCGAAAATTTGAAGAACCACAAAGACTTGTAGATCCACCTCTGGAGAAGAATCCTCATAAGAGGAAACCTGCTTGGATACGAGAACTTATCCAAGGTGTGGAAAGATATGGGGCTCCAGAAGAGAATCACAGAGAAAGAAAGAGGACCAGATCTTGCTCCGGGTATGTAGCTTTACTATGTGATTTCATTTATAAAGAACCTCCCAGTTATGAAGAAGCGGCAAAACGGAAAGAATGGAAGGATGCTATGATCGAATAATACCAATAAATCATGAAGAATGATGTTTGGGATGTTGTCCCAAGACCAAAAGGGAAGTCAATTGTAACTTCCAAATGGATCTACAAGATCAAATATGCTACAGATGGTAGCATTGAAAAATATAGGGCAAGATTTGTGGCTCGGGGTTTCTCTCAGAAAGAAGGAATAGATTATGAAGAAACCTTTGCTCCTGTAGCTAGATACACTTCCATCAAATTGGTACTTGCTCTGGCTGCAGTAATGAAATGGAAGATACACCAGATGGATGTCAAGACTGCTTTCTTGAATGGTGTAGTGGACGAGGAAGTGTATGTAGAACAACCACTCATTTTGAGACACATGACAGGGAGTCTCATGTGTGCAGATTAAAGAAAGCCCTGTACGGTTTGAAACAGGCACCCAGGACATGGTACAGCAGAATTGATAGCTTTCTATCTATTTTGGGCTTTACCAAGAGTAAAGAAGATTCCAACCTTTACTACAAGGTTGAAGATGGCAACCCAGTGATGCTTCTACTATATGTAGATGATATATGTGTGATAGGTATGGATGGGTTGATTACTGATACGAAGAGAAAGCTTGCTGCCGAGTTCAAGATGAAGGGCTTGGGTATGATACATTATTTTCTAGGTATGGAGGTGTGGCAGAGTGTGGATGGAATCTTCCTTAGACAAGGGAAGTATGCAGTAGAGATCCTGAAGAGGTTTGGGATGATGGACTGGAAGACTGTGGCCACACCTATGGCATCGAACCTGAAGCTATTGAGTGATGCTTCATCAGAGTCAGTTGATGCTACGATGTATCATCAGATGATTGGGTCATTGATGTACTTGACGAACATGAGACCAGGCATTTGCTTTGCTGTGAACACCTTGAGCCAGTTCTTGACAGATCCGAGAAATTTTCACTTGATTGCTGCAAAGCATATTCTGAGGTACCTGAGGGGTAACAGTTGATTATGGGCTCTCAAGTATGATGCGAATCAGAAGATTAACATGGAGGTTTATGTTGATTCAGATTGGGAAGGAAGTGTCATCGATAGGAAGAGTACTTCAGGGTGTTTCTTCAGTATGGTATTAGGTGTGATCTCTTGGTTTAGCAGGAAGCAATCCTGTGTGGCACTGAGTACAGCTGAAGCAGAGTATGTCGCAGCTTGTTCATCTAGTTGTGAGGAAGTATGGCTACGAAAGCTACTGTTTGATTTATTTGATCTCCAAATGGATGCTACTTGTATACATTATGACAACCAGAGTTGCATGAAGTTTTCAGAGAATCCAGTGTTCCATGACAAGTCGAAGCACATTGAGATCAAGTATCACTATATCAGGGATATGGTGCAGAGGGGAGCAGTGAAGCTCCAGTATGTTGCGGCGGAGGAACAAATAGCTGATGTGTTGACGAATCCATTGGCTAGGGTGAAGTTTGAGTACTTCAGGGAGAATCTTGGTGTTCTCTAGATAGAGGTTTCCTCCAAGGGAAAGTGATGAGTCCCATAGCCATTCTGACGAGCAGGTCAGATATAAGGGCTGAGCCATTCTGTCATGGTGAGAGAATTGGTTCCTTCCTTAACAGATATGAGTACTGAGATTCATAGCCATTCTGACGAGCAGGTCAGATATAAGGGATGAGCCATTCTATTCATGGCTAAAGGATTAAGTTCCTCCCATGTCAGATATAAGGGTACCGCCATTCTGATGAGTAGGTAAGATGTAAGGGCAGATCCATTCTGTTCATGGCTAAAGGATTAAGTTCCTCCCATGACAGATATGAGAGCTGGCCATTCTGACGAGTAGGTCAGATGTAAGGGCTACCGCCATTCTGACGAGCAGGTCAGATGTAAGGGCAGTGCCATTCTTTTCATGGCTAAAGAATTAGGTTCCTTCCATGTCAGATGTGAGTGCTGGCCATTCTGACGAGTAGGTCAAATGTAAGGGCTACCACCATTCTGACAAGCAGGTCAGATGTAAGGGCAGTTCCATTCTGTTCATGGCTAAAGGATTAGGTTCCTTCCATGTCAGATGTGAGTGCTGGCCATTCTAATGAGTAGGTCAGATGTAAGGGATACTACCATTCTGATGAGTAGGTCAGATATAAGGGCTACCAAAGACCTACGAGGAGGTAGGCATACACCCAACATGAAAGAAGGCTTGCTCTATAGAACTTCCTATGATGAGAAGAATCATGAGATAGCACATATGATGATGACCAGATGAGATCCAGATTGAGCTATGATCCAGATCCAATTATGATGACTCCGAGAGATCTAGATCGAGTGATGATCCATATCCAGCAGTGATGATCTAGATCCAGCCGTGATGATCTACATCCAGCCATGATGATCCAAATCTAGCAGTGATGATCCAGATCCAGTCTAGTGACGATGTTCTAGATCAAGTATGATCCAGTGACAATGTTCCAGATCGAGTATGATCCAGTGATGATGTTCCATATCGAGTATGATCCAGTGACGATGATCTAGATCGAGTGATGATCCAGATCCAAATGAAAGATGACTTGAAGACAAAGAAGACTTGAATATGCAAATGATGAGATGTTCTAGTTGATACAGAGAAGAATACTAGTGATGAAAATTGTGTCGAGAGAAATACCTTCCTAGTTAAGAGGGAGTGTCGATGTAATTGTAACTTCGGAATGTATTTCACTTCTATTTCTTATCTATTGTAACCCGATGTTTATTCCAGGATCTTATGATGTTATGTCATGCCCCAATGTTCCAATCGGGAGAATCAATAATGTAAATAATTCATGTCAAGTCATAGTGGGTAACCCTCCAATTGTCTAAGGGTTAAAGTCCCCGCAGTTCCGGGGCACTAGGGTTATTAGAATCTCCTAGTAGGGGTCGGCCCTAGTAGGGTTTTAGTCATTCCGGGATTAGTATAAATAGAGAGCTGGACTCTCTATTTAGTACACATCACTTACACACTCAAGTGTAGCGCATAGTTGAGGAAGGAGAAGACACTGGGGCTAGTGAAGAAGAAGGTTACTACTGTCAGGAGTGCATCTTACTGTTTTGTGGTTTTACCTTTGTGATGATTCTATCTCTGAGGAAGTTGCAGGGTTTTCTCCATTTATGGTTTTCCCGAGGAAAACACTGTGTTCATTGTCTCTTGTGTTTGATTGATGTACTTGTTGTTCTCTCAGTTAAAGATCCTAACATAATGCTAGCTTGAATATCGAAAAACTAACATCTTGGGACCCTTCTTGTTCTTCTTCTTCCACTTCACTGTCAATGCCACATCTTCCTCATCCTATCTACTAGTAGAACTATTGCACTGCAAGAGACCCCTCCAAGTCTCCTCCTGAACAAAATCATCACAGACCCTGTCCCAAGATGGTAAGTTCTCTCTAGCTACCAAACCCTGTACAAACACAACCCAAGGTGTAGTCACCCCATTCAAGGTTGTATGCACTAGCTCAAGCCCAATAATCACCACCCCCACAACTGCAAGCTCATCTCTCACTTGAGAGATCCTAGTAAGATAAGTGATACAAACCTATCCTTTGACCATCTTGATATTCTTCAGCCTCTCCCTAAGAACCATATTCCTATTCTCATTAGAACTTTGAATTAACCTGGTCAAATCACTCCACATCTCATGTGCATGATCCTTCGCTGAAATGTGTGGAATAACATAGTCTTTAACAACATCTAAGGTGATCCTCATGGCTTTAATATCCTTCTTCACAAAGGCAGTTGCTACTACTGGATCAGTAGTTGCACTAGGAATGAAAATGGGGTGAGTTGCAGTGTTATTGACAACCTCACCCCACATCTCATTCTCTCTCAACAAAAGCAAAATTCGGGCCTTCCATGAGATAAATTCGTTGCCCCACCCACCCAATCCTCAGTTCTCAACCCAACGAAAGTCATTTTTCTCAAAGAACAAGTTTCAACAAAATGTACTACTATCACAAAAGTTTTCCTGAATTCTGGAAATGACTGTCTGTCTACAAATATTTAGTTTTATTCCCAACTCAGCCTTCGGTTTATAAGTAAAATTTGTCTCAGTTTATTTCATTCTCAGAAAATTAAATGATTGGAAATAAACATAAAAAATTTCAGAGTTAAAACACTATTGTAACTTCAATTTTTCACTAACAGAAAATAAATAATCAGCACGCCATTCAACACATAGTACTCAGAAAGTTTTGGCCAATGGCCCTGGAAAAACCCACAAGGGGAAAACCAGTCAAAGGGAGAGAGAGTTTATTATATCTTCAGGATAAAAAATCAGACATTCATTTACAGTAAAAAATATACTTATCTCAACCCAGAAAATGACCCAGCTAGTTTCCTCGATTTCTGTGTAAGGCTATCTCGATTTCTGTGCAATTTTTCCTCTCGAAAAATGTGTCAAAATAACAGCTTAAATATGACCTCGAAAACTATGCTAGACAGCCTCGAAATTTGTTCCCTCTTCTCTTCGTTCTTTTCACAATAATGATTTTTTTTTTCCTTTCCTTGTTTTTTTCTCATAACCCTAGGTAGGTGAAGAGACATCTAATCCAAATGATGAGATTGGATTAGATCAACAGTTGAAATTAATTGCTCATATTTTATTTCTAAAATATTAATTTCACTCATCCACTTAAATTTATCAAAAACTGACTTTATACTCTAAAGTCAAATTAAATGTCACTTAAGTCATTTAATGAAAGGGTCACTTTATTTCCCCCTTCTAAGTGACTAAGGCTAAAGTCACTTAGGGGAACACTTCCCTAGGTACAAAACTAACATATACTACTCATGATGATAGTAAAAATTCCTTGGGTTGATGCCTCGAATGAAGATACAAGGGGAAGGGAAGAATCCTCATTGCCCATTGGACCTGTTTGTTGAAGATGAGGAGGGAGCACTACACCCGTGGAAGTCATTCACCTCTATATAAACATTTCATTAATTGAATAAGCATGAATCAACATTTGGTCTATAGTTTCAAGAAGAATGAAGAAGCAAAATATATGGTTATAACAATACTTAACATGCATTTTCTACAAAAGAACAAATCAATTGTAAGTTTGTAACAACATTGATACCCAGTCTAGGTAGGTTTAGTCAAGTGAACCTAGCAAAAAAAAGAATACTAATCATCTAAGAACTTAAGACATAGGTAGTTAAGAAAAGAATCCCATAATTCTAGTAGTTGGGAAGAAAGGAGCAACGGTTCAAAATATGATAAATATGTTTCTATTGTTATAAAAGTTGAGCATGAGGAAAGAGAATGTACAAAGAGAAAATATGATCTCTTGCACTCAAAAAAAACAAGCATGCATGCAATTCCATTAAAGAGAATAAAATTATAGAATAACAAACCTTAATATAAGGAACGATTAATTGTTCATATCATTCATCACTGAAAACTGTTACAAAATGTACGATACCTTGATTCGAGATCAAAATGACACATGACCTCGGACAGATATTGGGTTGAGTCACTTCGTGGTGATGATTTGCAATTATATAAGGTTTGATTTTTTAATGATAATTCTCACAAAGTCATAGGTAAAGGCACGATTCCCATTAAGACCTAGAACGTTGATGTAAAAATGTAAGTAATGTGCTCTTTTCTATGGTATTAAATAAAAATATTTATATATGCAAGCCAAATCGCAAAGCATGATTGCATAGTTGAATTGATGAAGGAAGGTATCTTATAAAAGACAACTTGGACCATTAAAGGGTAGTTTCCAAAAGGAAATAAGGAAGGTGGCTTATAAAAATCTGTAGCTACTACTAGCAACAACAATTTCTGGACCAGTGTTAAAAGTTGATGAATGTGAGGATAATTGTGGCATTAAAGATTTGGTTATTGAAACTATCATGATATCTCTTTGCTAGGAATACTTAATATGGCACATGTCACATGGGTTTCCTTGCATTATACCTTATGCATTCTTTTTTCTATATATTAGACTTGACAAGATCTGACAATTGATATGACAATCTCAACTGGCATAATTTTTTAGATTAACTAGAGTTCCTCAAATTGAAAAGTTTTCTAGTGAAATTTTCAAGATATGAACAAGCAATTTCTTGATCATCCCCACCTTTTGAGGTTTTTTTGTAGAAACTAATGAGCGTACTGTATAGTTAGTTCCCGTGCATTGTGATACTCCTTATCTATAAACAAATTGATTAACCTTCATAATATCTAAAGTCTTTAGAGGTACATGCTACTTCATTCATCTCAAGTTTGACAAGGATGCTACAACTGAGAAGGGCATCACAACTAGCAGGATCCAGAGATCAACCAAAGTTCGTTGAACAAAAAAGTTTTCTAGTGAAATTTTCATTATAAAAAAAATAGTTTCCTTGTCATCCCCACCATTTGGTTCTCCCATATATCCTAATGAACATCGTATATAGTGTCTATGTAGTGTGAGACTACTTATCTACACACAAATTGATTAACACTCATTATATCTGAGGTCTTGATAGTACAATCTAATCTAGTACTCCTATAAGAGGTATTATATGTTGAACATTTCCCCAAGGGGATGGGCCTATTCTCCTCCATTGTCCCGTGAAATACTTATAGAGGAGATGGAAAGAATCAAAGTGGTCTAGCTATTCAATGTCACTTGTAAACCTTCCGAAACTCTAGTTTTTATGAGCAATAGCCAATATACATATACCACAACACGAAGATCTAGATAAAGGAAACAAGGATATTGGTGGGATGCCTCTTATTAATTTACAAACTTTTTCTCAAAAAACTCTAACCATAACTAAGAGATCCCACAAAATCCATGAAGATGTGGAGATAAATCAAAATGCTTTTGAGTTTTGAATTCAAAGGAAGGATTAATATGAAGATTTATTATTTAAATTTCACAATTTTTGGTCCATCAACTATGAAGAGACAACGCTACCTAGACCAAGAGAAAACACTACCTAGACTAGATGACTCAGATTTGAAAGTCAAGTTAGGTTGAGTAGCACTAATGATATGCCTACCAATATCCACATATGGATTATTTCCTCTTCCCCTTGTCTCTATATCTCTCTTTAATTTGTAAAAGAAATGTTACATGATATATAAGCTTCTCCATCCGATAGGTCATTTAGCCTCGCGAATGTTTTATAAAATCTATCGACCTTTATCTACATACTCATCAATTTTCTTGGAGAACTTACAAGCAATCTTTAAGTGACCTTAGGATTGCAAGACTTATTATTTGTGGTTAAAGTTTTGATCATTTATTTTTAAAAGAGTTTTGATGTTAGTTATATCCTCTCCTTCCATGCTTTAGCTTTAGATTCAACTTAGATTCATCTTAGGAGGCCAAAGATCTATCCTTGTCCTCCTTTCTGTCCTCAATTTAGTTGACTCACAACCATTTTTAGTTGCACTATTTCATTTGTTTTTTTCATTCTTCTTTGGTTCTTTTTCCTTATGTATGTGTTGACGGGCCGAATTGGCACAACAGTCAACTAAGAGACAACCCGATCCAAAAGCTTTAAAAAGCTGCTCTCAGTCGTTAGATAGCTGTCTCTAACGGGTTTAAGGCCCCGTTGCCTTCTCTTAAATCACTCCTAACTACAAGAGGAAACTAAAAGGAAAGAAGTAAAGTTAATACTCGTTAACTGAATCTATACTACACTTATGAATATGCAAAGGAAAACTGTTAAAACTGATTATTAAGTTAACTCATACGTTACACAACTAATGACTAAAAATTAATCTAGTCAAACCAATTAACCTATGTGTACAGAAATAAATGGTTAAGACAATATTAACAAACTCAACTAATTACATAAATCACATTATAAACACATGTACATTCATAATAAGATTGAAAAATAATTTGACAGAGTGCAAACAAGAAAAATCTGATTCAATCTAGTTTCTATAAATTAAATAAAAACTACCATTCATATATCCTAGATATCTTATCCTGATCAGGAGCATGATAATATTAATCCTGGCATCAACTTGCAAATAATGATACTGTGCAGACAATCTTGAAAACTTCAGAAAAAATTATGATAACGAACAAGACAACACACAGAACTAGTATATCACATACATTATAATGATAACATCAAAATTTACCATATGACATGAATTTACTTAGTTGAACCAGCGTAGATCGACAATTTAACATGATGCATTTGTACATTTCTTCAAAGAAAAGTAACAAAACATAAAGACTGTGAAAAGAAATAACAAGATCAACGATACTACAAGTACATCTCCATAGTAAAAATACTGCAAATATACTTATAAATATCTTCAGTCAAAAGATGTTGTAACTCCCAACAAGAAATTGTCTTAGCTACAGAGAAATGATAAAGTGATCCTGCCTAGTCTCTTTCCTCAACCATCGACCCCCCTTTTAACAATTCATCTTCTGTCTGCTTAAATAGGAAACATAGATAAAAGTTCAAACAGAAATCCATCTCTTTGCTGGCCGCAACTGCAAAAATCGTGCTCAAAGAACCTAGAAAAAATCTCATAATCCATCACTTTCTGAGGAAACCGCGTGTGGAAAACTAAATGGACCCGTTCTGGAGAAAACCCATGTGGCGGATTTTTGATATCTGTCTCCATTTGCTCACAATGTGGCCCGAAAAAATGCATGTCTGTTTAGCTACGCATTTTCTGTAACCGGTTAAAACAGAAATTCGTTTTATTGGGATAGGGTTTTCTTCTGCGCATCCTTCTCCAATAATCTCTGCAAATATATTCAGAAACATGAATTAAAATATGAGACAGGTTCTAACCCTAACAATAAAAACAAGAAATTGAAAATAGATAAAATAGAATGATAAAGGATAGAAATGAAATCGTTTTTTCTTTTATGGCGCGTTGGTTGTTGGAATATCCACGTTTTCGGCCTGGGCACATTAAATATTTTTCAAAATCCACTGCAATCCTCTTCTTATCCACCTCTTCCGATAGCTAGCTTGATCTCCGTGTTCAATTATCTTGTGTTGACACCAAATGTACGTAGTTTTGATGATGATCGAGTGACTGGTGGCAATAATAATGGTAACTCAGCATTGAATTAGTTGAAGAGATAGTTCTTCAAACAGTGCAATGACAACCGCTTCAATTTCTGGAAGATTTTGCGTTGACAGCTTTGATGACAATTGGCAACGATTGAGTTGACATGGATATATTTTGTTGCTTTGAATTTTAAGAACCGGTGGCAACAATCTCAGGCTTCTTCTTTTTTAAGCGATCTTAAACTCTTTCCCCGGCTGGAAGATTTAATAGGATATAACTGAGCGATCTGCTCTCCTTTCCCATCGAACTCATAGCATAAGATCTCATGATTTCTTTCAAACCTTACGTCTTCTTATATGAAAGGTCGTCCTGTCAAAACCAAATATTACAGTTTAAAATGAAATAATATTCAACCAATCAACGTAATATTCTTTCCGGTAACTGTTTTATTTGCATTAAGTTTCATGGTAAGTCAAAAATACAAAATATATGTAAACAATGCTTGGCTATTTTGACTATTTAATCCATCATAACTTTTTGGCAAATAATATGAATATTTGAAACAAATGTTTTGACACTCAAGCCATGTGCAACAAATAATGACACGTTGGTAAGAAATGAGATTGGTGTTTTAGATTCTTGATTTCAAAACCCGATGGCTTTCACCACATATTGGTTTAGTTTTGTAATTTTTTGGCTGATTTGCTTAAAAGCTATACCATCTAAAAAATAAAATATAATAATTTTGTTACTTAACACTTTTTGATTTACCAATAAAATATCTCTATCACATGAAGTTCTTTCCACTCTAATCATATTTTCCAATTAAGAGAACTTTTAAAATATAAATAATTTATTGGTATTAGAATAGTATTAATTTCAAGCACACCTTTCTATACAAAATAAAAATTATTATTTTTATTTACAAACATAAAAAAAAAAAAGAACTTCAATATATACAAATAAAATAAGAACTTTATAAATTTCATGTTTTTATTTTGCAGGATAAAAATGCAAAAGTGAATTATTTACAAATCAAAACCGAAAATACTCAGTAAAAAGACTTTCGGTAGCTAAGAGCTACATATTTCAAAAAAAATTCTCTTATGGGCTCCCTTTCTCAGGCAAACAGAAAGGGATCTGTTGGGAGGCCAACAAATGGCAACTTTACGGGGTGAAGCAGTTATCTCTGCCAAAACCCAAAATTTGACTTATGTATGTAGCATGACATGAAAACTTTTCTTTAACTCAGATCATCATTTTTCTGAAGATAAAAGAACTGTGTTTTTTATTGCATAAGACCGTTCTTTGAAGATCAAATGATTTTTGATTGAATACTAACTCTGTTTTTCTTAAAAATGAGTTTTTAGGAATTGGGGTTTGTGTATTGAAGGTTGGAGCTGTTCTTTCTTGTTAGCCAGGGTCGGATTTTGGGATAGCTGTTATACATTTTCAGAGAATACATTTTCATTGTGGAAGCATTTTTGGAAATCAGCAATCAAATTACTTTGAAGTCTGTTACCTTTTTACTTTCAGCAATATTAGTAAACTGTATTTCTCTCTTTTCAGTTTGATTCAGAACTGAATGATTTCATTCTTGATTATTTAGTCTGAAAAGTTTACCTTGTATTCAGTTTCTCAAGTTTGATTAACAGTCAGTTTTCATATTCAGCCTTATCAAATTACAATGATTTGTATTTGATATTAAAAATCTGAATAGATTGTGTGATGGAATGATTTCTAATTGCATCTATTGTATTCAGATTTGACCTGTGTATTGCAAAACTACCGTTCTGTAAAGTTTCTTTATGTTATAACACAAATAGGAAATACATTATAATGTTTGAAGATCTGAATGTTTTCTGATTTAAAACTTGTAATTCTTGTTGTTTGCATCTTTTAAAGAAACCAGTGAAGTAAAAGATTTATCTTGATCAAGAATTAGATTGTGTTTTTATAAGTTAAGTTAGGTTTAAGATTACTTTTTCTCTGATACAATTAATGAAGGATTATTCTATTTATTGATTGTAATCAGATTTAGAATAGGTTAATCTTTTCTTTCCTTAAAACTACAAAAAAAAGTTAAGACAGTCCTATCTTTCATCAGACAGCATTTGATTCCTGAATCTCATGCTTTGTGAATCTATAGTCTTTCATTAGTTAGCTTTTGCATTGGAATAATTAGATTTACAGTAGTTAGAGTTAGTTAGTTTGATTAGTTGTTAGTTGTATTATCGAGTTGATTTAATTTTATCTTTTTTAGATTTAATTTCCTCCTTAGTTTCTTTAGATCAATTCATTGGCTAACGGAGCCGTTAAACCCGTCGAGGATAGCCATTCCAAACAGCTTGGATCCTGTTTAAGGATCTCGGACTGGGCTATTTCTCCCTGTTGCGAGCAAGTCACATTGCCCGTCAACAGTATGTGCTTTTGAGTTGGATTTATTTGAAACATTGTGGTTTGATCCAACCTTTTTCCCATGCTCACATTTCTTTTCTACATTACCAAAGCTTTGGACTTGGATGATATAGTTTTCAGTACATGAATGCAATCTCACATATTTTCAAAATATTAACATGTTTGTCTTATTTTCCGCAATATTGTTTAGTTGATGATTTTGCAAAAGATAAACGGTTGAATGGGATAAAAGGCGCATGATAGAGTTAGGAAAGAGAATGATTGAGATTTTTGTCATTTTCATTATCTGACCTCCTTTCTAAGAAAAACAATAGGAAGAAGAATGTTAGGGTTACATGGATGAATACATTGAGTCTCTTTGCGAGGAAAAACAATAGGAATAAGATTAGTGTTTACAAAGGTACTAGATCACTAAATGTTGAAACCCTAGTCAAGGTTTAGTGAAGAATCAAGCCATAAGAAATAAAGGAACAAAATAACACAATATTATATTACTAAAACACTTTACACAATTGCAATGGCATTCACTTATCTTTTACGTGGCTTGCAAGGTTTTATTTGTCTAAATCCTAAAAGCTAATAACAACCCAACCCTAACTTTTGTATCCTAAATCACTAAGGTTACTTTATTACACATGTAAGTCTCATTTTCTAACAAAAGGGTGTTATCTCAATGGAAGAGCATATGTCTTACAAGCAGGAGGTTGGCGATTTGAGTCCATCGTGCCCAATCATAAATTAATAGATGTTATTTTGGTTTCCACATTGAATTGATTTTATCAGAGTAAAATATTTTTTTAAATTCTTGAGAATTGAGGGATGTTGGTGTATGTTGTTAAGCAAAAAGGGCCCAAGGAATTGTTGGACATGGTTGGTTTTACTTATTATTATATTGAGTGATTGCTTAGCCGCATCCTTTCTCTTTACAATGGCATTGTTGTTTGAGGGATTTAAAACTCATTCAATGGGGTGCCCAATACCATCAAGACATGTTATTTTCCCAATGATAGGTGCTACGAGTTGACTAGTTGAAAACATGGCATGTGACCACAAAGAAACGAGGCAGTGTGGTGCCATAAATTGTGAAATTTGGTACCAATAATGCCCCCTGGCCACATAGCACCGTAGGAGTTGTGACAACTAGCCCATATAAACCATGGCATACACAAAAGATTGCAAAACATGGTGCAATAGACGATGGCCTCATGGGGCAAGGAGGTGTGACACTTGGCGCCAAACCTTGGCTTTGGAAACCGTAGACTCTTGACATTTGGCACCATAGAAATGATCCCAATTACACTGATGAACAATGCCATGTGAGGCAAAGAGTCATGAGTTGTAACACATGGAATATGAGGTGTTGGTACCATAGAGATCTTGGCACATGGCACCACAGAACCTTGGTCCATGAGGCATATGAGGTGTTGGTACCATAGAGATATTGACACATGGCATATAGATGTGACAATTAGCACCATAGGAGGCATACCAATTACTTGACACCATAGGAATGATGGAATTTGATCAATGCCGAAGGCTGTCATGGCAGTGCACGCGAGAAGCAACAATAGCAAATGTTTGCTGGTAGTGCCCATTGTAGCGTCCCCATGCCCCAGGATCATGTGGAATTAAAAATTTCATTGAGAGCCTGTACTACCCATCAAAATACAAGGCATGGTCACGACCACATCTCGACATTTCCAACCCTGTCACGCTCCCTCCCATATTCCATTGATCAGTTCGATGATCTGCAAGGAAAGATCTCATAGGAGATCAAACGACGTAGAGAAAATGTGACAAAAATCAACGATCCCAAATGATCTCGCAGAATGGAACCAAATCATCAGTTCATAATCCAGCCACAAAAATCAACGGTGTGGAAAGCCCGAGTTGCGGGGTTGAAAGTTACGAAATTTGTGATCTCACTTACCGCATCCCACATCCTGAATCGAAAATAGATTGACGATGGAGAATCATCCCACAAAGATCAACGGCATGGAAATTTTGACTTGCGGGATTGGGAATCATGGAAATCGCGACACCGCGATCCCGCATCTGACAAGTTGTGGAAAGGAATTTGCGGAAGGGAATCTGTAGAAACCAAAATCTGTGAAACGGTATTCCGCATCCTGCATCCCACAAACATGCAAATTTGAACAAAGGAGGGTTTCTAGCAGAAAACTCAGGTTTTCCACTAAATTCTTGGATCGATCTGATCATTCAGGCCATTACAGATCTGGCCAATCTACCCTGCAACTTAGTTCTAAATGCATTGATGGAAAAACATACATGGATTCCTATACTTTCAATTATTCAAAGTAACAATGCATCAATTCAATCACAGCAATATGTTCATCTCATTCCATCAAGCAATTTACAAAACAAGAGTACAATTGCAGAGAATAAGATAATAGCATAGATAAGGACACTTATCTTGAATAGAAATTCTCCCGCAACCAGCTATGTCACTGCAACATTCCACCCAACCATAGGCTAGTGTGCTCCTTAATCCCTCAGCAACACTGCCACCCCTGAGCTGGGAATAATTTCCTCAAGGAATAAGGGAACACTAGCTGACTCATACATAGCCAAGGTGCAATAACACTCAACCAAGCCAACATAGTTGGGTTTATCAGGCTGTAAGGGAAAACATACCAATATATGGGTTTCACAGGCCACTCTGCCAAGCCATTGCACATATGGGTTTCACAGACTGTTCATAGTCAAGCCAACATTCACCTTTAAGGACCGGTCAAGCCAACAGATGGGTTTATCAGACTATTCACAGTAAATACACCCCACTACTGCGTTTATTAGGATAACTAGCCAAGCCAACATTCACATTTGGGTTTGTCAGACTGTCCAACCAAAGGTTACTCACCAGGTCAAACACACAAGACACAGCCAAGCCAAAAGATGGCTTTATCAGGCTACCAGCCAAGCCATTCTTCCAGTTGGGTTTATCAGGATTCTAAGGCAATGGGCAGGAAGAACTACTAATATAGTGAGATCATCTAAAGAGATAAGGACACCTTCACAAGACCAATGTATCCTGGATTCCCCACTTCCTACACCCCAACACAAGGAAGTGTCCCCTTCTCTGCTCCACAGTCCCTCGGGCTACACCTTCCCTTCTAGTGCTCTTCAGGATGTGCATAGCAGGTTTACTAGCCACTCTTATCTTATTGTGAGGTTCCACACTAGGTTTATCCAGCACATTCTACGTCTCTCACATTCCTAAGTCTTGTACATAGCTCAGACCCGAAGGAGGGTGCACAACACAACAACCACAGGGAGACTCTATAACATAGGTTTATTTGGGAACATGAGTAATAGGGTCTCATACACTCTATAGTCTCAGACAACAATGCAACATAGCAATCATAGTCCTTCCAAGGAAAAAAACACTCATAGAACACGAAGGATACACAGGTAGAGCTCCGTTGCTACCACAATGTCACTAACACTCGCAGAACGCAAAGGATACACAAAGGAAGAGCTCAGATGCTCAAGAGCTTCCTATGAATGGAGAATGGAGATGGATAATGACCTATAGGTCTCTAAATGTGAGAGTAAACCCCCAAAACGTGAACGCGTGGGTCAACACTGGCATACGGTTTTGGTGTTTTCTTGTCCATGCAAGTAAAACACGACCTCACAAAACTGGGTGCTCTGCCCAATTTGAAATTTCCCATACTCTTCCCCTTCCAAGCAATAAATACTCAACCACCTTCTGGTAGAATAAATGGTTGGGAAGAGAAGACAAGAAAGAGGATAGTTGATAGTTCTGATGGGTTCTCCCCATGACACATGGATTTTCCCCAAATTGGCTCAAGGTTAACATTCCCACCCCCTTATCCTTAGGAAAATCATGTCCCCATCTCATTATTTGTTGCATTGACATAGTTGGCCATGGGTTTTCATTAATTTGCATATTTACATGATGTTTATGACATGCTTGACTCAGCACAGAAACCATAGGAATCAACCATGATCACCTATATACCAAACATTAATCAATGACAGGGCCTTGGCCTTGAGCTCTTTATCATGATTCGATATAATATTTACATCATATACATTGATGAAATTGGGTCAAAACCAGGGTGTTACATTCCCCTCCCCCTTCAATAGAACTGTCCTCGGTGCTTACAAAATTGAACAAAATGTTACACTGGCATCGCCTCAGTGCTCCATAGAATTGAAAAAAAATGGATGTGCCAACCGCATGGCATCCTCCAGCTCCCACATAGCCTCTTCAGGACCGTAGTGCTCCCATTGCACCTTTACATGTCCTATGGCTCAGTTCAGGAGCATGGTGACCTTCCTATTGAGGATGCGCATTGGCTCGATTCGGAACTCTCCCTCAAGTTCCACTTGAATCACATCCCAATTTATCACATGGTTAGGGTCATGTATATATTTCTTAAGAAAAGAAACATGAAAAATATTATGAGCCCTAGTACTAGCAGGCAATGCAATTCTATATGCAACTGGCCCTATTCTTTCAAGCACTTCAAAAGGCCCACAATATTTGGGTGACATCTTGGTACAACTACCAAGCTTCAAGGAACTCTTCTTTACCCTCACTCTGAGGTAAACATGATCCCCAATACTGAACTCTCTGTTCACCCTATGCTTATCAGCATAGCTTTTCTGTCTGTCCCGGGATACTTTCAAATTCTGCTTGATCTTTACTACCTCTTGCTCCATTTCCTTGAGCAATTATGGACCAAGTACAACCCTATTCACTGGATTATCCTAAGCCATTGGTGTCCTACACCTCCTGCGATACAAAGCTTCATACGGAATCATCCCCAAGGATGCTTTCTGTCCATTATTATAGGCAAACTCTACCAAGTGTAAATAATCTTCCCATTTGGTTGGTTTGTCCATCACATACATGCGAAGCATGTCTTCCAGCATTTGATTAACTCTCTCTATCTTCCCATCAGTCTAAGGATGGTAAGCAGTGCTGAAGTTCAGCTTTATACCAAAATCTGCAAACAACCCTTTCCAAAAATTGGAAGTGAACTTTACATATCTGTTAGAGACTATTGCCTTTGGCAATCCATGCAATTTGAAAATATCCTTGATGAAGATCTTTGCAATGTCATCAATCTTATGCACAGACTTAACCGATATAAAATGTGCTGCATTTGTCAACTTGTCCACCACAACCATGATGGAATCATGTTGTCTCCAAGTCATTGGCAATCCTGTAATAAAATCCATGGAAATAAATTCCCATTTCCATTCTGGAACTGGCAAAGGATGCAACAAACCTGCAGGGTGTTGATGCTCAACCTTTACCTACTGACATTTCATGCACCTTGAAATGTATCCAGCTATGTAATTTTTCATTCCTGGCCAGAAGTACTGCTTTCTGGCTGTAGCAATTGTCTTTTGATATCCTGGGTGACCAGAATATGGAGCTTGATGGATCTCATCCATAACAACTCTCCTCAAATCTGCTACCCTTGGAATGTAAATTTTTCCTTTATAAGTAAGAAGTCCATCTTCTTCCAATTTATATCCCTTATATCTCTTCTCAATACTTTGTTGCTGCGATTTGTCGTTTACTTGCACATACATTTTATCTCCAATAGTATGATTAACAATCTACTGCCTCAAATCTTATTTGCAAATACTAAGAGATGCCACATGTATTTCCTACACCTTCTTGCTGAGTGCATCAGCTACCTTATTCTCCTTTCCTTTTATGTGCTTGATCTCAAAATCAAACTCAAATAAAAACTCTAGCCATCTAGCTTGCCTAGCATTTAGGGTAGGCTGATCAAATAAATACTTCAGACCACAATGGTTTGTCCTCAGCTCAAACCTTCTGCCCATCAAGCAATGCCTCGACATCTTGAGAGCATGAACTATGGATGCAAGTTCCAGATCATGAGTGCATAGTTCTTTTCATGATCCTTCGACTTCCTTGACTCATAACATATAAAGTCGTTGTCTTGCATAAGGACTCCTCCAAGCCCTTGACCACATGCATTAGTACACACCACAAAATCTTTCTCTGGGTCTGCAACATTCAAAACCGGTGCACTGGTGAGAAGATTCTTCAATCGCTAGAAGCTTTCTTCACACCTCAGTTTCCATTCAAACTTTATCCCCTTCTTTTGCAAAGAAGTAATGGCATGTGCAAACTTGGAGAATCCTTCAATGAATCTCTTGTACTATCCTGTAAGTCCCATAAAAGATCTCATGTCTATCACATTTCTTGGAGTAGGCCAATTCAGGGTCCACAAATATACCCTCTTCTGAGATAATGTGATCCAAATACTGAATTCTATCTCTATAGAAGTCACACTTTCTCAGCTTTGCATACAACCGATGTTCCCTAAGAAACTGTAATGTCAATCTCAAATGCTCTTCATGTTCTTCCTCATTCCTAGAATAAACAAGAATGTCATCAAGGAAAACAAGAACAAACTTGTCCAAATACCTGCTGAAGACACTATTCATAAGGCACATAAATGTAGTTAGTGCATTTGTGAGACCAAATGGTACCACTACAAACTCATAATGCCCATACCTTGTTCTGAAGGTTGTCTTATGAATGTCTTCATTCTTGATTCTCACCTGATGGTAACATGACCTCAAGTCAATCTTGGAAAATAACTTTGCTCTTCTCATTTGATCAAAGAGGTCATCAATCATAGACAAAGGATACTTATTCTTTATTGTGACTTTGTTCAGCTGTCTGTAATAAATACACAACCTGATTGTACCATATTTCTTCTTTACAAACACAACTGGTGCTCCCCAAGGAGACACGCTGGGTCTGATATACTTCTTCTCCAACAACTCTTGCAGTTGCATCTTCAGCTCTATCATTTCTGGTGTACTCATTATGTAGGGTGTCTTCGACACTAGTGCTGCTCCTGGCACAAGTTCAATTGTGAAATCAATGTCCCTCTTTGGAGGAAGCCCTAGAATCTCATCAGGAAAAACATCCTTGAATTCCTGCAACACATTAAAGTCCTCCAACCTAGGAGTTTCATTCTCTGGTGCCAGCAAAATATGAGCTGCATATAACTGACAACCTTTCCTACATAACTTCTTCAACTACATTGCTGAAACCTGCCTCACAGAAATATAGAGGAAGGCCCTATCCACAGAAGAATGATGGTAAAGACAAAGAGCTAATGGTTAAGAATACCATAGTCCGTGGTTAAAAATGTTGATTACTAAGTTTAAAATGGAATAGTATAGATTTAAAAATGCATGTGGAATGACATAAAACCATCCTATATGAGTAAAAAACACTTTAAAATGATGAAAAACCTGTTACAAGGCCAAAATAGATGGGATTAGTTTGATAAAATATGAACTATACGCAAAAAACCCACTTAAGAAATATAATTTCTATAAATAGTTCAAAAAACTAAATAAAACTCACCATTTTGAATTTTAGTCATAAGAAGCAATTTTTTACCTCTACCTTCATTCAATCAGTGTAGACAATTCGGTGGATGAAATCCAATTCCGCAAGTGTCAGGTAAGACTAGACCCCAAGCTCTTCATTTTGATCCTAGCAAATTTCAATTTTGAGTCCCAATTTAATATTTTTGAGCACCCTAACGCAAGGAATGCTGTGTACGCGGGTTTGTTATAGTAACACTCACATACACACATTCTGTACACGAGTTGTCTAAAAGACAGTTGTGTACAGTACGCAACATGTCTAACTAGACAGTCGCATACGCTGTGTGGAGGGTAAAATATATATATAGAGTCAAAATTTTGAATTTTTATATGAAACTAATGCTTCACAATGGTTGATTTTCTAGGTGTGAAGATGGTGCTTGAGTGGAGGGAGCGTGAGCATGAAGATTTGGATCAAGAAGCACTCCATGATGCCCCCATTGTGAATGTTTTATGTTCAAGTGGGTTGTTGAAATTCTTTTGCACATCACCCATGAGGGCCAATGTCCGCTTGCTAGAGTTCATGATAAACTACTGGGATCATGATTTGGGCATGTTCGACCTTCAGGGTGAGTCCTTAGAGATTACTTCTGAGGATATCTACTTCATTGCTGGTCTGTCATGACAGGGGGCTCTAGTCAACTTGGAGGGCACTGGCAGAGGCGGTGATCCTCTAAGTGTCTAAAACTATATTGATGTATTATGTGCACCGGGAACCCAAAAGAGAGGGAGTTGCATCCCTATTACACATATACGTGATCTTCCCCTATAGGTTTTGGTAAGTACCATAGTTAAGGTTGCGGGATCATCTTCTCTTCATCTCGCCACATGGAACCAAATGAGATTGGAAGTGGACTGCATGCATGGGGCTTTGTATGATTGGTGTTCGGGGGTAATCCTGATTCTGAAAAAACAACTCTCGGACTGCAAGAGAGGAAGAAGGAAGAAATTCAGATATTCTAGCATCTTGGTGGCATTCTTCTTTGAGAGAGTGCCAGGGTTGAGCCCTGTAGTACCTCTACTGGTTAGATCTCCTCATCATCCTAGGCTGAGCAGGTGGGGAGATATCTTCCTCCGCCATGGAGGAGGTGGCTCAGTGCAGAGTGTGTACGATGCTGACTTCTACTTTTGGTGGGAGCGACAGTTACTAGCACTAGAGCAGTTTCCATATGCTGGGATGGATTTATGAGGTGATCTAGACCTTGTCCTCCCTCCAGGAGGAGCATGGGGAGAGCTAGGTAATTTTTAATTTTCAAGTTTTAAAATTTTTATGAATTTTTAAAATATAGGGATATATACATATGTATAAGAGTTCTAATCCTATAAACATGTCAAAATACAGATATTGGACCAGTCCACCCTGAAGGGCATCCACGTATGTTTGTTCGTCCTACCTTGGGCGAAGACCAAGGGCTTATCAGAGTTCTAGAGGGGAATATGGTCAGGCTTACCCAAAGAGTACCAACTTTGAGGATTGAGCACATCCCAGCCATCATGCAGGAGCATGTGGTTGGAATACCACCCATCTGGATACGCCTTTTGAGGCGGGTAGCCAGAGCAGTTTTGATGTACATAGAAGTTGTTGAGGCTGCCGAAGCCGAGGAGGCTGAGGAGACCAGAGTACAGGGAGACCGAAGGGACCAAGGTGGTCCAACTAACCAGGGTGGTCCTGCTTAGATCTAGGGCATTTTGATGGACTACGATCCATTTTTTTGTATATTTTTGTATATTATACAGTTATGACTGGATCTGAGGATCAATAACTCATCCTATCTATAGACAGATATTTACACACACACACACACACATATATATATATATATATATATATATATATATATATATATATATATATATATATATATATATATATATATATATATATATATATATATATATATATATATATATATATATATATATATATATATATATATATATATATATATATATATATATATATATATATATATATATATATATATATATATATATATATATATATATATATATATATATATATATATATATATATATATATATATATATATATATATATATATATATATATATATATATATATATATATATATATATATATATATATATATATATATATATATATATATATATATATATATATATATATATATATATATATATATATATATATATATATATTGTTGGTTTATTTACAAATGTTTTTTATGTGTATGTTGTATATTTTTATGAAATATGTGTTAAATGCCAATCCAAAATGTAATTAGCATATGCATTAGTCAATGAATTCTGCTTTCTTGGAATGTGATTGAATGTAATAAATTCAAAATTTCTTTCCAATAACCTAACTTGCATGAAGTGACATAATAGAATAGGGTTCCACACTTGGTAAGCTCGATTGAGCTAGGAAACCACCAATTGAGAGTCCAGACGGACTTCCAACTGAGTGATACCATGTGACAAAGCATCCCATAGAAGCTCAATTACAGCCCTATACTCAGCAACATTATTAGAAGTAGGACCTAAGCAAGCACCTCTCGAGGCAACTAACTGTCTTGAGGGAGAATAAATGAACCATGCCACCGAAGCAAGATTACAAGTGTGGCGACTAGTGCCATCAGCGAAACCTATGAATATCCCAGAAGACATCTGACACAACCAACAAATAGTATAAAAAACATAATCTAACAATCTAGTGTACATAAAAATACATACAATAGAATACAAGAAAAAGTGTTAATCCTAAGCATAGTACTTCTTCAGATAGAGCCCATTTCTAGGCTCAGGTAGCTTATTCCCATCAAAATCTATTAACTCATATGCGCCCTTTTTAAAGACCTTTGACACGACATAAGGCCCTAACCACATGGCCTTGAATTTTCTTGCCCCCAGGGGTTCCTTGTCTTGGTCCCAAAGCAAAACAAGTTCCACCTCAGAGAAAATCCAAGGTTTGACCGACTTATCATATTGGCTTTTGACCCTATTCTTGTGAGCTTGATTAGCTGTCAGCACATCTCTACGTTGCTCATCAAGGTGTTCTAAATGTACTAGACGTTCTTCAAGCTCTGTCATATCGGGTAACACATGAATAGCTATTTTCAAGGATGGGATTTCACATTCAACCGAGGTAACGACTTCCACTCTCTGAACGAGTTGGAAGGGGGAGAAACCTGTAGCAGTTTTTACATTAGTTCAGTATGACCAAAGGGCAGGGTATACCATGATATGCCAATTAGAATGGGCTGCATCAATTGTACGTTTGAGGATAGTCTTCAAAGTCTTGTTAACAGCCTGAACCTAACCATTTGCCTGGGGATAATACGAAGATGAATGCTCTTGTCTAAATCCAAGCATAGTGGTCAGTTCCGTCATCATGCTATTTTGAAAATGACTGCCATGGTCAGTGACAATCACCTTAGGTATACCAAACTGTGCTATAATCTAATTGAACACAAAGAAAGTTGTCGTTTCCCCATCGGCTTTAAAGGTGGGCATTGTCTCTGTCCATTTCGTAAAATAGTCCATAGCGACAATGATATATTTGTGCCCCCCAGTCGAAACTGGGTTGCACGTCACGTAATCAATCCCCCACTTCATGAAGGGGCCCACCAAGACAATGGGAAACAACGAAGAGAGATGTGACCACATTTTTCTGGTGTAAAGCTGATAAGGATGACATCACTTCACTGCTTCCACACAATCTTTGAAGATTGTGGACCAGAAATAACCGGCACGTAGTATCTTCTGGGTTGTTAATAACCTAGATAAATGACCCCCACATGCTCCACTATGGGAATCATTCAGGAAAATCTCCACTTCCTCATGGGTAAGACATCGACGCAAAATGGAATCTACCCTTCTTCGATATAAATTATCTCCTATGATGAGGTAATTCTTAGCATGAAGGCATAATTTACGTCGTTCCTCCCACAAGGAAGTCGCAGGGTACTTCAAAGTCTGGAGATATATAAGTATATCTCTGTACCAGGGATCAGAGGTGGCTATCAAGAAGATATGCTCATCTGGGAATGAGTCATCTTCGACGACTACATCTTCTTTCGTTGGAAATTCTGCTATAAGCTCAACAAAAACTAAAGACTTTTTAGACTTAGCGAACTGGAAATCCAAGTCAAACTCTTGGAGAATGACTATCCATTTGTTGAATTTACCCCCAATAATCCATTGGGACAAAACATATTGAAACGGATTCACATCTGCCACTACTATTGTGGTCCTTAGTAAAATGTAGTGACGTAACCTCTGAAAAGCATAAACAACTGCTAAGGCTAATTTCTCGACGTGGGAGTACCTGAGTTCAGGTCCGACTAAAGTACAGCTAAGATAGTAAACGACATGCTCCTGGAGCTTATCATCTTCCTAGATCAGGACTACCCCAATGGTCAACTTGGACGCAGCCAGATACAATATAAAATCCCTAGAGTAATCTGGCGGACACAGTAAAGGTGCCGACAACAAAGCTTTTTTCAATGCCTCAAAAGCGAGTTGTACAGTTTCATCCCATACAAATGGGGTGTCATGTTTTAGCAGGTGCATGAAACCCTTGGTAATCTTGGCATAGTTAACGATAAAACGTCGAAGAAAATTAGACTTTCCCTGCAGGCTTTGAAGTTTCCTGATAGAACAAGGAGGAGGCAGATTTACAATGGCCTCTACTTTTAATGGATCTACCTGGATGTTTCTATTAGAGACAATGAATCCGAGCAGTCTTCCCGACTCAACACAAAACATGCACTTGTGGGGATTCAAGTAGATCTTATAGTATCTGCATCGTTCAAATGTCAATCGTAAGTGATCTGGATGGTCAATCCTCTTGCTAGAATGTGCAGGCAGATCATCGAGATAAGGTTCAACAATGGCTTTTATATCATGGAAGGAAAATTTTATTTCCCATTGAAAGGTTGCCCCGGCATTTTTCAATCCGAAGGGCATTTTTTTGTACGCGAAGGTACCCCAAGGACAAATGAAAGCAGTTTTATGTTAGTCTTCCAGTTTTATTTGAATTTGATTGTATCCAGAGAAACCATCCATAAACAAGAACACTTCACTTCCCGCGCAAGCATCTATAATCTGGTCTATAAATGGCGTGGGATAGTTGTCCTTAGGACAAGCTTTATTCAAATCTCTGAAGTCAGTACATACATGTATGGTCCCTTGCTTCTTATCAATAGGAATAGGATTGGATACCAATTCAGCCAGAGCTATGGGATAAATGAAACCAACTTTTCAACTTTAGCCTTCACACCCACCGCTTTACGTGGGTTAACAGGTCTTAACTTTTGCCGAACAGGTTTAGCGTCGGGGTATGCTCAGATCTCATGTTCAACTATCGATGGATCAATGCCTAGCATCTCCTCATATGACCAGGCAAAGATGTCGCAAAATTCCTTGAACAAGGCTGTATATATTGCAATCTCCTTAGGAGAGCAGTTTGCACTTATATGTATATTTTCCATGACATTAGCGTTTACAAAGATGTTGATAGGGATAGTGGTGGAAATATTTGCCATATTCCCCTCGGCAAACATTCATTCCCTGGGTAAGGGATTGATAGGTGTATCAACATCATATGACAGTCTCATGTGAAACTCTTGATTTTCTATCCTGCTTAGATCTGGAAGAAAATAGGATCGATAGTGAAGATCTTCACAGATATTACCATGTCCACAGATGGCTTCCAGAATGGCTTCATCAAAAGGTAAAACCATATCTAAATAGTTCGTAAAGTGCAAAGAGTTTTTCGCCCAAGTGGGAAAATAGACTTCTTCCAGGTCCTCTGAGACTGTGAGAGGGTGTGGAATGGGATCAACAGTGGATTGATTGATATCTTGGTAAGCCAATTCCACCATCGATAAGGGCACTTCTGGTTCATGGGGGGAAGGGAGAACCCAAGGATCAGTCCTATCAACAACCGTGGCTATGGAGTTCCCCACACTAGTAGAATCAATATAGTTAATTGGGGCTGGAAGATCAAATGTGCCCATCAGTGATGCATACATTCCAGTCCCCAAGCTCTATGTAGTAGTTTTGACCTGTTCAACCAATGGCACAGCGGACTCATTAGACTCCATGCAGCCTTTTCAAGTAAAATTGAGTTGATCAACGGTAACCAACTTTCCCTTGTGTGGAAAAACTACCACCCGAAAGACGGTCGATGCAATAGTGGACATGGCATAAGTCCAACTCCTTCCCAAAATCAAATTATAGTCCAAAGGTGCATCAATCACTTCCACCTCAACAGACACTACCTTCCCAACCAGCTTTATTTCAAAAGCTAGTAGGATACCATGCGGACGGAAAGACCTTCCGTCGAAAGCCGTAAGCAGAGTGTTTGACGGGACCAGCTCTAGGGATCCAAGATCTTTCCAACATGACAAGGACATAACGCATGTAGAAGCACCCTCATCAACAACTGCCCTTCCAATGGTCTTTCCACCATGGATGACATCTATTGATAAGGCTACATGGCGAATTTTAACATCAGACAAATGAAATTTCACCATGAGACTCGACGAGTCCATGCTGCCTAAGGCTTCTAAGAGGGCATCCCGCTGGGCGAGACAGCTCTGTAACACCTCTAAAGCTGACATTGCACATGGATTTTGGGCTAGGTCTTCAACTATGGAGTAGTTTGAAGCAGCCCTAGCATTAAGGTTATGCAAGGTCTTCTTAAAGACACCTTTTGGTATCTTAAGCATAATTCCAGTAGGCTTCTCGATAATGAGAGGGTTAGAAGTTTCACCCCTAGACTTACCCTTCTTAGAAGTCTCTTTTTCATAATTTTTATTCCTAGTCTGTAGCAAAGTCGAAGATCAAACCATGTTGATATAGTTAGGGTCAGGGGCACCAGAAGTGCCCCCTGCTACATTAGAAGTTGAAGCTGAGTTCTCCCCTTGGGGAAATGGATCCTTCAGGATAGCCGGTAGTTAAGCTTTAAGCAGCTTCTGGGCTTGTTCCATAAGGGGACAAAGGTGAGTGAGGTGATCCTCATGGCACAACTTACAATGGAATTTGACCTTTTTCTTTTCCTTCTTGCCCCCATCAACATTGTTCGCGGGTTTCTGCTTGTTTTGATCTCCCTCCCCTTTCTTTCCTCTCTTTTTCTTCCCACCCGGATGTTGATTTCCCTTCTGAGAGGTCTGTGCAAAAACATTTTCACTTTGGGGTGAGGGGGCAGAATTTTTTTCCTCCACCGTAGAATGTTTGACAGACAACTAATGAAACTGTTTGGCCAAATACTCCGCAGTGGGAGAGTTTACGGACCCAACCACACCATCGGCATGGGGTCCAGGCTTAGGTTTCTCTGCATTGTGGGTAGGCCTCAGTGCCTCAGGGATAATCTCATACAAGATCCCATATTGTAAATAAATCAAATCCAATTGCTGGGCTCTGAGGATGGCTTCTGCTTCATTCATCACTCCTAAAGTGGATACGTCCTTAGATATGTAAGGCAACAAATATTTAAGGAACCACTCTAGTAAGAACTCAGGATGAATAGTGGCTTTAAGAAGGCTCTTTCACCTCCTCCACTCTTGGATATGATCCAAGATGTGGGTAGCCTTGTTCTGCCTAAACGGTAGATAGCAAGTCCATTCCGAAATCATATTGGACTGGAAGCTGAAAGTGGCTAAGAAATGCACTAGCCAAGTCCCAAAAACTACTGAACGCAGCAAAATGCAACTCAATTTACCATTTTTCTGCAGTGTTCATTAAGGTTCTTTGGAACAGCCTCAACCTAACTGAATATTCATTCAGTGAATTAGAAGAACACCATAAATGAAATGTGGTGGCATGAGCCCTAGGATCTTCACCAACTTTGCCCTCAAATTTAGGGATGTCCGATGGTAATTTGGTGGGAACAGGTGGCCATGAGGGGTCATGCCTCACTAGGTCGTTCATTAATTTAGACAAATCTGGCAAGTTTAACGTTGCCAGGAAAGGAAGCTTGGGTCTCATCAGAGCACTAAAATTGCCAGTCTGGGGATTACAGGGACTTTCCCCTGAATTCCCATATGTAAAGGTGGGGTTGCCCCCTGCCACCGATTACGAAGTGGAAGGATTACTTTGAAACAAATTCCATCCATAAGCCATAGGATTGTATGTGGGGGGTGCAGTATAAGAGGTTCAGGCCATCCCAGTCGAAACTGGTGCTTGAAAAAAGGGAGCAGGTATCCCTCTGCTAAATAACGAAAAGGGAGAGCTCATGAACGAGGCCAAGACCGGAGTTTGAAAACCTTGCCCGTAAGAGGTTGTGTTTCCAAACTGCTCTCCTACATAAGAAGGTGATGGGCCTACATATGGAGTGGATGGGGGAATATGCCCCCCTTTCCAAGGAAATCCTTGGACGAAAGTCGAGGATCCTATTGGACTGCTCTGGGCAGTGTGTGCAAAGGAGAAAGGAATAGTAGGTATACTGGGGATCCCAGTAACCATGTCACTAGAAGAACCTGCTAGGCTTATGGGAACTGGTGGTTGGACCAATTGGCTTGCTGGAGTCAATGGCGTAGTAGGTATGCTAGATCTAGGGGCACTTACTAGGGGAGGTAGTACCCCTTCAGCCGAGAAGGCTGAGGTGAAAGCAAAAGAACTTTCTCCCATAGTATACATTATCCTGCCCACAGGGACACCTAAAACAAGTGAATCAAAAGGTTTAACCTGGATGATCACATGATCATTTAAGTTAGTTAAGGGAGTGTTAAAATTCCTTGCAAACTCGTCAGCCTGCAAGTCTTCTATCTCAACTATATTAAAATCAAAATGGTTAGCTACAAGTGCTGGTTCATCTGGAAATTCACTTACTCCTATCGGTTCAAATGAACCGTCCATGTCCAATCTCTACCTTCGAGGTGGAGGTGGAGGCTCCAATGTGATGAGAGGAGAAAGGTTTTGCAACCTTCATGACCTTCTGATAGGTTGGTCCTCCACGATTGTAAATTTGACAATTCAAACCCTAAGGTCGAATAAACACAGACAAAACATAGAGCAATCACTACGAAAATTCCTAGAGTCTCAACAGTTAGCAAGGGTAAAAGATGTGCTTTCCCGAAGAAAGCTGAAGAACAATTACTTGGCATCCTTGAAGAGGTTCTTAGGCACAAGCAGAGGATTCACCCACCGCCCTCCTACACTTTCAACAAGGGTTACCTTCCAAGCCCGTCCAAGGTGAACCAGAAATAGCCTTCTGGTTTACCTAGGTATGAACCCTAAATTTCAAGAGACTAAAGGCTTCCTTAGTTATACCAACAGTATGAGGGGACAGTCGCAAGCCTGACTCGTATGCATGGGCAGGGTAGCTGAGCCCCAAATTCTGTCTAGGATAGAATCCCCATATGCGTAAAAGTCCTGATCTACATTTCGACAAGGAATCAGAGGGTTATCTCCTCAATCCAATGCCTCCAAGCGGCCTCGTGCTTGACTCCCTTTTGAGAGGAGCTTCCCAGATACAATCGATAAAGATAAGGATTTACCTATCAAATGGTCCACTATGTCTAAATTTTAAAACTTATGGGAAGCTTACACTTCCTATCCCACAAGTCTAGCCTAAGCTAGTAGGCGAATGGCCCTAAAAATAAAAATTACTAGTAAATTTTAATTATTGCGTTCATTTTAAAGGCTATGCTTTACTCAGAAGGAAAGTGGAGTGAAATACTATGATGTTTTTGACTCAATAAGAAATGTAAAAGAAAAGGTGTATGTTTTCAAAGCAAATTATCACTACTAAAACAAACTTCTTTTTTTCTTTTGTAAATATAAATTGATGAAAAATGCAACGATAAAGAGAACACTAAGACTATATTTTTGTAGTTTTTTTAGATTATATTTTAAAAACTGAAAGCAAAACTACTCTATGCAAAATTACATGCAAAAGCTTGAAAATATTTTCTTTTCACTTTTTAGAATGCTCAAAGACTACTATGCACCTGAATGCACTAAACTTGAGTATACTTGAATTAAATCAACTGTATAAAGCAATCAAAGTGAAGTAAATAGATTAATAAGACCAAAATATCAACCAACAAGGGAAGACTTGGAACCCTAGCTTGGGCGGGTACAATGACAAGAAATCATTGAGATCACACAAAGGTAAGTGGCAAACCAATCACTATCCAAGGATAGAATGGTAAAAAGAGTGTCCAGAACCCTGATCACTGATTCGGACAACCAACACTTAAACCTATAACCCAAAAATAGGAAAATCCACTTCAAATTGCAAACAGAAGACAATCCAAACAAAAGGAACTCAAGGGCTTTACAAGAAAGCACAAGGTGTGGCCAACAAGGTCATCAAACTGACAGTATAATTCTTATAAGGAAGACCAACCAGCAAACAAATTTTATAAAGGGACAGGGACAAGAAAACCCTAAACCAAAAATTCCAATGCTAAGGCTTATATGCGACTGTGTATAAGGGCAACCCGTGTACCGTACGTGACTGTCCTAGAGAGCAACCAGCGTATGCAGGCCTCTGTACGCGACTGTATGCAAGAGAAACCCGCATACAAGTACAAAATTTGATAATAAAAAGAAAATTTCTCAAGATCTTCAAACACTATCCTAAGCATGAACCAAGACAGGATACCACACATAAACTCAAGGCAAAGACTGGGCAACAGTAAACAGAAATAACCCACAGCAGTCCAAGCTCCCTAGCAGAGTCGCCAGTTCTGTTGTTCAGGAATAAACACCCTTATAATCGAGGGTCTGGGGTTACCAACATACTCTTAAAACTTGTAGACAATCAGCTTTAAAGTACAGAAAGGAAAAAGGAAGATAATATGGACTCACCCAATTAATGACGGTTGATCCAAGCTTTGTCTTCTCTCGCTCTGCTCCACTCCAAAGCTTTCAGGGATGCACCTCCTTCACCTGCAAAGAGCAAATCCTCCAAATACAATCTTATGCATGTATATATGACAAGTTAGATAAACAATATATAGAGTGCTTAATCATAAATATTCATCAAACCATGATACATGAAAGATATTCAACACGCATTTGGAATAAGGATTCTCTTTATTAACAATAGTGAATGAGATAAGTGTACAACCCAATGCCTGAAACAAGGACTCCTCTGCAACCAAAGGATTCTGAGTTCTGCTGCTCCAAATACTTCTGAAGATATACCACCAGCATAACTTTGCTCTCCAAGTATGATTGATCGATGCCCTCCCTAAGGCCTCTATTTATACTTAGAAAAATAGAGCGGTTTTGAAGGTTGAGGAGGTTGAGACAATTAAGATAGTTGATGTTTAAGGCTTAACAAATCTCCATTAATCGTGTTTATTATTTTTAATGTCGAATGAAGGTGTACGCGAGTATTGATACTGGCAACCTACGTATGACACACGAGTTTCTATAAGGAAACCTGCGTACAGATCTATACGCGGGTTGCAATGACAATACCCACATATAGTACGTGATATGATGTGGAGATAGTCATGTATGTACGCCAATTGCTGTGGAAAGAGTTCCGTACAGCAATCAACATATAAAAAGGTAAAAATGGCAAGCTAGGTGGATAGTGAATGCATCTCATGTCATGCCCATAGTGTTTTAGGCAACCTTCAATCCATAAATGTCCTTTTGTGTGCCAACATATGAAGTCTCAGCAGTCAAACGGAGAAGTGCCATTTGGGTTGATAACAAGGAAGCCCTGGAATCTCATAAAAGAAAACATCCCTGAATTCCTGCAACACATTAAAGTCCTCCAACCTAGGATTTTCATTCTCTAGTGCCTCCAAAATATGAGCTACATATAACTGACAACCTTTCCTCAATAACTTCTTCAATTGCATTGCTGAAACCTACCTCATAGAAATCACCTTTGGAATGCCTTTCATAGTCCTTGAGTTGCCTTCTTCATCCAAGCACTCAAAATCCTTACTATAATAGTCAAGATTTACTCTGTGAGCTTCTAACCAATCCATTCCCATGAGAACATCATAAGAACCAAGGGGTAGAACATTCAGATCTACACAAGTGACCAATCCATTCATCACTAATGGACACTTCTCTACCACTTCACTAACCTTCCTCTTAGTTCCAGTGGATAGCTGAACTAACCAAGATTTTCTATGCTTTACTTTCTTAAGGGCACAAATCTATACTACTTTAGGAGTAATGTAACTGTGAGTAGAACCAGGGTCAATCAAGATAGAAATAGATTGCTCAACAATATTACCTGTAACTTTAATCACAGTTGACTAGTGATCTTCCTGGCAGTCTTCTAGTGCAGCATAAATCCTAAGGATGGGCCTTGCTACTTAACCCATTGTTTCTACCTCTTGAATCTTATAAGTTGACCTTGCACTCTCATTCTCGAGTGGAAAATTCCTGCACATGTCAGGTCCTCCACATCTCCAACATTGGAGTGGTTCTATGATTTGCTGTGGATCTCTTGGCTTTTCTACCACCACTCTAGTTGGCTGTTTTTCAGCTTGGAATGGCTGATTCTGGTGATTCCTAAAGCTAAAAGGTTTGAAACCTTTCTTCTTTTCGTCAGTCTTCTCATTCTTCTTGTCTTTCCATGTCTTATGGTAATTAGGTTTTCCTTTTCTTTTCTCATAACAATACTTAGCATTCCTTATTGCTTCTTCAAGAGTTCTAGGTTCATAAAACTTGATTCTGTCTTTATAAGACTGAGGCAGTCCACTCAGGAAACACTGAATTTTCACTTTTTCATCTTTGATGTACCTAACATACCTTAACAGTTCTAGGAAATTATTTGCAGACTCTTCCATGGTCTGTTGTCCCAATCTCAGCTCATGGAATTCCTTGATCTTGTCATCATAGTACCTGGTAGAGAGGTACCTTTCATTAATCTTCCTTACTTGCTTGAAGTGCTCCCACCAAATGGATGCCCTTCCATTCAAATTTAATATGGCAACCCTTTCCTTCATGTTCCCCAAATAATCCTGAACTTGGAAGTACTTCTTTATCCCAAGAAGACAAGCTTCATCTTCTTGTCCAGTCTTTACCTCACCATCAAACGTAGGAGGTTTAGCCTTCTTAAATTCATCCCCGGAGCAATCTCTACAGTGCCTCTTTCTCTTGCCCTTGCAAGAAGAAGAGCTTGAATCCCCACTTGATTCTTCTGAGTCAGATGATTTACCAGCAGTCCTTCTTCTTCTTATGGTACTGCTCTTACTACCTTCAGGTTTTACTATACCCTGTCCAGAGTTCATCTTTCTTTGCAACTTTGTTAAACTCTACAACATAGCATCATTCAATTGATGCTGCTCTTCCTGAGCTTTAATCAGGCTTCTCATGGTGGCTGCAATGTCTGCCGGGGTCTCTTGGAATCTCCTTCCATTAGACTCTATGTCATCATTTCCAACTAGGACATTTCCCCCCATGGCATCTCGTGCATGCTCGTAGGAGTTTCAAGCATCATATCCGTCATGGGTTCTCATGGCCACACCACAACTTACCTTTCCAAAATATACTATGACTTTGCAAAATGTGTTATCAACACCATTTGTTAGACACACAGTAATTCAAAATCAAAACCATTTACTTATTGTCACCTGGCCTATCTAGGCCCAATGCTACAACCGACAGCTTCGATACCACACTATACCACACTATAGTGTACTACAAGTTGGTATTAGAGGGTACTCTTAACTTCTTTCCCGACCCATATAGGCCCAATGCTGCAACCGCAACTTTGATACCACACTGTAGCATCCCCATGCCCCAAGATCATGCGGAATTTAAAATTTCATTGAGAACCTGTACTGCTCATCAAAATACAGGGCATGGTCACGAGCACATCTCGACATTTCCAACATTGTCACACTCCCTCCCGTCTTCCATTGATCAGTTCAACGTTCTGTAAGGAAATATCTCAGAGGAGATCGGACGGCGAAGAGAAAAATCAATGAAAATCAACAATCCCAAGTGATCCCATAGACTAAAACCAAATGAACAGTTCAGAATCCACCCGCAAAAATCAATGATGTAGAAAGCCCAAGTTACGGAGTTGAAAGTTACAAAATTTACGATATCACTTCCCGCATCCTGCATCGGAAACAGATCGACGACGGAGAATCATCCTGCGAAGATCAATAGCACATAAACTTTTACTTGCAGGATTGGGAATCATGGAAATCGTGACACCGCGATCCCGCATCCTGCATCCCGCAAGTTGCGGAAAGGAATTTGCGAAAGGGAATCTATGAAATGGTATTCCGCATCCCACATCCCGCAAACCTGAAATTTGCACAAAGGAAGATTTCTAGCAAAAAACTCAGGTTTTCCACTAAATTCTTGGATCGATCTGATCATTCAGGCCATTACCGATCTGGCCAATCTACCCTGCAACTTAAATCGAAATGCATTGATGGAAAAACATACATGGATGCCTATACTTGTAGTTATTCAAAGGAACAATGCATCAATTCAATCACAGCAATATGTTCATCTCATTCCATCAAGCAATTTGCAAAACAAGAATACAATTGTAGAGAATAACATAATAACATAGACAAGAACACTTATCTTGAATAGAACTTGTCTCGTAACCAGCTATGTCGTTGTAACGTTCCACCCAACCATAGGCCAGTGTGCTCCTTAGTCTCAGCAACACTGCCACCCCCGAGATGGGAATGATTTCCTCAAGGAATAAGGGAACACTAGTAGACTCATACATAGCCAAGGTACAATAACACAAGCCAATCCAACACAGTTGGGTTTATCAAGCTGTAAGGGAGAACATCCTAACAGATAGGTTTCACGGGACACTCTACCAAGCCATCGCACAGTTGGGTTTCAAATACTGTTCATAGTCAAGCCAACATTCACCTTTAAGGACCAGTCAAGCCAACAGATGGATTTATCAGACTGTTCACATTCAAGCAATCCCACTACTCGGTTTATCAGGCTAACTATCCAAGCCAACATTCACAGTTGGATTTGTCAGACTGTCCAACCAAAGGTTACTCACCAGGTCAAGCACACAAGACACAACCATGCCAACATATGGGTTTATCAGGCTACCAGCCAAGCCATCCTTCTATTTGGGTTTATTAGACTTCGAAGGCAATGGGAAGGAAGAACTACTAAGCTAGTGAGCTCATCTACAGAGCTAAGAACACCTTCACAAGACCTATCTAGCCTGGATTCCCCACTGCCTACACACCCAACACAAGGAAGTGTCCCCTTCTCTGCTCCATAGTCCCTCGAGCTACACCTTCCTTTCTAGTGCTCTTCAAGATGTGCATAGCAGTTTTACCAGCCACTCTTATCTTATTATGAGGTTCCACACTAGGTCTATCAAACACATTCTACGTCTCTCCCATTCCTAATTCTTGTACATAGCTCAGACTCCAAGGAGGGTGCACAACACAACAACCACAGGGAGACTCTACAACACAGGTTTACTATGGAACACGAGTAATAGGGTCTCATACACTCTGTAGTCTCAGACAACACTGCAATGTGGTAATCATAGTCCTTCCAAGGAAAAAAACACTCACAAAACATGAAGGATACACAGGTAGAGCTCCGTTGCTACCACAATGTCACTAACACTCACAGAACACGAAGGATACACATAGGAAGAGCTCAGCTGCTTAAGAGTTTTCTGTGAATGGAGAATGGAGATGGATAATGAGCCAGAATGTCCTGCATCTCTTTAGATGTGAGATTAAATCCCCAAAACATGAATGCGTGGGTCAACACTAGCATACGGTTCTGGTGTATTCTTGTCCATCCAAGTAATACACGACCTCCCAAAACTAGGTGCTCTGCCCAATTTGAAATTGCCCATACTCTTCCCCTTCCAAGCAATAACTACCTCAACCACCTTCTGGCAGAATAAATGGTTGGGAAGAGAAGACAAGAAAGAGGGTAGTTAACAGTTCTTATGGGTTCTCCCCATGACACATGGATTTTCCCCAAACTAGCTCAAGGTTAACATTCCCACCCTGTTATCCTTAGGAAAATCATGCCCCCATCTCATTATTTGTTGCATTGACATATCTGGCCATGGGTTTTCATTAATTTGCATATTTACATGATGTTTACAACATGCTTGACTCAACACAGAAACCATAGGCATCAACCATGATCGCATATATACCAAATGTTAATCAATGACAGAGCCTTGGCCTTGAGCTCCTTGTCATGATTCGATATAATATTTACATCATATACATTAATGCAATGGGGTCAAAACCGGGGTGTTACACCCATCGACATTAACCGACCACAGTGTGGCTTTTGCCTCTTTCGAATGAATACAACAACTGTCACATTCAGCATCCCATCATTTTGATTTTGATCATGTCGCTAAAGCTTGGAAAAACTCCAAGGATTATTATTACTTATGCATGGTAGGGATTGAGATTTTAAGGCATTATAAATTATTATAAGAATTTGGTAAAAATATGATTAAATATTGAAATTTATATAATATTATTGCCACATAGAAATAATGGTAAAAATATGATTTTAAGGAAACTGTACGTGAAACGTATGTAAAAGTGATGTATGTTTTCAACGATGCAGGTAGGTGAATTGATTGCAACCAAAGTGGTGATGTATGTTTTCAGCGATGCAGGAAGGCGAATTGACTGCAACCAAAGTGGTGTAATTGACATGTAGGAGATCTAGTAATTGACAACGGTCTCGTAAATATATTATATATATGGAACTCAAATGGTTTTGTGCAACCAAAATGGTGTTGCATTATTGTTTTTCTTTAGTTACAGTATTGTATTTCTTTACTCATTTTTTTTAACACGAAGAAACATATTTATTAATTAACATTTACATTTGATATTAACAACATTATTTTTTGCAAAATTGTCCTCGTTTTGTTGCAATATGGATTTTATATTGTTTAAAGTTTATTTTATGAGAAAGAGACACAATGGGAAGGAAGCCCTTTGATTTTATTGTACGAAGCCAAGCCAAGGCACTATGTAGTTTGTTAATATAGTTTAAAGATTTTGTCCATGAATTACAAAAAGTCAAAATGGGAAGGAAGCCATTTGATTTTATTGTACAAAGGGAAGCCAAGGCACCATGTAGTTTGTCAATGTGGTTCAAATATTTTGTCCATGAATTACAAAAAGTCACAATGGGAAGGAAGCCATTTGATTTTATTGTACAAAGGGAAGCCAAGGCACCATGTAGTTTGTCAATGTGGTTCAAATATTTTGTCCAAATTTATCTCAATTTCTACTTTCTTGTTATGCAAAATGCCTTATGCAAACAAGGAAACACAAACTTGCTCATCACATGATACACTTTTTTTTTATTAGAGTACAAAGAGGTTGCATTTTCGAATCTACGAAGTTGTTTAAAAAAATATTCAAAAGATTTTGTTTAAGCAACAATGGGTTACTTGATGGGAAGTACATATCCATTTCGAGCCATGAATGACACTGCTAGAATATGTCATTTATGTCATTAACACTGAAGAGTACTTGAAGGATTAATTAATGTTTCTTTCACTTTAGAATTAGAGGACTCAGAGTGGTGAAAGTTAAGGGTTTCCTTCCAATGCACTTCTTCTTCTTCTTCTTCTTCCTGGGTTGCTGTAGAGGCAAAGCAACCATCATCTTGCATCTTCTTTAATTATAAATATACAACCTTTTCAGATTCCAATTTATTCATACAGCTCCCGCTTCACCCTTTCATATCCAAAATCGTTCAGTTTCTTTCCTATCATTCACCTACTCATCTGACGGTACTATAACTTCCCTACAAGAACTTGGCAATCTTCATACAAGTAGTCTGTGTGAGCAGGTGTAAAAGCATGGCCAAGAATAACAGCATGAAATACGTTGTATTGGTGCAGGGATGCAATTATCCTAACACACAAAATGAACTTCACGCCAGAGCCAATAGATATTTAAGAGGTCCAAAAACAAAGAAAAAGAGAAAATTGGACCTCATGCTAGAGCTCCCCCGACTATGACAAATGTATCCTTCCCTGTGATTTCAATCTGCTTACAGGTAGCTGTTGCTGCTACTATATAATCATTTTCTCATATTGATCTATTCAATCTTAAATTATTTAACATTCATATTTATGATTTTGATTATTATTGAAATATTAATATGATATATGGCATGCAAATGAGGACTTCCGGGTAATAGTAAACATGGTGCCTCTAGGGACATCTTTCACAGCGGAGGCTTAATAGATCGTTAAGAGGTCCAGAAACAAAGAGAAATTAGAGCAAGGTCTTACCCTTGGAGTCAATACTACACGTCTTGAGAGAAAAAACTGGAGAAACTGAAATGGAGGCTCATAAAATTATATGAGCGCTCTATTCCAGCTTTTAGCAAGACCATGATGAGAAAATCCTAACAGCCGACATGGTCTCAAAACACAAATAAGTTCAGCTAAGCATTTCCTTTAAATCAAATGATATATTCCTATCTAGAAATGGCACAACCGGTACAGACGCATTAACAGATGGCTTGTGCATCTATCTAGTCAAAATATTGACACAAGTAACAAAAAAATGTACCTCGGAGTAATCCTCAAATTCCTAAAGATATCACATTACAAAAATCATAGCATACTTTTGGAAGAATCGGTGGCATTACAAAAATCACAACATACGTTTGGAAGAATAGATGGTCGTCTGTATCTCAAGCAGAACGAGAAGAAAACACTCAACATCCCCCTCTGTTTCCACATGGCACTATAAAACCAACTTGGATGGGCCAAGTAGCGTACGGAGAGCCATGGATTGTGGCCAAGTGGCATACGGAAAGCTACCATCTGGTGTATGGAAAGACTTGATCGGATGAATATGGGCGTATGGAAATCCTTTTAGCTCAGGAATTCAAGATTTCATTGTAAACGTTTATACTTGAGGCATTGAGATTTCATCAAAACATTTTTACTTCTGGCATTGAGATTTTATCAAAAAGTTTACATTCTATGAATTAAATTTTGAATTTGCAGACATATATATCTATCTATCTGATTAAAATTCAATTTGATAGAAGTAAAACCTGGAAAGCATTTGTTCCTTTGCTAGAGGGAGGTAAGAAGGGGTCGTAGTAAGTGTAAATAAAGTTCCAGATCTCCTAATTTCTCCCCTGAGGTATAGCTCCTTATAACCAAAATGTAACTGTGGGTTGCGCTGTCTCCTCCCTCCAAGCTCATGCTTGGTATCTCCAATTTCATTTTCATTTGACACTGCTTCAACAACCTCCAGAGTCCCACCATACCGATCGGTTTTGTCTTTCATAAATTGGTCAAGAAGATATCCATGAATTTCAACACCATCAAAACCTGCCACAAAGCCACCGAATTTATGCATGGAAAACTGTAACAGTTCCCTTTTGTGCATTTTCTCATTCCGACAACTCCCTATACTAGAAACTTGATCGATTATTGATTTGAACTCCTAAGAATTCAGAGATGTCTGGAAGTTAAATAAATCTGGATTGTAGGGAAAATCCTTCGGTTCTGTAATTAACTCATATGATATTGATTTCTAAAGTTATTAATATGAAATTTGAAAATATTTTTAACATTGAGCTTCAGAAGTTTGTAAAACGTTTGATAACAGAAACTCAAGTAAGTCAACTTGCTTGAAGTGCATGCATGTTCCACTAACTTGAAATTGTAGGTTCTAGCTTTTTGTCTATGGTATTGATTGGAAATATATTGGAGCAATTTCTTTTTCTTCATTCTATTAGTAGTGATTTTGTTTATGCCTAAAAAACTAAAACCTCAAGTCCACACCATTATGCTTTTTACTGCTCTGGGGTTTTTGTACATGTATAATGTCTCGAGTCAATTGCATGCTTCTATGGTATAATGCTAGGCTCAAGGGGTCATTCTGACAAGAGGCCAACGTTAGAACAAATATCTTCTATTTTAATTTATACCAATGCAAATGAATTCTATAAGGTTGTCTAGTTATATTCTTTCTTTCCTTCTTTTCCACAGTAAAAAGTGTAATGTATTAATTCATGAAATATGAACATTACCTCACATTTAGTTCATGTTGAAGCATATAATCATACTCCTCTTGATTGCTTCAACATTGACTGTAAGGGAAATTAGCAGTAGATTCAACATCAATGATTCTTGAGTACCTTGGCAATATATTTATTCCAACGTTGTTGTGTGTGAATTCTTCATATTTAGAGATCAAAATTTTCTAAGAGGCAGCATGCTTAGTGCTCTTTTAGCATATTACTAGGTATATGTTAGTGGTGCTTAATACATACATGCCACTTCAATTCAACATGTTGCTATTTTTTTTTTGAGATTGATCATATGCTTTTAGTAGGAAAGAATTATTTTCTTATTCTTGTTCTAAGCAATCCCTTTTCAAGTGATATGTATCAAAGTTATATAAAAACACGGTGTTTTGCTTGTCCGCTTTCACCTAGGATTGGTCCTTGTGGAAATGTCACTCCTCTTATGCAAACTTAGCATGAAATACAAGAACTGTTGTATAGATTTTAGTGATTCATCTTTATTAAATGATGCATTGTCATAGAAAGAATCATGACATAAAGAACATAATGAGTGATAACATCTTAATTGAAATCTCATGCAGTTGGCTTGTTTATCCAATGAAGGCAATTTGAGGATGGAATTTCAATCACTATTTCTAGTCCAAGGCTTGTTGGAGACATCAATGAAGCAATGTAGGGAACGATTTGATCATAATTGTGGCGCTAGAAGCAACAAATAACCAGTTCAGATCTGTGGGGTCTGCTTTATATCTTCAACCCCTATTTGGGCTAGAGATTTCAGTTTTGCAGAACAACTTGTCATAGAATTTGCTACTGTTGAACTATCGAAACGGTTTTCCCGGAGTTTTGAAAAGAAAATAATGAAGGACGAAAAACCTATTATAATTGAGGTAGTACATTAGATCCTAGTATTTGACTTATTAATGAAGAGGATCAAGAAACAAATGGTTCAAATGGTAGCATATAAATTCATCTTCTTTGGAGGAAACTTTACTTGATCATGACACAAGCAAAGGAATAAAACACTTCAAAAATGACCTAGTTAGTGAATTTTATGATGCTTTAGAACCTAAGGCTATAACCATGGTGGAAATAGTATGTTGCAACACAAAGATACCTACTTTAAACTTTCAATGAAACAATGATAAATAATACACCCATAAATGTTAAGGAATGTCATGTGAGTTCATTGTCCTAAAGATGGCTAAATTCGATCAGATGACTCTCTGGAGGAGTGGGTGTCTGGTAGATCCATTGATAGTAAATTTCCAATAAAGTATTAGAAGAGTTCAATACGAAATTTGAAGATGAATCGGGACTACTTTTGTTCATTTGAATCGCATGGTATGGCAGTAGTTAATATCTATGCAACAACTCTTCCTCAAACATTGGAATGGTTACACAATCATCTATTATGGTGCATTGATAAAGGTAACTCACAATCAAATACATAGACTAATTCCTGTAGTAGATGTCTAATATGAACGGTGTTATTTCTCTAGCATATTTTCAGCACTTTCTGGAATATTTCCTATAGCAAATTTTGCCTTAGGTTGAATTGTTCACTTGTAAATGGGGCACAATATAGTTAGTTCTTGTATGTCCCCAAGTCACATGTCAAAACACCCTTTAAATACGAGTGTTGGAATAGTTAAAACAACATGGTTTTTACCTATGCATGCTTGGGATTGATGGCTAACACTTGGAAAAACACAACAACATGAAACTAGCACCTAGCTTGGAGGAAGCAAAAAGAAAACAAGGAGAGTATGCTGCCTTGTTATGAAGTGGTTATGAATATCAAGTGTATGTTATCATTTCCAGTTAATGAAGAAGATTATGGCTTGGAAGGAGGGTTTATTCTTGAGGAACACTCCATGAATGTTATCTTTGGACCCAACCTTATATATTCCTACATGAGAGAGTGTGTTTTGTTTGAGCAAGGTTCCATGCTACTTATATATGATTTTTAAAGGAGATGAGTTATATTTATGGGAACCTTATAAGACCAAGAAAAATTCATTAAGGGTTAGCTTGCACCATAAGCTAGTTCTTTTTGTAACTAGAAAGAGTGTGCTTTAGTCCATGAGGAGATGACTTTGATTTCTCAAATATGTATGTGTTAATTACTGTATAGAGGGAGAATGCTCCACCCGGTAGTTCTTTTTTTCAATATGATGGTAATGGATTTTAAGTTTTAACATTACCATTAATTGTTTTAGGATATTTGAGAGTGGTTCCAACCTCATCGAACTTCATATGTAAAAAGTAGAATTTTAGATCCCATTCATAATTCAACAGACTTAATAGTTTTCAGTATTTCAAGACTACAACATTTCCACTGAATTTTATCATGTATGAGGGTAAGGGATTGCAAGTTAATCAAACACATCAAAGTCTCTTTGTACCTTGATGTTAGTGGTGCTGACACCTAATTGCTGAAGTTGATTTAACTCCTCCAGCATGACCTTAATAAAATGCACCCTTCACTCAAGAAAAATCACTTATTAAGCATGGGAAGATTTTTATACCTTAATTTAACACTAGGAATAGGAAGTTTCATCAAAATTGTATGTTATTTTCTAATGTCCTTGGAGGGTCAACTTCAATATTTGAGGTAGAGGCAAGGGCTAGATCCTAGAGGAGAAGATGGTGTTATTGATGAATAGGATCCCAATGTGATTTTGATGATTATGTATTTTTAATTTTTATTCAAAAATCTATCTACTATCACACTTGGTGCCATTTTGATATATCCAAACTAGCCTAAGTGTAAGTACTATGATATACGGCACTTATTTTCATACTTTAGATATGGTTGCTTTATTAATGGTAGATAAGACCATCTGCTTTGCCTTATAAAATTGTATGTTCCAAATGTTCCAAATGTTTGAAACTCATAATATCTACAACATGCAAATGAATAAGCTATATTACACCTTTGACATGATTTACCAACCATGCTCTCTATTTCCTTTACTTGAGTAGTAACAAATTTTTACTTCTCTTAAAGCATATATTTGGGATTTGTCTATTTCAGGCATACTTTTTAATCAGATAAGATAGTTGTTTCATCTTGCAATTGACTTGTATAATAGATAAAGTTGGTCTTCAATACATTTATTCCCTTTATAAAGAAACTTAAGAATAATCCTCTCCCATTTGGGTAGTGAAAAGGTAAAGATACAACTATTATCTTTGTCAGTACCCAAGGTTTAATAATAGGGATGTACTTTGTCTGATACACATTTTTCCCTCTGGTTATGCCTGTGACATTCTAAATAAGAAACAATTGAAGAAAAATAAGAAATATGTAGTATGGGAGTGTAGATCTTATATATTTCTTATAATTTGATCATTGCTTCATTACTTCTCACACTTAATAGCTAATTCCCAATATTTCCTTTATCCATTTCCTCCTCTAAGTATGAGTGGTGTATGGTACCATCTCATCCTTATAGAAGCACCATCTCATCTTTGTATTTCTACAGTAAGCACGTGTCTCTCTTATTTATTGCAAGCATTAACACATGCCTCTCCTGAAAACATAAACCCAATTTATTCTATTAAATAACTTCAAATCTCGTACCAGTAGCATTTTGTACAGATCATCCGCATAAGACCTCTGCAACACCCTCCAACATGGAATGGTATTAGTTCCTAAATTACTAAGTGTAAATCTACTTAGATTTGAGCTCTATGTTTTAATAAATAAATACAATGAATGATATTTCTGAGTTTTTGTAAATATTTCCTTGTGAGTAGTCTTCAACTTGTCTGTTTCATTGTTTACCAACCTATTTTTTGCATACTTACCTGCCTATTTTTCTACATAGTTTAACGCTTGTAAAATCGTAAAAATCCATGATTAAACCATAAAAATTACAATTACACAGTATATCATAGTAAATGGTAAATAACATAGCATAAAACACTTTAAATTTTCTATTCTTACCATTTGCACATAAACAACCTATTTCAACAATAATAAATTTTGAGTAAGTGGAATACCTGTATTCAAAAGGGTGTAGTTATAGTAGGTCTCTTGGTTCTTACAACTCCTGTAGGTCTCCTTAGGTTCCCTTAGCAACCAGAAAAAGACGAGTCCACCCTGCCGACCAACTATTACCTTGTTGGCCCTAAGAAATCAACAGATTTCCTAGCCCCTAATCCCATAACCGATAACCTCGATAGATAATTATTCCTTAGTTCAATAAAAAAATATGTGTTTAGTTTCCAACCTCCGCCTTGGATTTTCCCTCGTCCTCCAAGATTCAAGTTGTCCCCCTCCTAAGAAGATTTCCCTTCGAAACAATTTCCAATTTCCTAACAGTTCACTCTCTCCAAAAGAACCTCCACCCCCCTCCGCCCCCCTTCTCCCACAAAACTTTTCACCTAAATACCATTTTCCTCATCCTCAAGCTTTTGGGCTTACTCCACTACACCCCATCAAATCCCACAAAACCCCAAAACATTTATTTCCTTTCTTGTTTTAAAATTTTAAATCATAATAAAATAATATTTATTTTGTACCCATTGTCTAGAGCAGTTGAATGCCATTATGGTTAATTAAAATTATTGACTGTACAATATTTATTATTTCTCTTGAAGTGCTCGATTTGGGATCTTCACGAGACTACGGTTTAAATAACAAGTCCCACTCACCGTTCAAACATTAAATTGATTGAATAGAATAATAATTTCTTAGTGAGGAGGTTGTCCCTTCAAGTTTTGTAGTCGGTTATCTTTATTATCTTATTCAATTCAAGGTCTGAAAATAACAATATTAATAAAATGAAATCCTACCTTATCTTATGGGTTTAATAATGTACCCTTTTAACTTATCACATAATGATTTAGTCAAATCAAGAATTTATTTATGATAAATTCATTTATTGTTTCGTTTACTCAACAATGGTTATGACAAGGGACTTTATTATCATTATTAATATTAATTGTATAATAATAATAACTACAACAATCATCATAATTAAATAATAATATATGGTGAATTAATAACCACACTTGTAATTATTTGATTAATAACTAAGTTCCTTCACAACAACCTAGTACCCTTATATTTATAAACAAAGTGACCTTCAAAGGTTTAAACAATCATGGAAGGAAATTGAAAGAGTACAATTATATTATAATGACAATGGGCCTATGCGACAATTCTTAACTAACGATAAGTTTATTCCTTTACCTATTATCGTGATCAATTATAATTAATGAACACTCAATGATTTGTTTAATCACATATTTTAACAACTTAACGTTCATTATCTGTCTAGGGTCAATGTATAATCAACTTACCCATTCACTACAACTTAAATAATGAAATTATTTGTATAACGATACTAGCAAACATATGAAAGGTGTGCATGTGTGTCTAGCTTATGCACAGGTTGGACATGTACTATAAACATACATCATATTACCTATGCATAACTGCTAACTAATACTACTAATCCTTCATGCAAAGAGAACAGGTATATGTCTAACATAAAATTACTAAAACATCATCAATTATTTTAATAATTAACCTTATAATATTTCATATCATTATTTTTCTATTTACATCAGTTTAATCAATTAAGTATAAGGAAGGGTACCTTCTACCACTAACTTGGTATCAAGGAATCCCCAACAATCAATATTACTAGATAACAATATCCTCCCACCCTAATCTACATCCACATCCTCCCTATCCATCCTCTACTAGTAATGATGTGGATGTCTGCTTTATCAACCTGAACACATATAAACCTAAGAGTGGTAGCGTCGGTTGAATAGCAGACCTAGCCTCTCCTAGCAGGCATCTGATCATCGTCATCACAACAACATGGGTAGTGTGTCTTAGCACAAACCTCCCACAACCCTGGGTATTATAGTAACATAGGGTGGGAAATACATCCATCCCTCTCAACATACTGAGTCTATACCCTATCGAATCACACTTTGTTCCTATCAAGGTTATCGATCTATATCATCATATCTTAAATTTTGGTAGCTAAGGTTTACCACATAAACAAGTTATTATTCTGCATATTATATCAAGTACTTGACTACTACATAGCCCCTGTGTCCTGTGGGTTATTATTTCACCCAATGTATATAATCATAATGTAACAACCTCAAGAAACAAACATTATATTAATTATGATTTATTTAAGTTATTTTTTAAATTAAATAAATTTGGCTAGATTTGAAATCCGCCAAATGGTCCCTTGCAGGATAGATGTAATAAAACAATATGGATTTAAATAAAATTGTGAATAAGGAAGGGCAACCATGTTAAATGAGAAAATTACGCATGCAAGAGTGGGGGATAAGAAAAGGTCACTCAGGGAAGTCAAAACAAATGTCAAGGGTGCATTAATGGCAGTAGACACACCCTGAAAATCATGGATTTTGATAGCTATGAAAATTCCAAGTGGAATTAGCTGCTTGTGAAAGACTTAGGAAAAATTAATATAAAAGGAAGGAATACGTGGGAGGCAAAACGTTGCTTAGTATGTTGGAGGAGAAGAATTGTTGTGTGAACACTCTGGTGTTGAGCAAGATTTCTAGCTGAACAATGGAGTTTGTGACTAAGGTTGACCGTTTCCACTCTTGGTATGCACGATTTGGCTTGGGGGTGATTAAGAGCAAAGAGAAAGATACTCTTAATCTACGGTTGGGTGGAACATGGCTATTCCTACCACATTCGGTGCTACAATATTCTTTAGGTTCATATCGTGTTACATTTTCTTCTATATTATGCAAATGGCAAATACTATTTTATGTTAGTTCCAATTGAGAAGAATGCTACAATTAGATTTTGCAATTGGTTAAATTTGTTGTAGATTAAGTTAATAATAGAATGTTGCGATAAAATTACTTACAAACGTGTTAATGTAAAACTAAGTTCCTCTATTACGATCTAAATAAAATTATACAATGTAGTCAGTCATGGTACCGATAAAGTAGTAACTGTTCATTTATAATCTTGTAGAAGTCATTGATCTTGATACTTGTGCACTAAGTTATAACTAGAAAGTACTTGTACATGAAATTTATTTATAAACAATTACTCTAGGCAGCTAGATGTTTGATTGTTAAAATACCATTAGAAAACTTCTTAACTCGCTGTCATTAAATTTTTTTTTTATAGAGGATAGGACAAGTCGTATCTCGTAGTATTTCCTTTTAGCCAAGTATGGTCACCAATCACCAGATCTAAGGAAATCAGTTAGATCGAAATCTTTCCTAAGGTAGATTTACAAACTTCAGGAATTATAAACTCACTGCAGGTATCAAACAACTATACTTAGGTAATGAATTACATGAATAAAGAAGGGGATTGCGACAGAGAATACTTTCGTTGTTCGGTAGAGGAAACTATTTTATGTTTCTTTTACCCAATGTTAAAGTAATCACTACACTTAACATTTTAATCAAAACCATTGCTTGAGCCTAGGGATCCCATAGTGTAGATAGTTATGTAGGATTTCATCATAAAACATATTATGCCATAGTCTTTGTCGCAAAAGTGCAGAGGTTAGGAATTATAGTTTAAATCTGTCCGAACAACAAAAGTAAGGTATTTTACATATATGAAGAAAATACAAACCCTAACTATCTACAGGTTGAACTATTAGTAAAAGTAAATTATTCTACATTTAGGAAGAAATACAAACCCTAATTATCTATAGGTCGAACTATTATCAAAAGTAAAAGAACTAGATCTTAATTAAACCGACCATAACCTTAAATGCAGTGAAAATAAACTCTTTACTATGCATAAATCCTACTGCACAACTTGAAGAACGTTAACATTTACAGGCTTGATAGATCGATTAGTTCCAAGTAATCATAGACCAAAATATTGGATATAAAACTTTGGGTTACAGTTACATCATAGCCATATAGTTAAACATCGTATAATGGTGGTATAAATGTTTGAATAAATAAACTCCTTACGAAGAAAGATAACGGGAAATCCCAAAAGAAAATAGATCAAAAGTCCTTTAAAAATAGTATATTGTACTTTAATTTAACTACGAACCAGAGCTCTCGTTCAAAAAGAGTCACAACACAATTTACATTTGGAAGAGTTTAATTACATTTATAAAATTTGCCAAGATGGGTTAAAACTTGCTACGAGTAATACGGACATAGATACATAACTAAGGTAAAATCCTAATCTATCCATCGCATAGAGGGAAGGTCATCTCAACCTTTTCCTATCAAGAAACATAGAGTCAAATTAACAGTAACCCTAGGACATTGGTCTAGAATTCCTAATCGAAAAAACGGAAAGCTAAAAACTATGGTCCATGCAAGCCTTCCCTATTCTAGGAGTTGCAGTGTAATCAACCAAAAAATCCCCTTGATTTTTCATTAAATCAACAAAGGAAGATAGTCCAAACCGACTTATTGCTTACCCGTACTTGAGGGAAGACACGTTACTGTGAATGAACTGGAGTTCGAAAAACTACAACCAAAGTGTATGTTAGTTCTCTATGGTTTGTTTATGAATAGAAAAGAAAACATTAAAGAAAATATTAATACCGTTACCTGGTTCATAATCGTTGGAGGAAGACCTTCAAAGCACCTTTCCAAGAACCAATAACCATTAGCCAAGACTTCTCAGACACATATATTAAGCCATGGGAAAAAAAAAGTTCAAACCCACACACTTATACTGGAAACCTTGCTGGTTATATTCTGGACGATGTAAACCTCACCACTCCAGAACTATGAAGCCAAATGGATAACCATTCGTGCAGAGGCCAGTCTCCCAAGGAGAAGTAAATGGGAATACTAGTTAGGGACATTTTTCCCTTGTTTTTTTTTCAAGGCAATGAACACCGTAGTACGAACCTGCTTTTTGGAGAAAGGTCCACATGCTAATGTGGGTCCGTTGGTGTCAACGAAGGGCCATATGCCTTAAACATTTAATGTGATTCAGACAAATTGCAACTTGGATTAATGACGGATTTGGGGTGTATTAAAACCATGGATTACATATAGGATATTGGTACATGTTGGAATTAGATAAAAATATCCTTGTGCATGAAGGCACTTTTGGACCTTGGTCACTATATTTTTAGGCTTGTAAGTGGTTGAACGACGAGGGGAAGTATTCTTTTACCTTAGATCCTTAATCCTTTGAGCTTAGGATCTTAAACCTCTTACCCTAGGTCCTTTGTTATACTATTACTTTCTTGGCATATCTCGCTTCTTCATAAAGTCCGGGATCACCTGCAAGGAGTTTAAGATGTTAAACATAGTAAGAAGGTTAATCTCATACAAAGATGTAAACAAAGGTAGGTATGAATCAAGATACCTTTACTAACATCGAATATTTTAGATACACCAGGTAAACACTCTCACCTATTGAAACAAGGGACACTATTTTAGCAAAAAGCTAAGCAAGCAATAGTCCATCTAAACTTATTCTTCACCTTCCTGTAAACGAAAATGTCATGGTTATGCTAATATTTTACAGGTTCTTAAACATAAGTACAATGACATTTTTTATGATAAAATGAAGCAATAGATGAGAACGATTATTTTTTTTAGTGGTAAATTTTACACACAACAAGTATTTCCATTCGATCATCAACTGATTCTCATCATCATCATTCATTCTTATAGCAACAAAATATATCACAGGTAATGTGTCATATAATAATTCAACTGATCATATCATATAAATGGTGTCCATGTACCACATCACATTTCATCAATGGAAATAAATCGAACACGTAACTATCGTCATAAACAAAGAAAACTTTCCGATAGTCAACATAATATCCACAGAAACATAGTAACATTATAATCATAACGACGTCATAAACATAGTAACAACATATAATGTGGTCCATGATATCGTAAGTATAGTTGTAACATCCCCCAAGAAATAAACATTATTTAGTAATTATGAATTATTTTGAGTTAATGTTTAAATTAAATAAAATTGGTTGGATTTGAAATATGCCAATAGCTCATTGAAGGAAAAATGTAATAATACAATATGATTAAAGGAGGACAACCATGTTAAATGAGGAAATCATGCATGAAAGAGTGGGGGACAAGGAAGGGTTAACCTCAGGGAAGTTAAAACACATGTCAGAAGTGCATTTATGGCACTAGACACACCTTGAAAATTAGGGATTTTGTTAGCTGCAAAAATTCCAAGAAGAATTGGTTGCTTGTGGAAAATACCTAGGAAAAATAAACTATAAGAAGGAGGCATATGAGGGAGGAACGATTTTGCTTGGTATGTTGGAAAAGAATTCTTTTTGTGTGACCACTCTGTTGTTAGGCAAGTTATTTCTCACTAATTGACGGAGATATGAACCTGAACCTGTCCGTCACCCCTCTTGGCATGCATGATTTAACTGGGGGGTGATTAAGAGCAGAAAACAAAACTGCTCCTAATATACGATTGGGAGACACTTGGTTGTTCCTACCTTATTTGAGACTACAATATTTCCAGGTTCCTTTAAAGTATTTATTTTCATTGTATGTTTTATTTTCACCTTGATATATATATATGACATAAAATTAACTGTGTGAGACTTTTAGTTTAATATAATGTTGATAGATCCTATTATGGCTCAACCCTAACTAAGCATTTCCAATATATTACTATGAATGGTAGAAATTGTATTGCTAGATCTAGATAGAGTAGAAAAAATTAATAATAATAATAAACATATATTTTACGGCCTATTCGCAATTCATTGCTGAATAAGAAGACTATTCAAGAATTATCTCTTTGGATGGTAATAATAAACTTATAGGTACCTTAGTTCCAGAATAGAAAATGTCATACTTCAAGGTTTTGTCGGTTACCAAAACTGTTCTTGTATATATTTTGTTTCTTTTAAAACACTTTTTACTTGTATAGCACATCACTAGTTTTATCTACGTACATGAACAAATTTTGTTCCCTATTACTTAGGAAGCCTGCTATAGCTACAGATCACTACATTTATGAATTTCAATGGATCGACTTATACGGTATATCTATGATCTACATGGAGAAGTATCTTATGGATTCGGTTTCTTTGGCCGCAATGTTATTTGTAATTTATTAACCTAGAATAGACGTTAATCCATGTGTCAAAGTAGACTAGCCATTTTGTTTTAAAAAAAAAAGCCTATAGATTAAACTTTTAAAAGCATAGTGAAATACTTGTTGTACATGGTTATTTTATTGAGCGTTAATGAAATATAAACTAGGGTTAATGAATTACAAGAAACATACTGACTGACAAATGGCCTATTGCACTCCCTAAATGTTGTTCAGAAAATCAAATCTAGGTCGGTTCGGAAATTTAACTAGGTTTCCCGATATTATACATCAACGATTGTTTGATGATTAAATGCTTACCCCATTCTTTACTAGAAGTTATAAAAAAGAAAACAAACAATTTATGATACCCAGAAATACCCTAAACCAATCAACATCGAAATAATGTTCAATTTAGTTACAGAAGTAGAGCTAAGATTTAGATCATAACTAGCTAACAGAACGATAGAGTCAAGGAAAATTCCGGTTAAATCCATATTTATTGAAAATGTGACCATACATAAATGATAGTAAATAATTCCTAAATAAAAATAGACAAAGTTTAAATCCAGGTACAAACCCCTTTAGATTTCCATCAAACAGTTCCTTTTATTTTACAATATAGGTAGGGTTTGGTACCCGCCATTTCAAAAGACATGACCCTTCCCAACTAGAGGATAAGTCGATATGACTCCCTCTTTAAACAGAGACATAAAAAACCTAGAAAACCCTGGAAATAAACTATTATCACAGATGTAGATTTGGTCCTTACCGGTTTTAAACAAGACTAGAACCCTGTGGAAGGACTAGGGCGTGATTCCACGTATGACTCAATAGAGGCCACCGACAATCTCCGCGAATGCTCAACCATTAGCGAGGGAAAAAATTTAAGTATTTGGAATATTTCTTATCCGATAACTTGGAATGTTGAATCACTCCGAGAACCGAGGGCGCAACACCTGCGAACAGATTATAAGGAAGAAAAATTTGTTAGCATTGTCATGAGATTAAACTCAATGATAATAAAGTAGCGTAACACAATTGTTGTTTGTTACCTGAATCATGAAGAGGACGAAGTGCACAATTGTTCACGTTTTTCCACGATGTGACCCTTCAGAATTTACCCCATACTTGGTTACATGAGACAAAGGAACGAGTAGGGTTCGAAGCTGCCAACCACTGTAAGGATTTTTACCTAGCTCGTTGTGGAGATGGTTGTATTAAACACCCTGTGCAAACCTTCTACAATCACCTGAGACAGAAAGAAACACTCTTTGCAGGAGAAAGGAACGACAAGAATTAACTATGGATAGGTTCCTACCTCATCGCGCCTAAAAAACCTATGTCTGGGAAAGTACAATGATTGCAGGCCAAATTAATTTGTAAAAACGCCAATACATAATGAGTGGGTCTCCTAAAAAATCCAAGAGTCATAATCGGATAAATGACCTGGCAGTAAACATTGAACCTGGAGGATACTGTATTGCTAACTTAACCATGCCTTGAATAACGTTTACCTATAACTTAGTTTCAAATCCTAAGTGTGGGGTGGGTCAAAGAGGTGGGGTATTGTTCAGTCCTTTCCTCGTGACTTTTGTGACCAGGGTCCCGTTACTTTGGGTTAAAATCCTTTAAAATAAGCTTGAGTTTGGACCTTGGCCTAACCACTATTAACTTAGGAGATGGCTAGGACCTTGGAGTAGTATCAAGCTTTAGTTTTAAGCTTTGGGATTGCTTTATAAAGAAAATAAAATTGAAGTAGGGAAGATAGAGTAGCGCCATCTCTAATAAATTTGGGTCCAATAGTAAGTACTTGATATAAAATAAGGAGAAACTTTAAATAAAGGAAAAGTTTTTGTTTAAGTTATACCTCATTTTGGGGTTTGCATTTGTTTCATAAGCTGTACATGTCAAAACATTTTCTGCAGCGTTTGCATTTGTTTCATAAGCCGCACATGTCAAAACATTTTCTGCAGTGTTAGCTAAATCTAAGCAAGCTATAGACCAACCACACAAAGTTTTTACCTTGCTGAGAGTAAATATTTTCTGGATGTTTACTGGTTATGAATTTTTTCTATAAATATAAAGTTTAGGGAATTACTTTTTGAAGTAATGGTATAAGGAAATAATTATTTTTTTTGTCTAGTATATTTTACAATAGTTTACTTAATCGAACTAAGTCCAATAGATACTAAGAAAATAAAATGTAGCTTTTGTATTTGAAGGGATGTCTAGTCAAAATATGGGGCATTACACATACCCACCCTTCGGGAAATTTTGTCCCGAAGTAATTGTTATGTATGATTATAAGAAGGTATTATTATGCAGAATATATGTGTCTTTCACTAGAATTCATTGGATATGTTGGTCTCACTTGGAACTTTAGTTGATCAAAATGTCGATGTTAACTTACAATTTTACCCTCTCTCTTTTTTTCTTCACAGGATATGGGTTCCTATATTTTATTTCTTATCACATCATCTCTTTTGCATTTAACATAAGCTTGTATGTTTATTCACCAGTTTCACATGATTGGACTTAATTTAAATAGGCATGCATGTACCATATAATTGAAACATTCATAAATAAAATGACTTAAACCAACATAAGGAATTACCAACCCCAAAATGTATCCTAAATAAGAAAAAGGTAGAGAGAAAAATAGAATCTTACGGTATTTTTACGATACTATTTGATCCCGAAGTTGGATTGGGGTGCTCTTGGTACCATTGGAAATGTCTCGTCAATGTATACAACTTTTTTGTTTTGAGCTTCAAGATATTCCTCATAGTTTGGCCAAGGCATGCATTTTTATAAACCCGGGCATGAGGAATCTCTAAAAGCATCTTTTCAAAGATGCTTTGTGAAAAACATCTTTTAAAGCATCTTTGAGAAAATCACCTTTGAAAGCATATTCTCAAATATGATTTAAAATATGCTTTTCACAAAAGCATCTTTGAAAAGATGTTTTTTGAGATTCTTCATGCCCATATGTACAAAAATGAACGCGTCGACAAAACCATGAGGAATCTCGCGAAGCTCAAAACCCAAAAGTTGTAGCCCTCGACGAGAATTTTCCAACGCTAGTAAGAGAGCCTCAATCCGACTTCAGGATCAAAAGTTCTCGTAACAATACTGTACGATTCTTTTTTTCTCTCTCATTTTTGCTTTTCTCTCTCTGCCTTTTTCTTATTTAGGATACATTGTAGAAGAGGTTAGAATGTTATGAAAATTTAATATAACTTCACATGCATATATGTAGTTTCAAAATCAAACAGTGTAGGATGATCATGATGCATGGTCTCTGTGTCTACGAAAATTTACTCATTTTATTACATGGTATAGTTTGTTGGTTTGACCTTTTAAGGTTCATCACCAGATTTAATCCCCAAAATAATAAACGTTTTCATTAAATTACACATTATTTTTTATAAAGTGATCCATAAGTAGACCTCGTCGTTCAAATAATCTTATTTATTTATTTTATTTCTAACATGGTTCCTAACACATTATCATGCATGTTACATCATCTTCCCATCATTAAACTAAATATCATTACTTAATACTCATTAAGAAATATGACTCATGTGTCTTTCACCATACCCTTTTGTTAAAGCTTCAATCTCATCTTAAGTTTGCTCCCTTCAAGAATACAATCAACTTACATACATCATGAATTTAAAGTTACAATGGCCTCATAAAACTTTACAATTTGATAATGACATGTATTGTTGATTAACTCTTAGTCTATTATCACTAGGTGAAGAATTTGTATTTACTCATTCTATTATGATCTACTCGTTATTATTGTTATTACTTGCTTTATTTGCCACACTCCTTTACCAATGACTTAATATATCATGCATCATTATATTGTTTTTATAAGGACTATGTTATACACCCTAGATGTATTCATTTTACCTCATACTTTTGCTCTGTTTGACACCTACATGTGTTGCATATTTAAGACTTAATGACAATGTCACTTATATTTCATTATCCAATTATACACTACTCCCTAATAATCCTTATTAGTTTATACAATAATTATAGTATTACTAACATTTCCCTTCACTATTTTGTTTACTTTCCTCGCATAAACCTATCTACTGACGTGACGATAGTTTCATTTTATGCCTTTGTTACATATCTCCTTTCTCACACATTAGTATATGTTATTTCTGGTGTATTATCAATTGTTATTTATCAATACAATTTATAGGTTCTGTTTATGCCTTGCTTTTATCATGAGTGGGTAACCATGTTACAATTGATTGCATCATGTTCCATGTTGCATTGCCCTCCCCCCCAATAATTGAATTCTCTGAATGTGACTAACTAAATTATATTGACATATTTTTATATGATTTCCCTGGGACTTATGCATACTATTTATGTGTTTCCCCATCATTATTACCACTTTACCTTGTGCATCCACCTCATTTCTTTCTTTCGTGAATTGTATGCAGTACTAGCCTCTTTCATTATCCTTCGAACTATTATTATTCTTTTATCAACAATTCATCCACATTTTACTTATGCTATCTTATGGCATTATCTCTTCTAGGCTAGTAACCATACCTTGATACATTAATTGTTACTATGCTATCATCTTCTCTAAACCTACTTGCTTTGTGTTCCATTAAGTATATTTTAAAATGGGCTATATATATGGCTAGTAAGAAATAGCTACGTACAACTCTTTTGATTATAACATCCTACTAATCTAATTAATATTTAAATTTATTGTGTCACTTATTTGGGAGACCTATTTCATCCTTAGTACTATTAATTTTGGCAATTGTTCAATCAATTCACAAAAACTAGGAATTTCAACCTACCACCTCAAAGTGGGTTCATTGCACTACTATATGATATGACCTTAGTATTTGACATTCATTACTTATATTTCTATATGGTGCTCCCTATATTTCTACTTACATAAATTATGTTCCATGATCAACTTATCATGTGCATTAATCTCGCATTTTTTTCATATTTGGATTTACATATTATTATTATGTATGTAAAAATATAATTATCATCTTTTCTGCTTTATGGTACTTAATATTTAACATTAGTTATTTTATATTCTAAAACTTATTTATTTTGATGTTTTACATTTGCAATGTAACATTACCATTATTATTGTTTATTATCAGTCTTACATATAATTCTTCCATAAAATTATGTATATTTAAATTTATAAACTATTATAATAAAAATCAAACCTCTTTTCTATGTATATTTAAATATTTTGTAAAAATGGATTAATATTAATAAATACTATTATGTGTCTTTTTAGAATTTTAAAGTATATGTGTTTTTTTAGAATTATAAAGTATATATATATATACTTTATAATTCTTAAAAAACACATATACTTTAAAATTCTAAAAAGACACATAATAGTATTTATTAATATTAATCCATTTTTACAAAATATTTCTTCCACTACTAAACATATATAGTATATATACTTTAAAATTCTAAAAATACATAATATTATTTATTAACATTAATCCACTTTTACAAAAAGTTTCTTCCACTGCTAAATGAATATTCATCTTCACACTTATGATAGAAAATGAGTATTTCAACACTTTCACGGACCCATTTAATTTATAAATAAATATATTTAAATCACAAATTTTAAATCGGTGTCTTTAATTTCACGGATCCTTAATTATATATGTATATAATTTAATACACATACATTTTCATATAAGGAAGTTGAAGCTATTTAATGTATTTTATAAAATTCTGTAATAAGCATAATCGAGCGGAGGAGCCTTTTCCTTGCAAGTGATAGCAAGCCATTCTGTCGTCCATATCTTTTATATCTCAGCCGATATTATGCCACCAAGTAAGCCCATGGTAAGAAGAAACACATATCCTTGAGGCTGAGGGTTACTGTATGGCTTATCAAATAATCGATACAACCCGACTGACCGAGATAACTTGACCCGATTCACTGGATTCGTCCCATTTCTTGGTACGCATCGGTTCGCAGCAATCTTATTTTCAATCTACATGTTGAAATTGTCACTTACTTCTATAATAAAAGTGAAATAAACTAATTTCAGGTCTTATAATAGTAGTTATTTGATCACTGTTGGACTATATTAAATAAAATAAAATAAAAACAACTATCACTGTTGGACATAAAAAAAAAAAAAAAAAACTACTCGTGTTAAAGCACACGAACCAGATCGTTGTAGGACCACAAGTGTCACTCAAAAGACTATTAAACCATTTATTTTATTGAATTTATGGATGTACATGTAATCTTGGTTTTGTCGACTATTATACTTATTCATAGATGTGTTCTCTACACATAAACTACCATCTTCATTAATTCCATCATAGTATTTACTATTCCTCCCACATGTAACCCACCCTCGATGGAAGAGAGTTAATTGTCCACCTATGAAGGACGATAATCAACTTTTCAACCTAATTATGGCTTAATACCTTGCTTTAACCTGCGAAGAGTACATAGTACATGTTAAAGAACAACTCGTTCCCATTTTAGTACTGGTTTTAGTACCGCTTGCATAGATCTTTTTTTTCAGAGGAAAAAATACCAGCCTTTGTTATTCATAGGAATCAAAAGACATATTACACATTACTATCTTCTTGACAGAGAGATGGAAATAGAAACCAATTCAGCACATAGGCATATAATAGGCATCGCTTGCATAGATCTAAAAGCATGCACGAGGGCATACGTGACAACTACCTAGCAATGCTTTGATAAAATTACTAGATAAATTAATGGTGTTATGACAAGTAGACGCGTCTTTACTTGGTCATAAATATATGCTAGGTCCAATGGGACACCCACATTGAACTTACCAACTCACGCAACACTCTTGAATTCCCCTCAAAGCCGAGGTTTATACCTTACCATACAATTGATTTTATTTTTCTACGATTTAGCTACACTTAGAATAAAGCATGGTAAAATTAAGTTACACTAATTGGGTTATCATTTTAGAAACCCTTGCATGCATTTGGGCCAATATTGGCCTCCAAGTTCTCTCACCCATAGTAGAGAAAAAAGTTAAGAAGAAGGTAACGTGTTCGAGGGATTTCTTCTCTTTCATTTTTTTTTACATGGTAAAATTAAGTTACACTAATTGGGTTATCATTTTAGAAACCCTTGTATACATATGGGTCAATATTGATGCCGAGTTCTCTCAGCCACAACAGAGAAAAAAGTTAAGAGGAAGGTAATGTGTCTAAGGGATTTCTTCCCTTTCATTTTTTTTTACTCAACTGTGCTCTGCATCTCAAGTAGAGATCTATTGTCATCTATTTCGCTTCAGAAAAATTACTCTGTGATCTTGGAGGACCATCATAATATACTCTATGAGCACCCTCTCCGATGGTCTATTCTCACCCCTAAGTATCTTAGTATTCAAATATTTAAAATTTGGCTAGTTCAACATTACTTTTATTTAGGGTTTCCATAGTTTTAGGATTCCCCGTTTTACAGTTTTTCTTAGCTTGTTGCTAGGCAATCCACTCTATTTATCCACCTTTAAGTGGTCCACTGAGTGAAACACCATCGTCTACATGGACATGGCCATATGCAACCTAACACTTCCATTTTCACAGAAAATTGTTGTTATTTTTTCTTTTTACGGCTAAATTCTACAACTAGTAGTACAAAGAAGGGCCATATGATCACTACAACAAAACCCTGTGATTATCATCTCTTTAAGCTTCCTTTTTATCATCCACTGTCACTTTTAGAGTATTTTTATCATTTTTTGGACAAAGTGGACACTTTTCCACGGGATGACGCTTTTAATGTTGTTATTAGCATCCCTTTTTAAAAGTTAATGTTATTTTGGATGCTAATTAGCGTCCCAATTAACCTCCAAAATATCATCCCATATAACGCCTAGAATAACCTCCAAAAAAGCGTCCCGAATAGCACCAAGCATAGCGTCATATATTGAGCCAGGGTTAGTGCCATGAATTGTGCCATGAATGTCGCCAGAAAAAGCATATGACATAGCGCTAAGTATAGAGCCAGGAATTGCATCTAGAAAACATCCAACATAGTGCCAGGTATAGATCGAGGTATAGCGTTTGGAATAACACCATAAATTTAGCATCCAAACTAACGTCAAAATAACATCCCATATAACACCCAAAATAGCCTAAGAAAACGTCCATAATAGCACCAAGCATAGCACCATATATTGATCTAGGGTTAGCGCTAGGAAAAACATCCGACATAGCACCAAGTATAGAGCCAAGAATTACGCCTAGAAAACATCCAACATAGTGCTAGGTATATAGCCAGGTATAGCGTCTAGAATAACACTAGAAATTTCAAAAGGAACAACACTAGGAATTGCACTAGGTTTAGAGCTAGGAATTATGTTCGAAAAACGTCTGACATAACATGAGATATAGTGCCAACATTAGCACCAAAATTTGTGCTAGGAAAATAACAAGAAATTTCAGAAGGATTTGTGCTAGGAAATCGCACCAGGCATAGTGCTAGGTATAGAGCTAGACATAACACAAGGAATTGTGATAGGAATTTCAGAAGGTATTGCGCCTGGAATTTCCCTAGGAAAAGGGCTAAGCATAGCACCGGTTATAGGTCTAGGAATAAAGTTAAAAATTGCGCATGGAAAACATCCACCATAGCACCAAATATAGAGCCAAGTTATATAGCGCATGGAATGAAATGATCCATTATTGTCTTTCATATATATAATCATTATTTTCTTTCACCTAGCATGAAATGATCCATTATCGTCTTTCATGTGGGCACCATGATAACTTGCTCATAAATATATTTAAAGGTTAGGCATGGTCGAATGATTTCCATACATTAAATACTTTGTCCAAACAAAGAACCTCCATATCTTGGTTAATACCCTTTTTGTCAACCTAGCGAATGCAACCAAATTTTGATAATGGGTAGTTTTTCAATGTGATTATAATCAAAATTAAAGGTTACAATAAAAAAAATAGATTAAATTATTGGGATGGTAAGTAAAATGCAAATTGCAAACAATTCCTCATTCATTATAACTTTACAAGGATTAACGCACCTTATAAGTCATCAAAGGCATATTGTTTTACTTTGGTTATTTTTAATAATAATGTTGGTGATTAAAATGGTTATTTGTGTGAATCACATGTCATCAAGATGACTCCAAATAAGCAATCTAAATACAAACATAAATCACCCTATATTGTGCAATAAGAGGAGGTTTGTACATTAGGCCATATTATGACGATATTGGCACAAACTGGTTTAAAATAAAAAGGTTAAAATGGGGAGATCTATATTAAAAGTTCAAGGATAAACATTATCTAGATATGTCCTCACAACCTAGCCAACTAGTTCCTCATATATTCGAAGTGTATTAATTAATTAAAAGACCCCATTTTACCCAGGTTATGTCAAGGCCTGGAAAACCTAATGTTTATAGTAGGAATAGTTTCATGGTTGTTTACACATGTTGGTTTGATAAAAAAAATTGATGGAACACATGTCAAACTCATGGGAGATGCATGCAATCAGAGCTATTGATGGTGTATGAGACCCCCTTGTTTGTGGGACAAGCGACCCACCTTTGCACAATGATTTAACTACTAATGGTTAAAATGGTTGTTCATGTGAATCACATGTCATCAAGGTGACTGCAGGTAAGAAATCCAAATACAAATATAAATCACCCTAGTTTGTGTAATAAGAGGAGGATTGTACATAACCAATAATTAAAGATACAACCAAGCCATATTATGCTAGATATTGAACACAAAATGGTTTCAAATCAAAGGTTAAATTGGGGAGAAATCTATTAAATGTTTGAGGATGAAAATTATCTAGATATGTCCTCACAACCTATCAAACTGGTTACTCACATATTCAAATTTTATTATGTAATCAAAAGATCCCATTTTACCTAGGTTATGTCAATGGAAACCCTAAATCCTATAGTGGAAATAGTTTCATGTTTGTTTAGTCATGTTGGTTTTGATAAAAAAAATTGATGGAACACATGTTGAACTCATGTGAGATGCATGTAATTCGAGTTATCGTGGGTGTGTGAGATCCACTTGTTTGTGGGACAAGGGACCCCCATCTACACAACAATTTAACCGCTAATAGTTAAAATTGTTATTTGTGTGAAACATGTCATCAAGATGACTGCAAATAAGCAATAAAAATACAAAGGGAAATCACCATAGATTGTGCAACAAGAGGAGGTTTGTACATAACCAATAATTAAAGATATAACCAATCCATATTATGGCGATATTGGATACAAAGTGGTTTCAAATCAAAGGTTAAAATGGGGAGAAATCTATTAAATGTTCAAGGATGAAAATGATCTAGATATGTCCTCACAACCTAGACAACTAATTCCTCACATATTCAAAGTGTATTAGTTAATCAAAAGATCCCAATTTACCTAGGTTATGTCAAGGCCAACTCTAATTCCTATAGTATAAATTGTTTCATAGTTGTTTAGTCATGTTGAATTTGATGGAAATTAATGGAACACATGTTGAAATCATGTGAGATGCATGCAATCAGAGTTATTGAGGGTGTATGATACCCCCTTGTTTGTGGACAAGGGACCCCATTTTACACAACAATTTAACTACTAATAGAGGTGTACATACCCTACCCTCATCCGTATTTAAACCTATGAACCCCTAAGAAGAAACACATATTCTTAATCATTATGCCCCCTCGGGATATACATGATACACAATCCTTGTTTGAGACCATTAATGTTCCAATTAAAATCTATTTTGAATCATTAATCATGTTGATATTTATGCCGAAGGCGTTAAACAATGGAGATGAAATATCAAAAGATTTCTCGTCGGTTTGGCCTATGTTATTTGACACATTTCTTGTGGTTTTCAATGCATTGTTTTGTTGACCGAGTTTTCATCACCTGCTAGCAGTTTACTAATGATCTCAACAATCACATGGGCCTGCCACCCTATTTTCCTTATTCCCTTCACTTTACTTTAGTTGGATCCATTTTTCTTTTTATTCCTCTTCCTTCCCAGAGCCCCATATTCCATGATTAGATGGATGGAAGAGCACAACTGACTATTACAACACCCAAAATTGTTGAGAATTTACTAGAGAAAGGAACAACCGGTTTCGGGTTTGATCGAGTGAAATTCATAAGGTCTCTGGATGAAACATGCAAAGCAATATTAATTTTTTTAGGATTTTGAGCTTCTCTTGTTGTTGGAATAGTTCAGAGGTGGGAGTGGTTCATAGGGTTTGCAAAAGGTTGGTTGTCGAATTTTCCAGCGAGTAATCATGTTTCAAGATTGGGAATCCAAGCATGTGTGAAAGTTATTCCTGAAGAGTTTTCATGGAAAATTTATACAGGGGGAGCTCAATTTGGACAGCCTCGAGGTGCAGTTGGGTGCAGGGAATGTGTAGCTCAATGGCCTTACATTAAATACCTATTATATCAATGAACATGTGAGGTTTTATTTAGAATTTGGTTTCAATTTTGTTATTTTTCACGGGGAACAGTTTAATTTTCTGTTGGATTTGCACAACTTGTTATAACGGTTTTTATCTGGGCAAACTGAATTGTTTGGATGTGATTTTAATGAAACACAATTTAACATAGGGTTTGTAAAGCTCATTGGTGTAAGTGAAGTTGTTCCTAAACCGAAGGAAAACAAAAGCATTGAATTTCCCCAATGGAGATACATAATTAAATTAAATAAAACAAACCAAAGAAAGCATCCAAACTCTTACGTGAAATGAATTTTCTAGATGAAATATGTAATGGTGGAGATCCATGGATTGAAATGCAGCATGGCCTCTACTTCTAGGAGAAGAAAAGTGAATGGACATTGCCTTTACTAGCTGGAGAGAAAAAATATATGTGTTTACATTTCATTGATTAATGTGTGCATCTCTCTTTAATGAGTTGAGTTTTTTTGCTTGTCATCCTTATAAGCATGTGTGCTTGGGTTATCCAGTAGCCATGGACATGATGTATTCTATGGGAGATTGAATTCCTTGCACTCGCTAGAAAAAATCAGCGTGAATGTGATTTTCCTTTGGGTTTTATTTCATTGCATTTCATTTTCTTTGTCACTAGAGGCTTAAAGGAGACACAACCTTCATAGGAGGAGAACATGGTTAAGTTTTTCTTACTTTCCCAAAAGTATAACTATAAATCCCATTGTTATAATGCCTAATAAAGTGGGCTAGGAAAAAAACTAATTTGCCATATATATTAAAATATTGAAATTAGGTGAAGTCATTCCCATTAAGGGATTCCTATTTGATGTCAACTTAAAGATTGCACTCAAGATATACCATTCCGATATCAATGTTTCCTTGTGTTTGTTGATCAATTTCCTTACCTTTTAGTGCAACTTGAATAGAACCGATAAAGATCTTTGGAGGGGAAACCAAGAGTACGATGGGTCACTATGCAAGCTCCTAGTTAGGCATATAACCAATTCAAAGAGAATATTGCAATATGATTCCAAATTATCAACATTATTTCTTTATAATGAGCCAAAATGTTTGAAATCTATGCATTCCTTCCTCTTTGGTCTTCAATTTGATTGGTCATTCTTCTATTGAAGTGTGAGAGGGATACCTAGATATCCTCTTAATGTCATTCATTTCTGGATTTAGTTCTTTGTAGGTCTGAGGTCTCATATATGAAACAACTGAAGTGACTATGAATTGTCATTCTTTTCCAAAACTAGAACAACTCCTACCCCTAGTGCAAAACAATTATCATGACCAAAATAAGAAGAGTTAATCAACACTCAAACTAGATTTGCTCCACAATACCAGATTATAACTAGATCCAATCCATAGAGCTAGAGGAAGCAACACATTGCACCTATAACCTACCTCACTAGAGATATTAGTGCCCAACCACACCCAAAAACCCCCACTTTGTTGATTTCACATATTTCTTGCTAAGAGCCAAAACTACAACTAATTTAAAAAATGAAAATAACATCTTCAACACTCTAATTTATTGCTGCAAGGTTGATAAACCTCACCTCTTGCTTGAACAAATGAGTAGGTATTTGATGTCAAGATCTTTAATGCCCATCCTTTCACCTTAATGTTATGTTGAATCTTGTCTCCTAAATTCACTTCCATCATGTTTTAGTATTCTATACTTATAATCTTCATAGGAGATAGAGATATAAGAGGTACCAGACCATATTTATACATATCATTCCAACATCTAATGAAACAAACTTATTTTCTTTAAGATGTACTAAATTATTAAGGAATATGAGGACTCAAGATATAATTCTATATTATTTTTTCTAACATTTGATATCTATGAATGAATCTCTCTAGACAAATATCTTGAAGAAACAATTGATTTTGTAAATGTTGAATTATCATTTATAGTCCTCCATTACAATATGATTCTTGAATTAACATTGTAGATTTCTCCATTACAATAAGATTTTTGATCATTTTGATTTGAGTATTTTTAACTAAAAACAAAGTTTATACCTTTACTTGATTGTTAATAATTTCTCCCATACTCTAAGTGATTTTTTTTCTTAATTGATTTAAAATGCTCCCACCATAAATGCTACCCTATTATGAACTAATTAACTTAATCTATACACTAAATTCCACCCTATTAACTAATCAACTAGATCTATACCACCCCCCCACACACATATATTAAAGATAAAGAATTTCAAAAAACTAAAAAACATTCCCTCCACAACCACGAAAAATTTGAACCCTACTAAGTTTATGCCAGCCACTTCCCCTGCCTTCTTGACGGGATTTACCTAAGTGTGCTAGTTTAGATCCATTCTTAGTTTATAGACTGACTTCCTATCGACCTATATACTGGAGAGCTCATCGAACACAAAGAAATGGGCATACTAAACAACGAATGGACACAAAGGAATGGGTATGCCTTCCTTCACTCATTTTAGGATCTACTGCTAAGAATATGAGAAATAACAATGATTCTATGACAAAACGATTTGGGGGTTCCTTTGTGAGGAGTTCTGAATCTACGACTGATCGATGTCTTTTTGGGGAGTGTTGATTCTACAATAAATAGATGTATTGGTAGTGATTTCCCTTGCAAACATGTATGCCAATTTTATTGGGAGATCAACACTTCGAGACAATGATATTTATTCCAAAACCACCTCTCAGGACGATAGGGATAACCCTACTCTAAAATGGTCTTTCATCATCTCCATCGACAACATGTAAAATGATGAGGGGGAGGGAAAACTCGAGAGAATCACACCGGATACAACACTCAGGGACCCAAAATTTTTATTGCGACCTTGCTGAAACTATAAGCTATCTGCCCTGGTACCCCGTACTCCACTCTGAATCCCACAGTAAGAATTTAGAAAATGAGAATGATCTTGGTTTGTACATATTACTCAAGGGGTCATAATTGGTCGCAATAATTGCCTGACCCCAACGTTCAAATCGCCACAGTTGGGAGAAGTAAGGGCTCAGTTGGCCAGTATCAGTCATCCCACAACTTGTTCTTGTCAAACAAAACAATATTGAAAGCGAGTGAGGCACAGAAGTAGCAGGCTGGACAGAGAGAGGCTTTATAATCCTAATTATATTGTTTCACGATACTCTTTCTGCCTTGGATGTATTTCTCTAATATATTCTATTGAGATCACATATATAATTATTGTGAACCTTAGCGATATCAACTTTCAAATATGGAATCTTAGAGAATGGACACGATGTATTTGATAAAATGCCTCAGTAGAATTCGATATTCAAGACACAAATTATTTTTATTTCTATCTTGATTCCAGACCAAATAGAATGTTGAGAGAGATTGAAGAGTGGGGTACTCAGTTGACTCCAATACCATTTATGATTCTAGAACCTATAGTTTGGTTGGAAAAATGTTAGTTATATTTTATGCTACACCCCATCTCCCAATGATTTATACATGGTGCCTGCACATAGCTCATTTATACATGGTGCCTGCACATAGCTCAGGTTCACCCTGAAATTATTGGACGTGTCAACAATAGATAAAGTAAAGCTACAAGCGAATGACCAATAAGCGCTTCAGGTGCCAGGATTGCTCATTTTGTGCAATAACCTTCGAGAAACTGCTTGAGTGAAGAAACACCTTGAGGACATTCGAAAACAGTAGAACCTATTGGGAAGTGGAAGATTTGGTTGACAATAGGATTATAAGGCTCACGAATTGGGTCCCTAATGGAAAGGGCATTCACAAACTGAAGCTCTTCAAATCAATGCGAAGGGAAGGAGTAGTCTCAGATGATAATAATTTTTCTAGTGTTCTTCCTACTTGTGTTACCTCGACAGTTATGGAGCATGGTATGTAGATTAATAAAGACATAACTAGACATGGATTTCAGTCAAATGTATTTACAACTCTGGAGCAGGGTATGGAGATTAATTAATACATAATAAGACCTGGATTTCAGTCAAATGTCTTTATGATGAGTGCTCTTATAACCTATAGGCATGTATGAAAAATGTGGAGACATAGATAAGTCATAATATTTATTTGATCACACGCAACAACTAGGAATCACTTCATGGACAACTATCATTGCAGCCTATATTCCATCTATGGGCGTGGCAAGGTATCCCTCAAACTCTTTGAACAAATGCAATAGTCAGTTATGAACCCAAACTGTGTCATTCTACTCTTTGTATTTGAAATTTTTATCCATTAGAATTTGGTGTCAGATGATGTTACGTTTTAACATATGATAGGGGCCTAGGGCATTATGTCTAGAAAAATTGAAATATCAGGAGTGTTTACTTCCTAGGAGTCATTTTATCTTTAGTTCAACATTTAATTTTGTTCATATTCACTCATCAAACATGCATTGATATTTTGTAACAAACCTACCTTTATGGTTTTATTTTCTAATTCCATTATTACTCCTATTTTTTTATTTTAGAAATCTGTCTATTTTGATAGTATTGAAAGTTCATACTAATGTTTCTGCCATTCATTGCTAGGTCATTTCTTTGAGATGAGCTACAATTGCTGTAATGTTTTTAGTTTATTCTATGCAACATTTTGGTGCCTCCCCCTTGCCTGCTTATGAACCCGATTTTGATTGGGAGAATGAGAGGTCCTACATCTTTGGACAGAGACCACCAGAAGTTCCACCAACTATATGTGGCAGGTTTTGTGTTTACTTGATGTAGTGGCAATATGAAATTGTCTTCACTTTCACTTGAAGGCATTCTTTATGCTAATTTTTCAAATAAGGCCACACGTATTCTTGAAGTTCATAACTGATATCTTTTAATTGACATGCCATTGTTGTTTATCCTCGTATTTTTTGATATAATGTATCTAAATAGTTTTCAGTGGACTCAATACATACATCAAGGATTTATCTTTGGCCTTTCAAGCAGGTTTTGTTGGTGAGGTCAATGAGTAGAATAGCCATTTGTCTCTTAGATATTCATTAACTATGTAATAAACCATGAAATGTAGAGATTGATTATAATACATCATTCATTTGTAGCATACATGTTTTACTATTTCAAGTTGATATATTACTTTTGGTATACATGACATTGAAACTCTCATCCTAATACACATAGACATGTCTATATGTATGTCTTTCTACAACCATTTGAGGGGATTCATATGTTTGAAAATGAGGTCCTTTGTCACTTCAACGAAAGGACAAACTTCTAATATGCAGTGTTCCTATGAGAGATTTACTTTCTCAATGGTAAGAACTTTTGTTTTAGCAAACTGATTGAATTTTTCTGCCTTTTTCCAAAGCCTTTTTATGGTACAATATGTTTATATAATAGAGAAAAGGAGATAAAACATGTTAAAGGACTTCTATTTCTAGTACTTTTCCAATGAAATCCAAGATGCAAGTGACGTACAATTTTTTCTTTGTTTTAGTTAGTTACCTCATTTTGTTTCTTGTTCTTAGGTCATTATTCCTGAATGTTCTAGGCTCCCTGCTTATCTGCTGCATTACCATTTTTGAAATAATATATTGATCTCAGACCAATAGTTTTTTATCTTAGTTTTATTTTCGAAGATTGACTGATGACAAGATGTTTATGATAATATGCCTGGGTAGGTTCCCTACGACAACACCGTGCTACCTTTTCTTTGGACTCCCCATCTTCATCTATTTTCCTACTTATTCAGTTGGAAAATATGCAACTAAAGAAGGTGGAGTGACACCGTTAGTATACTCTCACAAAAAAACCTGTATGTACGTTTCCATCAAATGTATCTTCCTTTTCAGTTGTTTCCTTGTTTGATAAAGTTTACTTAACATTCTTTGCTTAGTGCTAAATTTTTCAACATGGTTGTGTTAGTGACAGTGTTTCTTGATCTTGAATTTTGAACTCATATATTTATTCCAATATAATTTGGATGTTTTTTTTAGAAAAATAATCCAATGCTTAGTACCTTAGTCTCTATCCTTAGTCAATTTTATTTGCATTTATGCAGGGATATGCCATGGTTTGGAATTAGGGAAGTTAATCCAACAATATAACCAATTATTTTGGCCCTTTCACACCTACAGGAGCACTCTAGGTCAGTCAACCTTCACATCTATGCCCTCATTAATTAAAGGTACACTCCCATTCCTATTTTTGAGGAGATTTGGTTGACTAGGAGCGCTAAAGGTGTTTCTAGCCCAATTTTTGGACCGTTGGAGCATTTATTGCTCACCTTGAGCCTCCCACTTACCTCTACTTGCTCACCCATGCATGACATGGAGTCATAATTTCCCCATCACACTTCAACCATGTCCACACCTTTTTTTGTGACCACTTGGGCTGAGTTGGAGCTTGTTTGGCCCACCTAGGGGGGATTGAGGCCAATTTTGGCCATTTCACATGTACACTCAGATTTTTATTCCTAAGCATAAAAAATTGATCCAAATGTAATATAAACTTGTTCTTAACACATTCAGATGTTAGAAAGTTCAATAATATCCAGTTTCTGTTCACACCATGTATGTAAAATTGTTCTCGTTTCAAGCTTTTTTGTTGTTTTTTGCAAGTAATTCAATTTGTGAGAGTCTCTTGGGATCCTACATAATCTTGTAGATCAAATTATCACATGGTATTAGAGCTTATTTTAGTTCCAAATCAATCTTGAGTGTTTGAGCTGAATTTTAAGAGATTTTTTGGATAAAATTTGAGTGTTTTTGAAGGAACTTTCAACAAATCTCACCACTAGCGCAAGAAGAGATGGAGGAAAACCACATATTTCTCACTCCATTAAATTAATTCAAATGGAAGGTTGAGATGGTCATACAACTGATATCAAAGGGTCTCTACAGGGTCACCATGGGTATTGAAGTGGAACCACACTCTGTAGTAGAGAAGTCGAAATACTTCATTAGACTTGATGAGGCCTTTGGATTGCTATGCGTAAGAATTTCAAGAGAGATCCTATTTCATGTAGACAGTTTGACAACCCCAAATGAGGTGTGGAAGAAGCTTGAATCTCTCTTTGGGAAAACTGATGTTTTAAGGAGACACTAGCTTGGAAATGAGCTCATTAGCCCGATCCCACCACATTTTGACACTATCCAAGATTTCTTCACCAAAATCAATTCCCTAGTACTTCAACTCAAGCAATATGGAATTGAGAAGAAGGAAGAACAGTTGATACTACTAATTCTTTCGAATTTGGGGCCAGAATATTCAGTGTTTGTTAGCACATTCCTGTCTCGAAAGCTAACCATTCGAAATTGGAAAATTCCAACACTAGGTGGATTCATGGAGTCCCTCACCCAGGAGCAGGACAAGCTAGTTCAGATGGGAACCATCAAAGCAAGCAAGGATCAAGCCTTGGATATGGGTGTTTCAAATGCCTCCAAAGGCAAACAGAAGGCAAAGAATCTGAAGCAGTCAAATGAAAGGAAGCCAGATAAACCCAAAACCACTAATGGGGGTTCGAATCCTCCTAAGGATAAGGGCAAGAAGGGAAAGGAGAAATCCAAGTGCACCTATTACCATAATGGATGCCATCCATAGAGCTCCTAGAGGAATTATATTATTGACATGATGGCACAGATGCTGGAGAAAAACAATATCCCTATCCCAAATGGTGCAAGGAAGAAAGATGGCAGCTCAAATTCTGACAACAAGGAAGAATGCCATGCCTTTGTAGCAAGTTATTATAATCCCTCCACCTTCATTATTGATTCAGGGGAATCTAGACATATGGGTTCCACCAGAGAGCTCTTCTCCTCTATGCATTCGAATAGTGGCCCAACAGTTCGAATGGGAGATGACTCTGAGATCCAGAACAAAGGAGTTGGGAGGATCGACCTTGACCATGGATATTTTAGTGATGTCCTCTATGTAACAGATTTGGCAGAAAATTTGTTGTCAATGTACCAAATGCCACATATAGGAGAAGCCAAGAGAGTAACATTTACTCCATACTTTGTAGAGATGGAAGAAATATCCTCTAACCAAGTTGTGACACTGGGCTGTGCATACCACCAAGTAAGGACGTATAAGTTCTCAAAATTTCTTCCTAATTCTCGAGGGAAAGTGCTCCTATATCATTCCAATGGACCTCCAAGATATGGCATCAAATATTTGGACATATGAACTACACGTATCTTCAACCACTGAATAAGAATGAGATGGTGGAAGGGCTTCCTTCAATTGAATCTTCAAATGGACCTTGCATTGGCTGTGTAGTGGGAAAGCATCCAGAGTGCAGCTATGAGAAGGGGAAGGAAAGGATACCCACACAAACACTTGGATTGGTACATTCAGACCTCATTGGTCCTCTTCCCACTCCCTCCTATGGAGGATCAAGGCATGTACTCACTTTCATAGGTGACTACTCGAGATTCTATTGGGTATACTTCCTTAAGTTAAAATCTGAAGTCTTTGAGACATTGAAGATTTGAAAGGCCTTAATGGAGAACCAAAGTGGGAATAGGATAAAAATACTTAGGACTGATAAATAATATGTAAATAAAAATTTGTATCATCTTTGTGAGAAATGTGGCATTCAAATGCAACATTCAGTCCCCTACACACCATAGCAAAATGGTGTGGCAGAGAGGAAAAATAGGGCTCTCAAAGAGATGGCCACATGCATGATTGAGGAAAAGGATCTAAGTCCCAAGATATGGGATGAGGTTATTTATTGTTCTGCATATATTCAGAACAGGGAATTACACAAATAATTCAAAGGAAAAACTCCCTACGAGGCATGGTTTGGCCACAAACCAAATGTCTCACATTTCAGAATTTTTGGCTCAAGGGCATGGGATCAAATTCCATCAGAAAAAAGGAAGGCATTGCAGCCACAGAGAAAATAATGTATTATGGTTGTTTATGGTGAGGAAAAAAAGGGTTATAATCTCTTTGATACATCAACACTCAATACTTTGATTGAGAGGAGTGTGAAATTTGAAGAGGAGATCATACCAGATTTTGAGCTTGCGCCGTGGGAATGCTCTTCTGCCCAACACCATGATGATGTAAGTAATGATTCAAGCTCTGATTTTTCTTATAATTCTGATAATGACATGTCTGAAGATAAAATTTCTGTACATGACTCACCTTCAAGGCCCAAATGGGCTGAGAAAACAATACAAGCTGATGGGGATCTAGCAGGCAATCCTCTAGATCCTAGGAAGACAAGATCCCAATTTCACAATGCTTCTTATGCAGGTGAAATTGCCTTGCCAAGAACTGTTATATGATGATTGGATCTGATCCACAGTCATATCAAGAATAGTTGAATGATCCAAGGTGGCAATCATCCATGTGATATGAATTTGATTCCCTATAAGAGAATGAAATGTGGGAATTGGTTCCCCTTCTTCCCAAGAGGAAACTTGTGCAATGTAAGTGGGTTTTTCAAACAAAAATTGCTGCAGATGGTTCTAATGGTAAGTACAAGGCTATATTAGTTTCTAAGGGCTGCTATCAAGTCCAATATGTGTACTACACCGAGACCTTTGCACTGGTTGCAAAGATGGATTCAATTAGACTAGTTCTAGCAATTGTAGCTAGTAAAGGTTGGGAAGTTCACCATATGGATGTCAAGAGTGCATTCTTACATGGTGAAATACAGGAATAGATCTACATGCAACATCCTGAAGTTTTCCAATAGAATACTTCACTTGTTTTCAGGTTGAATAAATCACTCTATGGGCTCAAGCAAGCCCCCAGGGCTTGGTCTGCTAAACTTGATAGTTTCTTGATCTCAATTGGTTTCATTCGATGCAAATCTGATCCAAATGTGTATTTGCAGCCAAATGATGTTTTATTTCAGGTTATTGTACTGCATGTATATGACCTCTTAATTACACGAAGTTGCACCAAACAAATTTTATCAAGTAAGGCATCTCTACACATTGAGTTTGCAATGATAGTTCTAGGATTGCTAAAACAATTTCTAGGATTGGAAATTGAGAAATCTGAAAGAGGAATCATGCTCAGCCAACCTAATTATTCTTCAGACTTGCTAATAAAGTTAAATATGTATGATTGTAAGGCATCCAAGTGCCCTTTTCTTTCTGGCATAAAACTAGGTGAATTTGGTGATCCTCCTTTGGTAGATTGTTCACTGTACAAACAACTAGTTGGTAGTTTAATGTAACTTACACATACCAGACCTGATTTTTCTTATGTTGTTAGTGATGTAGAAAGGTATATGAAACAGCCACATGAGGTCCATTGGAATTCAGCCAAAAATATCCATCAATATGTCCAAGGAACAAAGAGTTTTGGGGTACACTATGTAGCTAGTTCTTCACTTGAACTAGTTGGATTTTCTGATTCGGATTGGGATGGAGATCCTACTAAAAGAAAGTCCACTTTAGGTTTTTTCTTTATGCTTACTAATGGTCCTATTTTCTCATTTAGTAATAAATGACGCACAATTTCTCTTTCTTCAGAAGAGGCCGAATACATGGGAGCAATGAATGCAACCACACAATGTGTATGGTTGCAAGGTATTCTTCGGGAGCTTGATGTTGCATTTGTTTCACCCACTACCATTTGGGTTGATAATCAAAGTTCCATAAAGATATCTATAGATCTAGTACAGAGGTCAAGAACAAAACACATAGATATCCATATGCACTACATCTGGGGCTTAGTGCATGATAGAGTGATTTCCTTGCAGTATTGCCCATCCATCGAGCAAACTACTGACATATTCACCAAGTGTTTTACTGAGAAAACCTTCACATACTTGAGATCATTGCTTGGAGTGAGTGATGGATTGTGATTGAATCCATTCACTTACAGGTTTTTAGCCCCATGTCCATTTTATAGGGGAGGTTTTTTCCCATGAGGTTTTCCTCTTTTCTTCAGTTTTACTTGGACAAATAAATTTTTGTTTGTAATGAGGTGACTTAAGACTTTGTTTCCAAGGCCTCCAACAAAATTTTGATGACTTGTAATAAGTCATGGTTAAGGGGGGTGTTAGAATAGTATTCCAATTCTTAGTACCTTAGTCTATAACCTTAGTCAATTTTATTTGCATTTATGCAGTGATATGTTATGGTTTGGACTTAGGGAAGTTAATCCATCAATATAACCAGTTATTTTGGCCCTTTCACACCTACAAGAGCGCTCCATCTTGGTCAACCTTCACATGTGCACCATTATTAATTACATGTTCACTCCCATTCCTCTTTTTGATGAGACTTGGTTGACTAGGAGCGCTAGGGGTGTTTCTAGCCCAATATTTGGACTGTTAATAATGTTTAGAGCTTTCTTCCGTAACTATTAGCTTAGATCAATTATATGTTTGGATACGCATATGCTTTTTCCTTGTTTCCACTTGCTTGATAGGGTTTTCCTGTACTTTTCCAATGAAATCCAAGATGCAAGTATCGTACAATTTTCCCTTTTATGAGAGCAATTGATTTTATTGATTTTTTTTAGTTAGTTACCTCATTTTGTTTCCTATTCTTAGGTCATTATTCCTGAATGTTCTTGGCTCCCTATTTATCTGCTGCATTACCATTTTTGAAATAATATATTGATCTTAGACCAATAATTTTTTATCTTAGTTTTATTTTCGAAGATTGACTAATGACAAGATGTTTATGATAGTATGCCCGAGTATGGGTCCCTACATCAACACTGTGCTACCTTTTCTTTGGACTCCCCATCTTCATCTATTTTCCTACTTATTCAGTTGGGAAATATGCAACTAAAGAAGGTGGAGTGACACCATTAGTATGCTCTCACAAAAAACCTGTATGTATGTTTCCATCAAATGTATCTTCCTTTTCAGTTGTTCCCTTGTTTGATAAAGTTTACTTAACATTCTTTGCTCAGTGCTAAATTTTTCAGCATGGTTGTGTTAGTGATAGTGTTTCTTGATCTTGAATTTTGAACTCATATATTTATTCCAATATAATTTGGATGTTTTTTTTAGAACAATAATCCAATGCTTAGTACCTTATTCTATATCCTTAGTCAATTTTATTTGCCTTTATGTAGGGATATGCCATGGTTTGGAATTAGGGAAGTTAATCCAACAATATAACCAGTTATTTTGGCCCTTTCACACCTACAGGAGTGCTCTAGGTCAGTCAACCTTCACATGTATGCCCTCATTAATGAAAGGTGCACTCCCATTCCTATTTTTGAGGAGATTTGGTTGACTTGGAGTGCTAAAGATGTTTCTAGCCCAATTTTTGGATCGATGGAGCATTTATTGCTCACCTTGAGCCTCCCACTTACCTCTACTTGCTCACCCATGCATGACATGGAGTCATAATTGCCCCATCACACTTCAACCATGTCCACACCTTGTTTTGTGACCATTTGGCCTGAATTGGAGCTTGTTTGTCCCACCTAGGGGGGATTGAGGCCAATTTGGCCATTTCACATGTACACTTAGATTTTTCTTCCTAAGCATCATGAATTGATCCAAATGTAATATAAACATGTTCTTAACACATTCATATGTATTCAATAATATCTAGTTTTTGTTCACACCGTGCATGTAAAATTGTTCCCCTTTCAAGCTTTTTTATTGTTTTTTGCAAGTAATTCAATTTATGAGAGTCTCTTGGTGTAATATCCCTAGTTATGACCCCGGTTGCATTAAAAGATTCATGATGTATATGTTGTACTTAATTGTGGTGTGGAGCTAAAGGAAAAATCCCCACCATCGATTTGGTTGTGTTATGTTTCGGCAATCGGGATCGTTGCCGATGGTATATCGTGCTATCCGGCACACAATAGTTTTGCATCAAGTAAATATGCACATTAATTAAAATAAACCTACAGCCAACTACGACAGTACAATGTTAAATGAAAAGTGCATGATTCCTAAGGTTAACGGGGGGATTTTCTAACCTGTGGGAGCCATTGGGGAAAAGCCATGTGTCAAACCTTAAACCCCTGTTTAGTTGAGGTAGTTAATGCTGAGTAGGGGTGGGTGGCAGGATTGCTCCCACGCACCTCCACCAGCTGGTTCAATCATGCGTGGGATGATATTGGTCTCCTCACGCGTCGTTTGGGATGCTGGCTGATCTATCCACTCTCTTGGATCGTGGGTTGTTCGTTTTCCTCAGGCAGAGCAGGGATAAAATGGATTACAATCCATTGATTGGGGGTTCGTTCTCGCTTCTCTTGCTGGTGCTAGTTTGTGGATCTGTTCTTCCTCCCATTCATGTAGGGGATCATTTTCCCTTTTCCCATTATCAGACTGTGTAAGCCATTCACGCCAGGGGCTGTGTGTATGTGTGTTACTCTCACGGAATTGTGGTATGTGTACCTGTTTTTCCCTTGTCCTGGATTGAGAATCGAACTTCTCTCCCATTTTTGGGTTGTGTGATGTTTCTGTGGCTTAGATGTGAGATCGGTTGATGTTCTTCCCCTGGAACTATGACTTGTTGTGGTTTTCCCCCACATTATTCGATGCTATGAATGCAATCCTCTTTTGGGTGCCCCTGAGTTGTTTTGGCCACACTAGGGCCAAGAACAACTTTGAATCGTCTTGTCTGACTTGAGCGGTGTTCAGCTTTTCATTTAGGATTGTCACCCCATTGTCTTCACCTTCTTCACAGAGCTGTGAACTGTTTGTTTTGCTACATGCATGCAGTGGTTGGTCTTCAGATTGTGTGGAGTGGGATTGAAGGCTGGGTATGCTTAAGAAACTTGGGTTTGGGGAGCCACACAGATAGAGTTAGATGGCTGGCTTTCTTCTCCATAGCCCCAGAAGAGCACTTGCAAGGGAAGTCAGGGCCTAAGGGACAGTGAAGCAGAGAAGGGATTGATTCCTGGTGTTGAGTGTGTGTGGGTGTCTTAGAGGTCAGGCTAGCTCTAGTGTAGGTGTCCTTAGTTCTTCCATGAGATCACCATCTTAGCATTTATCTTCTCCCAGCTCCTTGATATCCTGATAAACCTTACTGTGTGGGTTTGGCTGATTTGTGTACCTTGGCTATGTGTAAGCCTGCTTAGTCCCTTATTCCTTGGGGAATCATGCCCAGCTCGGGGGTGGTAGTGTTGCCAAGAAATTGATGAGCACGCTAGCCTATGGTTGGGTGGAACGTTGCAGCGACATAGCTGGTTGTGGGACAAGCTCTTTATGAGATAATTATCTTTGTCTATTTCATCTTTGCAATTATATTTGATGGTTAATGAACTATGATGAACATGTTGAATGCCTTAATGTATGTTTGCTTCTATTGTGTATGTGAATGTATCTTAGAATGTTCTATGTTTTAAGAATTTTATTTCAGCATTTTATGTATGTTCATGTTCATGGGGCTAGTTTCCTGGATGTTTGATGGTTTGGTAGCATCCTCTTCGTTGGTCGGAGTGTCGGGGACGTTACAGTATGATATCATAGCAAATGTTGCAGCATGGGTTTGAATGGGCCATGAAGATGCAGTGACAAAGCCATCATTGCAGCATTGGGCCTCAGAGGGCCATGAAGAACCAGTTAGTAGAGGCAGGTTTCCTTTTTCCTTGAAGAAAATCGATGAAAGACAGGAAATTCATAAATATTTGTCTAAGTGCCGAGCCATTGGGTCATCGAAGAAATAAGTGGGAAGCTTCCCCGATACATCGGAAAGCGTAGTCGAAAGGCCATTCGACAAGGGGCATATAGAAGAGAATTTTTTTTTTAAATTTCTAAGTGACAGACCATTGCCGCATCGAAAAACTTAGTGGGAAGCCCTTCCGATGCAGTGGATAGATTAGTCTATCGGCCGTCCGATACAGACCTTGGCCATCGGCAAAGTTTTGTTGTTTGGATTGGTGCCAATTAGCTGATCATGCAGCCGATGAAGTGATAACCGTTGACAGAGGATAAATGAATTTTTGCCAAAAAATAGTTGAGGGCCAAGCCGTAGTTTCGGCGGAGATGTCCTGAAGACTGCCGAAATGTCAGCGAAACTTAGCTATTTGAGGAGCCGATGCAAGGGAAGAAATTTTTTGAAATTTATAAGTGATGGAACCATCGACGAAATTTAGAGATTTGGGTCGCCGATGTGGCAGAAAAAGTTTTCTATTTGAGCCACCGACACATTGGAGGATAATAGAAGATGAAACCGCCGAAACGACGGTGATGAGTAGTTGTTCGGATTGCCAATGCCGTCGGCGGAGAAAAGACTAAGGAAAGAAAATTTTGGAAAAAAATTTCTAAGTCCGATCATCGGCAATCAACAAAATTTATTTGATTCCATTGCTGATTATTAGATAATGGGAGTGCCGACACGTTGATGGAGATCCCATGAAGGCCATCGAAACGTCGGCTCGCTTAGTCGATACCATTGGCGAAATTTAGATGATGAACCAGTCGATGTGCTGGAAAGAAAATTTCAGAAATTTGTCCAAGTGTTAAGACCATCAGCGATCGATAGAAGTTAGACGATGGAACCACCGATGACTACATCAAAAACATTTAGCTGATTGCACACTTGCCGTTACAATTGGTTAGTGGACTATCCTTCTGATGGATAGTGGCTTCAACCGCCGATGCCGTACTGACTAGTGCTTCCAATAGCCTATGAGAAGAAAAATTTTGAAGATTTTGTTTGAGTATAAGGTCGTCGAAAAATGGATGAAGTTCGAGCCGAAATGTCAGCTCAGCTCAGCTGAGGGATGCCAAAATGGCGGCAGAAGATAGAGGATATGAGCCCTGAGACCGTCTGCAGAAGGTAAGTTTCGGTGAAAATCAATGGACGTAGTCGCTGATACATTGGTGGAAAAGAAGGGAAGCTAGTTGGTTGAGTCCCCGATACGGCGACCAGAAGGAGGAAAAGATAACATGCAAGGATTTCCAGAAATTTGTTTAAGTCTGGAAAAATAAATTGAAACTTCTCACTATTCTTCGGGAAAGGTTCTCCGAAGCTTTGTTGGAGATGATCACCAGAACAAAGCCGCAGTTTCGGAGATGAATAGTCGACGAGAACGCTGAAATGTCAGTGAAAAATATAGGATGAAGAAATTGATGAACATCAGCAAGAATTAGCTGATGATGCATCCGCTGTTGCGGCTATTTAATGGACTATCCACCTGACAGATAGTTGCTCCGACAACCAACGCAGCAAAAGGAAAAGAAAGCAAATTTGTGAAAATTTGCCTAAGTGAAGAAAACATCAAAAAAGTTTAGTTGTTAGGATCATTGATGACGAGAGGATGAGATTGCCGATGGATAGAAGAGGAAGCTACCGAGGCTAGTGAAGTAGATCGATGAAACTTAGTTGAAGGAAGAGCCGATGCAAAGAAGAAAAATTGTCGAACCCATCGGCGATCGGCGAATGATAGATGATTAGAGCACCGATCGGTGAAAGATAGTTGATCAAGTGTCCGCCATTGCGGCTGTTTAGTAGACTACCCTTCCGATGGATAGTTGTTCCAACCACTGATCGAAAATTTTTAGTTGATTAGACCACTGATTGAGAAATGTTAGCAAATGGAGAACCGTTGTTGCGGTTGCCTAAGAGACTAACCGTCCGATGAAATAGCGTAGCTGATTGCCGACATATCAGAGGCAAGTTGTTGTCTAGTCACCGCAATGATGGGAATGTTAGTGATTTGGATCCTTGATGCCATAGAGAAAATTAGTGGTTCCGACCACTGATAGAGTTATGGCCGTGGAAAATCCATTTAGTTTGTTTCCCGCCGTTGTGAAAGCTTAGACACTAGCCGCCCGATGGGTAGAGGATCCGATTGCCGACATATGGGCATCATCGATAAACATCGGAAGATTACAGTTAATAAGACTGCCGATTAAAAAATTTAAGGCCTGTGGAACTGTCGTTGTGGACGTTTATGGGACTAAATGTCTGATACCTCAGTGAGATGTTGTTCCGACCACTGATGCGATAAGATTTAATGGTTCTAATCACTGATTAAGTTTGGAAGGTTAGATGATTACGAACCTAACAAAGTGGAGAATATTAGTGGTTCTGGCAGCCGAAACACTGAAAGGAAATAGATGAATAGGCTGCTGATGAGCACAGAGAAAACTAGAGCTTTTGGCCACCGAAACGTCAGAAATTTAGTTAGAAAGAGATCTGACTGGAGGAACAGGAATTTTGATTTTTTCAAAGTGGATTTTTCAGTGATTTCAATAGATTCAGTGAAATTCTCAGCAGGATTTCAGGGCTAAAAGAGAGAAGAAATTCTAGAAGGCTAAAGTTAACATTTCAGACCAAAATACAGTTGTGTGTTTTGCCTAAATTTGATGAAAGTCATCATTTTAGAAGTAGGTGTGGTTTTCACACCCGAGGTCAGATTGAAGCATGTGGATAGGCATTGGAAATCTTATCCAACAGGGAACAAGGAGGAATCCCCAGAGTTTGAATGCGGTGCTACAAAGTACTAGTGGCGGTTAGTATGGACAAACCAGCTATGGTGTGGAAGATGAGATCCATGCAAAGATGAAGGATTTGAAAAGGGAAAATTCCTTAAACCTTGTCTTGCTAATTATAATTACATTTATAAGTTTCATACATGAAATATATGAGGATATGCCTTGCATGAATAGGATATTAGATGTTGGTAAGAGTAGTGAGAATTATACATTTATAATGAACCACTAATGGTAATTATTGCATTGGTGTTGGAATTAGGGGGAAAACCAACGACAACCTGGACATGGCTAAATATGTTGCTGATGCTGATGAATGTGACAAGCAACCCTACAAAGAAAGGGATAAGGCAACAAGTCCAGAATCAAAAGTTCGTGAGAAAATTCTGCAATCTCTTGCAAAGAACTAGCCAAACTGGTAATGTCAAGGGTGTAAGTAGGACCCATGAAGGTAAGAGTTTAATTATGACAATTTCATGGAGTGGTAAAAGCAAGAGGTCTCATACCATGTGGGTATTTGAATTTTATACTGCATTCATACAAAAATGTGTCATGCTTGTATGTGTTGTTATGAGTTTAATATCCCAAAGAAAGTAAGTACTGATGGTCTTGATTATAGCAATGCATCCTATATGAAGTAGTCATGGTTAGGCCATGCATGATAAGTTTGAATGCAAAAGTAATCCTGAATCAATGCAAGGTAGCATTGAGTGGATATGCATATTAAAAGATTTCATAAATCTTGTGGTTCTGCATTGAATAGATGCATATGAAAAGTATGAGTCAATATTGTAGATATGAATACATAAGTATGGGTGCAAATGTTGTGATGCATTGCATGAATGCATAGAGATAGTGCATGTGTCATTATGAATAACTAATGGCTGAAATGATGAATTGATGACAATTCTGGAACCATTTCAAGAGTTGATGTGAATGCAGGATAGTAAGTGCATGAAGAAGGTAGTCATGATCAATTGGCTATCGAAAATGCTCTATGGAAGGGAAAGGGGGTACAAATGATACACTTATGAAGTAAGGAGTATCTAAAAATTTCATTTAATTGCATGAATGATGTGACTGTACCCTGTAATTTAAAGTATGGTAATGATTGCATGAAGTAAATGGGTTTTGGGTAATATTGATATGCTAAAAGCAGGAAATATTTGAATTTTATAATTCTGCAAATGCTTTAGTGATTGTTGCAGCATGGAAAAAAGTTATATGCATCAAGACTTACCAAGTGTTTGGTTGATTGAAGTTCAGATTTCAGGTAGATTGTTTGGAGCAGGGAAATGAGAGTAAGACCATGACAAATGCCAGAATCTACCATGTGAAAGAGGAAAACCTTATGAGAAGAGTCTCATGGCTGTGAAAATAGTTTGTATGCATAATGAATTGTTAAATTTGAATTTGTGAATTTCGGATTTAAGAAATTGCTGACAACTACTAATCACTATTGGCTTGCATAAGACTGTGTCAAGAGGACGCATTGTAAGTGGGTATTCATGTTATGCTAACAAGAATAAAATTATAATGGGAATAGTGGTGCTGCTTACAAGAGACCCACAATTGAGGATCACCTCATTGCCAAGCAAATCAATTTCTGTAGTAAACAGAGTTGCAAATTCTCATTGATTTTAATTACTAATGTCATTACTTGGTTATGGAACAATCAAATTTGGATTGTATTATTAGATAATGAGTGACTGTTTGGCTATTTGATGAATGTACCAAGCGTACACATTGCAGGAAGATCATGTGTGATGGCCTGCAGGAGCCAAACTTCATGGGAAGTTTTTTCCCTTATCTTGGAAATGGGTTTCGGGTGAAACTCCATTGGACATTTTGGGAATGTCTCATTTGCACTGCATGTTTGGAAAGCAACACGAGTGAGATGGTATAGTTTATGTCGGTAAGACATGCGTGGATACAAAATGTAAAGAGGAATTGGGATGGCAAATCGAGGGACTGTCAACTTAGAGAAGGGAGCCCCCATTCCTCCTTAATGAAGGAATACTGCATCGACAAATGGATAAGTGTTTTGTGACCCTAACTAAGAATATGCATGTCAAATTATTAAAATTCCATATGTAGAACATGTTTTGATTTTATTTCCATGATGACTGATTGCTTGAGTATGAATAGGGCCTACATAATAGACATCGAAAAAGGGTGCACACTTTTCCGATGTCGGATCATGAAGGGGTTTTCCATATTGATTACACCCTAAGGAGTGGACACACCCCTGGTGTCTCAATACTTGATAGTGAATGATGTGAAATATGATTACAGTTTTAGAGCAATAACGCTAACGAATATGCTTATATTGCTTGTGTTGTCAGGCTAAACAGATCTAGCCTGGTATTGTACACTAAATGGACAATGGCTTAAGCTCATCCTACCTTCTACTAAAGAGCATAGAGAAGGAGACATTCCCGAGGGGCTGTCAACTTAGAGAAGGGAGTGGTCTCTTGTGTGATAGGGGATAGTGGAATTAGAGCTCACTACTGGAAATGAAACTTGGAAATGGTCATTTATTGTTGATATAAGTGCATGTGTATTGTTGATGGCCTGATAAACCCAACCGTGTTGGATTGGCTAATGATTGGTTGTTGATATAAGTGTATTGTTGAGATAAGTACAGGCGATTTGTTGACAGTCTGATAAACCCAACTGAAGGTTGGCTTGACTGTGCCATATATATATATATATATATATATATATAAGAGGGATGTTGTGAAGCAGCCTGCGTGCTGACCTAACATCCAAGTCCATAGGCGATCCCAAGGCTTGCAAAGTGAATTAGGATCCTGTGGACCAACGAGGAAACACACAATACAGATAAGTATTGGATTATTTTGCAATTCTTTCTTATGAATATGCATGTGTATATGATTTGGTTATGACGTTTTAATCTCTTGTTTAAGAGATAAAAACCGATGGGAATAAACTAAACATGTGAATTTATTCAATTTTTGAATATAGGTATTGCTGGAAGCGAGGACTACGAAAGCATCCTAGAGGTGCATGTGGACATGTGACTGTCTTGAAAATCTTAGAATGAGTAGTAATGAAAACAAAAAGGTGCTAGTATGACTATGAAGGTCCTAGCAGCCGAGACAAACCATGCGGGGTGGCTCCATGGTTGAAAGGTATGAAATAGAACGGAGACACTAAGTGTCATGACCAAGAGGGATTGGTCTAGCATTCCCGGTGAAGTGAAAGAGGCTAAGAGCATGAAAAGCCACAGTGGTGGTGTGGGTTCTAGGATGGAACAAGACAAAGAGGGGAAAAACTCTTGTTGCTCTCTCTTGCCTTTTAATTATATATATATATATATATATACTTATGCATTGTGAAAACAAAAGATTGTTGAATGCATGTATGGCTGAAAATAGGATGTGTCTATTTGCTTAAAATAATTATGAATGTTGGAATAGTTAAATCCCTGCCAAAGAATGGACATGAATGAGCTCATGTGCATGTTGGGAAGGCATTAAAAATATGAAAGTCTCCTTGATGAGACTTGGACTGTCATGCCAATTGGGCAATTAATTGACTGATGTTAATGCCTATATTATGCTTGGTCTAACATAATTTCAATGGTGCATTTCACAGGTGAGAAAATTGAAATACAGTAATGCACATTGATCATGGTAGTAGACCAAAGGATGTCAGACTTGGTTGGAAGTCTTCTTCAAACAATTGCCAAGACCTAAGAAAATCCTAGAGAGATGCTCAAGATATAGAAAAGTTCCTAGACTTGGGGACGAGCCGAAAGCTGAGAACCAGCAAGAGAAGCTCATGGAAGCCGAGGGGCTTGGTACTGAAAGTTCAAATAAATAATTGAACGTGGGATAGATCTGAAAAATTTTGAAATTTTGATGTGCAAATGGTATACGCATTCCTATGTATTAGAACATTGAGGACGGTGTTATTCCAAGGGGGGGGGGGATTGTAATATCCTTGGTTCTGACCCCGGTTGCATTAAAAGATTCATGATGTATATGTTGTACTTAATCATGGTGTGGAGCTACAGGAAAAAGCCCCACCATCGATTTGGTTGTGTTATGTTTCGGCAATCGAGATCGTTGCTGATGTTATATCATGCTATCCAGCACATAATAGTTTTGCATCATGTAAATATGCACATTAATTAAAATAAACCTATAGCCAGCTATGGCGATGCAACATTAAATGAAAAGGGCATGATTCCTAAGGTTAAGGGGGGGATTGTCTAACCCATGGGAGCCATTGGGGAAAATCCATTTGTCAAACCTTAAACCCCTGTTTAGTTGAGGCAGTTAATGTTGAGTAGGGGTGGGTGGAAGGATAGCCCCCACGTGCCTCCACAACCTGGTTCAGTCATGCACGAGCTGAGAGTGGTCTCCTCACGTGTCGTTTGGGATGCTGACCTATCTGTCCACTCTCTTGGATCGTGGGATGTTTTTTTTCCTCAGGCATAGTGGGGATAAAATGGATTACAATCCATTGATTGGGGGTTCGTTCTCCCTTCTTTCACTGGTGTTTGTCTATGGATCTTTTCTTCCTCCCATTCACGTAGGGGATTGTTTTCCCTTTTCCCATTATTGAACTGTGTAAGCCATTCACGCCAGGGGCTGTGTGTATGTGTGTTACTCTCATGGAATTGTGGTCTGTGTACCTATTTTTCCCTTGTCCAGGATTGAGAATCAAAATTCTCTCCCATTTTTAGGTTGTGTGATGTTTCCGTAGCTTAGCTGTGAGATCGGTTGTTGTTCTTCCCCTGAAACTGTGGCTTGTTGTGGTTTTCCCCCACATTGTTTATTGCTGTGAATGCAATCCTCTTTTGGGTGCCATTGAGTTATTTTGGCCAGGATAGGGCCAAGAACAACTCTAAATCGTCTTGTCTGACCTGAGCGGTGTTCACCTTTTCGTTTGGGATTGTCACCCTATTGTCTTCACCTTCTTCACAGAGCTGTGAACTGTTTGTTTTGCTGCATGCATGTAGTGGTTGGTATTCGGACTGTGTGGAGTGGGATTGAATGCTGAGTATGCTTGATAAACCTAGGTTTGGGGAGCCACATAGACATAGTTAGATGGTTGAATTTCTTCTCTACAATCCCGGAAGAGCACTGGTAAGGGAAGTCAGGGCTTGAGGGACTATGAAGCATAGAAGAGATTGATTCCTAGTGTCGGGTGTGTGTGGGTGTCTTAGAGGTTAGGCTAGCTCTGGTGTAGGCATCCTTAGCTCTTCCATGAGCTCATCAGCTTATCATTTAGCTTCTCCCAACTCCTTGATAGCCTAATAAACCCTACTGTGTGGGCTTGGCTGATTTTTGTCCCTTAGGCTATGTGTAAGCCTGCTTAGTCCCTTATTCCTTGGGGAATCATGCCCAGCTCGGGGGTGGCAATGTTGCTGAGAGATTGATGAGCACACTAGCCTATGGTTGGGTGGAACATTGTAGTGACGTAGTTGGTTGCGGGACAAGCTCTTTATGAGATAAGTATCTTTGTCTATTTCATCTCTGCAATTATATTTGATGGTTAATGAACTATGATGAACATGTTGAATGCCTGAATGTATGTTTGCTTCCACTGTGTATGTGAATGTATCATGGCATGTTTTATGTTTTATGAATTTTATTTCAACATTTTATGTATGTTCATGTTCATGGGGCTAGTTTCCTGGATGTTTGATGGTTTGGTAGCGTCCTCTTCGTCGGTCGAAGGGTCAGGGACGTTACACTTGGGCTCCTACATAATCCTGTAGATCAAAATATCACATGGTATTAGAGCTTATTTGAGTTCCATATCAATATTGAGTGTTTGAGCTGCATTTTAAGAGATTTTTTGGATAAAATTTGAGTGTTTTTGTAGGAAATTTCAACAAATCTCACCACTAGTGCAAGTAGAGATGGAGCAAAACCACATATTGCTCACTCCATTAAATTACTTTGAATGGAAGGTTGAGATGGTCATACAACTGATATCTAAGGGTCTCTAGAGGGTCACCATGGGTACTGAAGTGGAACCAAACTCTGTAGTAGAGAAGTCAAAATACTTCAATAGACTTGATGAGGCCTTTGGATTGCTATGCGTAAGAATTTCAAGAGAGCTCCTATTTCATGTTGACAGTTTGACAACCCCAAATGAGGTGTGGAAGAAGCTTGAATCTCTCTTTGGGAAAACTGATGATCTAAGGAGACACTTTCTTGGAAATGAGCTCATTAGCCCGATCCCAACGCATTTTGACACTGTCGAAGATTTCTTCACCAAAATAAATTTCATAGTACTTCAACTAAAGCAATGTGGAATTGAGAAGAAGGAAGAACAGTTAATACTATTAATTCTTTTGAAGTTGGGGCCAAAATATTTAGTGTTTGTTAGCACATTCCTGTTTGGCAAGCTAACCATTCGAAATTGGAAAATTCCAACACTAGCTGGCTTCATGGAGTCCCTCACCCAGGAGCAAGACAAGCTAGTTCAGATGGGCACCATCAAAGTAAGTAAGGATCAAGCCTTGGATATGGGTGTTTCAAATGCCTCCAAAGGCAAGCAAAAGGAAAATAATCCGAAGCAGTCAGAGGAAAGGAAGCCAGATAAACCCAAAACCACTGATGGGGGTTCGAATCCTCCTAAGGATAAGGACAAGAAGGGAAAGGAGAAATCCAAGTGTACCTATAAGGGATTCCATCCATAGATCTCATGCATGAATAATATTATTGACATGATGGCGCAGATGCTGGAGAAAAAAACATCCCTATCCCAAATTGCACAAGGAAGAAAGGTGGCAGCTCAAATTCTGACAACAAGGAGGAATGCCATGCCTTGGTATCAGGTTATTATAATCCCTCCACCTTCATTATTGATTCAGGGGCATCTAGAAATATGGGTTCCACCAGAGAGCTCTTCTCCTCTATGCATTCGAATAGTGGCCCAACAGTTCGAATGGGAGATGACTCTGAAATCCAGAACAAAGGAGGTGGGAGGATCGACCTTGACCATGGATATTTTAGTGATTTCCTCTATGTAACAGATTTGGCAGAAAATTTGTTGTTAGTGTACCAAATGACACATATAGGATAATCCAAGAGAGTAACATTTACTCCATACTTTGTAGAGATAGCAGAAATATCCTCTAACCAAGTCGTGGCATTGGGGTATGCAGACCACCAAGTAAGGATGTATAAGTTCTCAAAATTTCTTCCTATTTCTTGAGGGAAAGTGCTCCTATATCATGCCAATGAGACCTCCAAGCTATGGCATCAAATATTTGGACATATGAACTGCAATTATCTTCAATCACTGAATAAAGATGAGATGGTGGAAGGGCTTCCTTCAATCGAATCTTAAAATGGAGCTTGCATTGGCTGTGTAGTGGGAAAGCATCCAAAGCACAGCTATGAGAAGGGGAAGGAAAGGATACCCACATAAACACTTGGATTGGTACATCCAGACCTCATTGGTCCTCTTCCCACTCCCTCCTATGGAGGATCAAGGTATGTACTCACTTTCATAGGTGACTACTCGAGATTCTGTTGGGTATACTTCCTTAAGTTAAAATCTGAAGTCTTTGAGACATTGAAGATTTGAAAGGCCTTAGTGGAGAACCAAAGTGGGAATAGGATAAAAATAATTAGGACTGATAAATAATATTTCAATAAAATTTTTCTTCATCTTTGTGAGGAATGTGGCATTCAAATGCAGCATTCAGTTCCCTACAGACCATAGCAAAATGGTGTGGCAAAGAGGAAAAATAGGGCTCTCAAAGACAAGGCCACATGCATGATTGAGGCAAAGGATCTAAGTCCCAAGATATGGGATGAGGTTATTTATTGTTCTGCATATATTCAGAATAGGGAATTACACAAATAATTCAAAGGAAAAACTCCCTATGAGGCATGGTTTGGCCACAAACCAAATGTCTCACATTTCAGAATTTTTGGCTCAACGGTATGGGATCAAATTCCATTAGAAAAGAGGAAGGCATTGCAGCCACAGAGAAAATAATGTATCATGGTTTTTTATGGTGAGGACACAAAGGGTTATAATCTCTTTGATACATCCACACTCAAGACTTTGATTGAGAGGAGTGTGCAATTTGAAGAGGAGATCATACCAGATTTTGAGCTTACGCCGTGGGAATGCTCTTCTCCCCAACACCATGATGATGTAAGTAATGATTCAAGCTCTGATTTTTCTGATAATTATGATAATGACATGTCTGAAGATAAAATTTCTGTACATGAATCACCTTCAAGGCCCAAATGGGCTGAGAAAACAATACAAGCTGATGGGGATCTAGCAGGCAATCCTCTAGATCCTAGGAAGACAAGATCCCAATTTCACAATGCTTCTTATGCAAGTGAAATTGCTCTTGCCAATAACTGTTATATGATGATTGGATCTGATCCACATTCATATCAAGAATAATTTAATGATCCAAGGTGGCAATCATCCATGCAATATGAATTTGATTCCCTACAAGAGAATGAAACGTGGGAATTGGTTCTCCTTCTTCCCAAGAGGAAACTTGTGCAATGTAAGTGGGTTTTTCAAATAAAAATTGCTGCAGATGGTTCTGATGTTAAGTACAAGGCTAGATTAGTTTATAAGGGCAGCTGTCAAGTCCAATATGTGGACTACACCGAGACCTTTGCATTGGTTGCAAAGATGGATTCAATTAGACTAGTTCTAGCAATTGCGGCTAGTAAAGGTTGGGAGGTTCACCATATGGATGTCAAGAGTGCATTATATTACATTGTGAAACATAGGAATAGATATACATGAAACATCCTGAATTTTTCCAATAGAATACTTCACTTGTTTTCAGGTTGAATAAATCACTCTATGGGCCAAAGCAAGCCCCCAGGGCTTGGTCTGCTAAAATGGATAGTTTCTTGATCTCAATTGGTTTCATTCGATGCAAATCTGATCCAAATGTGTATTTGCAGCCAAATGATGTTGTATTTCAGGTTATTGTACTATATGTAGATGACCTCTTAATTACAGGGAGCTGCACCAAACCAATTTTATCAAGTAAGACATCTCTACACATTGAGTTTGCTATGACATATCTAGGATTGCTAAAACAATTTCTAGGATTGGAAATTGAGCAATCTAAAAGAGGCATCATGCTCAGCCAACATAAGTATTCTTCAGAACTGATAATATAGTTAAATATGGATTATTCTAAGGCATCCAAGTGCCCTTTTTTTTCTGGCATAAAACTAGGTGAATTTGGTGATTCTCCTTTGGTAGATTGTTCATTGTACAAACAACTAGTTGGTAGTTTGTTGTAACTTACACATACCAAGACTGATTTGTATTATGTTTTTAGTGATGTAGAAAGGTATATGAAACAAACACATGAGGTCCATTCGAAGTCAGCAAAAAATATCCTTCAATATGTCCAAGGAGCAAAGAGTTTTGGGGTACACTATGTGGCTAGTTCTTCACTTGAACTAGTTGGATTTTCTGATTCAGATTGGGATGGAGATCCCACTTAAAGAAAGTCCAATTCAGGTTTTTTTTAATGCTTAATAATGGTCCTATTTTCTCATTTAGTAATAAATGAAACACAATTTCTCTTTCTTTAGAAGAGGCCGAATACAAAGGAGCAATGAATGCAACCACACAATGTGTGTGGTTGCAAGGTATTCTTCGGGAGCTTGATGTTGCATTTGTTTCACCCACTACCATTTGGGTTGATAATCAAAGTGCCATAAATATATCTATAGATCCAGTGCAGAGGTCAAGAACAAACCACATAGAGATCCATATGCACTACATCTGGGGCTTAGTGTATGATAGAGTGATTTCCTTGCAATATTGCCCATCCATCGAGCAAACTACTAACATATTCATCAAGCATTTTACTGAGGAAACCTTCACATACTTGAGATCATTTCTTGGAGTGAGTGATGGATGGTGATTGCAACCATTCACTTACAGGTTTTTAGCCCCATGTCCATTTTATATAGGAGGTTTTTTCCCATGAGGTTTTCCTCTTTTCCTCATTTTTACTTGGACAAATAAATTTTTGTTTGTAATGAGGTGACTTAAGCCTTTGTTTCCAAGGCCTCCAATAAAATTTTGATGACTTATACTAAGTCATGGTTAAGGGGGGTGTTAGAATAGTATTCCAATTCTTAGTACCTTAGTCTATAACCTTAGTCAATTTTATTTGCATTTATGCAGTGATATGCTATGGTTTGGAATTAGGGAAGTTAATCCATCAATATAACCAGTTATTTTGGCCCTTTCACACCTACAAGAGCGCTCCATCTCGGTGAACCTTCACATGTGCACCATTATTAATTACATGTTCACTCAAATTCATCTTTTTGAGGAGACTTGGTTGACTAGGAGCACTAGGGGCGTTTCTAGCCCAATTTTTGGACTGTTAATAATGTTTAGAGCTTTCTTCCTTAATTGTTAGCTTAGATCAATTATATGTTTGGATACGTATATGCTGTTTTCTTATTTCCACTTGCTTGATAGGGTTTTGTAGTTGAAGATATGAATATTCTGGAGCTTGGATCAACAAAGAGAGAAGAGGATATGGGAATATCAGGTAAGTGATCTATCTTTTCTTTGCATTTTTTATTGATCTAGGAAAGTAGATTGTATTATGTATTTGGTTTTTTCTATATCCACTTGGACTAGGGATATCTGGCTTGATTCCGATTGAGTAGATTTATCCGATAGCAAATTTAGTGACTCTACTGGGGAGCTTACATAGATATGATTTCTTTTGTTTTGATTTCATATCTTTTTATTAAATCCTTTTTATAGCCTCTAGAGACCTTCCCTCCTTTATATTTTGCCTTTTAAGAGTATCTTGCATCCTCTTGATGCTCTTTGGATCACTATTGAACCTTCTTCCCTTCTTCCATAGGAGATCTGGTTTTTATTTTGTTTTGTTTCTCTACTGACGTGCCTAGGATATGTAGATAGGGTGTTGTTATTTCCATTCTTTTCATCAAAAGTGTTGATTGTATCAGTTCTCTTTTGCTTAAGAGAAAAGGTGCCATCGACGCTTTTACACTGTATTGTAAGTGCGTCGCTACCCTCATAGGTGCTTTTTTGCAGTGTTATAGGAGCGTCGGTCCCCTCATAGGTGCTTTTTGCAGTGTTATAGGAGTACCAGTCCCCTCATAGGTGATTTTTGTAGTTTATAGGAGTGTCGGTCCCCTCATAGGTGCTCTGGTGTAGTTTTGAAAGCGCGCCTCCCTTTGAAACTCAGTTTTTGACTCATATTTCCTTCATTTTTGGGTTTTGGTTTGATGGATTTTGGTTTTTAGGCTGCATGTGATAGTCATAGATCCCCTAGATCCAGCATTATCTCTTGATCCCCTCATTCATTGCGTCTTGGTTGCATTTTGGTTGTTTGGGAGCAATTCTTGATTATTTTGGAGTTGTTTGGGTGCTTGTCATATTCCTTTTGATTTTTGAATGAATGGAGTGTTACAGGTGTTCTCTTTTTTTTTTTTTTGTAGATTTGAGAAGAGAATTATCATTTTCTTTATTGTTCATATTCATGTTTGTTTGAGGAGGAAACTCAATTAAAAGAGAAGTAAAAAAAAAAAAAAGACAATTTTTTTTTTCTCGAGGGCTCATGCCCCCAAACCCCCCCCCGAGACCCCCCTTGCTCATGTATGAATTCACAAGTATTTTCAAGAATTGTATTTGATGTTGATATTTAAAAGATTCATAGTTTCCTTTGAATAAAACTTTGTTTTCTCAGATCTTTGATTTCTATTTTGTTTCAACAAAAAACTCTTTCCCTACCTTAGCTAGTTTTCATTGAAAGAGAAATGTGCATTGTCATGTAGCTAGGATTTGCATTCTTTTTACATTTCCTGTCTACACATCATGAATTCAATTAACCGTTCAAGATAAAATTAGCATTATATTAGGATTAAAATCATTTAGTAACTATGTGTAAGTTAGTGGCGTGTTCGGTCATCGTAAAACGTAGCAGCTGTCGTTAATTTGTCAGAACTACAACCCATGAATCGCGTGGTTCTTCCACATAATGTCGATATATCGAACGGCATTTCATGTATGCTTGAGGTATATATAAAGGTACTTCATGTACTCGATTGTATATAGGAATGCCCCTTGTGAACGATTGTGCATTAGAAAACACTACTAACGATTTGAGCTCCCTCGTACCTAGCGTATATTGGGAGACTCTATTAGGATTCCTATGACCAACTGAGATATCCCTTTGTCCTGTCCTATGTGGTTCCTAAATTTTTATCCACTCCTATTCACACAGTTTTCTTGTGGCTTTTAGACTTGAGTAGTGTTTGATCTTGTGTGGTATTTCAGAGATTCTTAGAGAGTTCAGATATGGGAGACTCTCCCAGGACCACCAGTTAAGAGAACCCTTTTTAGGGTATGTATTTTGTTTCTCCCCCTTGTGGAGCTGTTGGTCCTCCCTTCATGGCCACTTTGAACCTTCCTGGATTGACTATAGGATTACCTGTTTGGTTATTCTCCAATCCTATCATACCAAATGCTTCCTTTGTGTCGGATCCTGGTCCTTTACAGCATGAGCATCAACCTCATGTTAATCCTTCCCCTTCTTCCTTGGATGTTAAATCAACCTCCCTTTCTTCCTCTTCACCTATTGAAAACTATGATGTTAGTAAACGGGCAGGTAAGAAGAAGACCAAAAGGAAGGTTAAGAAGAAGAACACTAAGCAGAAGGTCATTGCTCCAACCTTTGACCATCATGTTGGAAGCCCACCAGCCACTGGTCATCATGCTGGGGGTATTGAGGTACCTATTTTTGGCATGCGTAAAGTTAAGTTCCCTTGTATAATTTGCAAGGGTGATCACCTTCTCAAGGACTATCCCGGTCTTTCCCTTGTGTCAGAAGTGTGGTCTAACCATCTTGTGTTGTTAGTCTCTGATCATCATGCTGATGATGCCCCATCAACTAGTAACTCTTTGGTTAAGAGTTGAAAAGGAAAGGTTAGGTATCCTTGCTTGCTATGTAAGGATATGCACCGCAGATAACTTTGTCCTTGCATGGATGAAGCTTCAAATTTATTGAAATAAATTACTGTTCCTTAGCAACATTTTCCAACCGGTTATCGTAAGTTGTCCCTTGACCTTCCGTTGGTTAATCAAGTGGTTGATCCAAGTTCATCCTTGGTTGATCCCACTCTTCCTGGGGAGAGTGAAGTTAAAGTGGTCGATTCGATGTCACCTCCACCCGATCCCACTCTTTTGTCAAAGAGTGTTGAGACTGAAGTAGTCTCTTGAACAGGGTCTTCATCTTCTCCCTATCTTCCAATTGAGAGTGAAAACCAACCTGCTAAAGTTTTCGTAGTTAGTTCTAATTTTTATATGCACGAAGAATTTTTGTCTCTTTCGATAGAACCATCTCCAAGTAGTGAGTTTATTTCCTTTGATTGCAGTAACCTAACAGAATATTATCTTCATTCAAGTGTTCCTTTCCAGATAGCTATGCGAGTTTCCGCTAAGAGTATATTCCACACTATTGTTGATGAAGGGGCTTCTGTTAGCATTCTATCCTCTACCGCTTGGCAAGACATAGGTTCTCCTCCGCTTGTACCAGCCACCGATCAGATACTAGCTTTTAATCAAAGACCTACAGTGCCTTTAGGGATCCTTTCTCAGTTGCCTATTACTTTGGAAGGAAAAACTATCTGTATCGATGTTATGGTAGTCCAAGGTCCCTTGGATTTCAATCTACTCCTTGGGCATGATTATGTTTACGCCATGAAAGTTGTAGTTTCCACACTTTGTTGAGTGATGTATTTTCCCCATGATGGGAAGATTGTGACCGTTGATCAACTTTCCTTCTTTAAACCTGATTATTGTGTGACTCCTAGTCATCAGACTTCCCTAAATGTATCGCATGTTCTTGTGGTCCCTTCCCCTTCTAGTTATCTTCTTCCCATTATAGGTAAAATGGGGGCCATGGCTCCAGCCTCTGGATATCATACTGGAGTTAATTCGCTAGCTTCTTATGTAAGGGGGAAACCCACCAACCTCTGGACATCATGTTGGCTTAGAACTTGTTGTGAGCATCATCCCATTTCTGTGTCAAGCTCGTTAAAAAATGAAACAGACATTGTGAGCATAGTTCTTTTTCTATGTCAAGCTCATTAAAAAATGAAACAGGTTAGTGAGCATAGTTCCTTTTCTTTGTCAAGCTCATTTAAAAAATGAAACAGACATTGTGAGCATAGTTCCCATTCTATGTCAAGCTCATTAAAAAATGAAATAGATGCTTGTGAGCATAGTTCCCTTTCTGTGTCAAGCTCATTAAAAAATGAAACAGACGTTAAGAGCATAGTTCCCATTCTGTGTCAAGCTCATTAAAAAATGAAATGGATGTCTTCAAGCATAGTTACTTTCTGTTTCAAGATTGTGTAAAAATGAAATAGGTCCCCTCAAGCGTAGTTATTTTCTGTTTCAAGCTTGTGTAAAAATGAAACAGGTCACCTTGAGTAGTGTTTATTCTTGGTTTCAAGCTCGTTAAAATATAAAACTGACCTTAAGCAGAGTTTCTTTTTCATTTCAAGCTCATTAAAAAATGAAATGGATCCTTCCATTGTGTCAAGACTCAATATTTGGGCCTTCATTTCATCCGCTTGTAAAGAAGATGAAACGAAGCTTGGGGGGCATGTACCCTGCCTCTTTATGTTGGATTTAGCTACTTGACAGTTATACAAGGGGAAAGTACCAGCCACTGGAAATCATGTTGGGAAATCACCCATCAATGGAGGCCCTTTTGAGCATACTTTGATTTAGTTTTGAGCTCGTTAAACCATGAAACCACCTTTTGAGCATAGTTCATTTTCTATTTCAAGCTCGTTAAAAAATGAAGTAGGTTTCCTTAAGCATAGTTTACCTTTTGGTTTCAAGCTTGCATAAAAATGAAACCATGTTTTGAGCATAGTTCTTATTCTGTTCCAAGCTCGTTAAAAAATGAAGCAAATACCCTGAGCATTCTTTCAACTGATCTTCAAGCTCGTTAAAAACAGTAAGATGTTTTTGAGCTTACTTTTCATTTTTCATGCTCTGGTTAAAACATGAAAACTGGTTTGAGCTTACTTTATCACTTTTCGTGCTCTAGATTCAAACATGAAAAAGGTTCTGAGTACCTTTTATGCCTTTTCCGTTCTCGTTAAAAACTCAGTGAAGAGGTATCAAGTATAGTTTTACTGTTTTTCAGACTCATTAAAATTGGATAATGAAAAAAGAACTTGTTTTAGAGCTATATTTAAGCTCTTTTCAGTCTCCTTAAAAACACAAAAAAATTGCCAACTGAGCTTGTTACGTTCACGCTTGTTAAATAATTAGAATAGTTGACTAGTCAGTGGTAGGTTATCTCTTCTTTGGACTGACTAGGCCTATTTTACAAAAAAGGACCTTTTGGAGTCTTCTTAGTCATTTCAGACTCTCTAAGCATGAAACAACAAATGATTTTTCTTTCATCGGACTCATAAAATCAAATGATGAAGGACCCTTTCTGGGAATGAACCCCTCCTTTCTCAGGTTTGTAAAACATATGAGATTGGACTCATCTGAAGGATGAGATATATCAAGCGCTTGTTACCGTTTCTAACTCGTTACAAAACAAAGAGGCACTCATCAATCATGATGGAGAAATTAAGGAAAGAGTTTGTATTTTGTTATGGTAGTACATAGTCACTCTTTAAGAATAAGCAGATCATCCCCAACCATGATGAATTATAGATTCGAATCTACTTCACTCTTCTGAAACCCCATACTCAACAAGTGAGAATCAATCCTAGAGTACCAAGCTCTAGGAGCTTGCTTCAAACCATATAGGGCCTTCTTCAACCTGCAAACATGAGACTCTCTCTCATGAATCTCAAAGTAGATCTCCTCCTGTATGATCCCATTGAGAAATGCGGTCTTCACATCCATCTGAAGGATATTTCAACCCATTTTCGCTGCAATGGAGATCAATGCCCTGATAGAAGTATACCGAGAAACTAGTGCAAAATTCTCATCATAATTAATTCCCTCAACCTTTGAAAACCCCCGTGCTACAAACCCATCTTTGTACTTCTCCATACTCCCATCCATTACATGCTTTAGCTTGTAGAGCCAACGAGAAGTCACCACTGACTTCCCCTCAACTCTCGGAACTATCTCCCATACATCATTCTTCATGATGGAATGGTACTTATCCATCATGGCATCTCTCCAAACCAAATGTTGGGAGGCCTCCTCAAAAGTAGAAGGCTCAGAATATCACGTACTAGCCCCCAATGACATGCCCAATATATCAGGCATCTTGATGGCCCTCACCTCCTCCCTAAGTGTCCCAAACTCTTGAGCTTCCTTCAAGGTATCTCGAAGCCACTTAGGTGCCTTCGACCTTGGAGGTTTCTCCCACATTGGTCGGTCATCATTAGAAGATGCACTAGAGGTGGAAAACCCAGTATCCCATGAACCTGAAGTTGGTGTACCAACACTAGGTGTACCCTGTAATCTTGATCTTGATCCTGATCCCATGTACAGTCTACCTGTAATAGTAGACCCATCACCTGTCCCCGAAGACCCTACTAGCCAAACCACAGAACTTGGTGAACCTATGCCAACACTCTGTGGTCCTATAACCCTAAAAACCTATGATCTTGATTGATGCACTGATGGAGCCCGTGAAAAAACCTGAGGTGTAGGGACTTGCTACTCTCCCTGCTCTGACTCTCTTGAATTCTTGAAGGCCCTCTCCTCCTCAAACTTCACATCCCTTCTCACCGCCAACTTCCTCTAAGAGGGAAGGTAAATATGGAAGGCCTTTGAAGTCTCATCATATCCCACAAAGATTCCCTTCTCTGCAGTGGGCTCCAACTTTGTCCTCTTCTTTGAAGGGACATGAGAGTAAGTCAAACTACCAAATATCTGAAATTGGATAACTTTAGGCTTCTTTCCTGAAAAGCACTCCTCATGTGTCATATTCCCCACTACATGATGGGGACTCTTTTCCTAAAGATATACATGTGTGCTACAATACTTAGCCCAGATAAAGAAAGGAAGTGACTGGTCAAGTACCATAGCTAGGGATGATCCAATAGTGGACCATTTCTTCCTCTCTGCTACTCCATTATGCTCTGGAGTATATGGAACTATAAAATATCTCCTGATACCCTCCTATCTACAAAATCCATCAAATTCCTTGGAGGTATCTTCAGCCCCATTATTCGATCTAAGAACTCGGATATTCCTCCTTGTTTGGTTCTCCACAAGTGCTTTGAACTCTTGGAACCTCTGCAAGACTTCCTCGAACTTCTTGCTCTTTAGAAAGTAGATCTAGGTCTTCCTGTAATGGTCATCAATGAACGTCACATAATACTCGTATCCTCTCAAGGACATAGAAGACATCGGTTTGCACAAGTCTGAATGTATCAAGTCAAGGGTACCTGTTGACCTTCTATCACTGCTCAAAAATGTAGTCTTGGTGTACTTTCCCAAAGCACACCCCCTCCACACATCAATCTTCCCTGTGATGATCTTTGGTAAACTTATAACCATCTATCTCAACAACCCCAAGGTTGGATGATGCAAGTGAGCCGTCCTCCTATGCCAAAGATCACAAAGCTCACTGCCACTACTATGTGCCAAGGCAAGCTGAGGTTGAAAAAAGAGCATATACAGTTTCCTACATTTCACTCCAAAAGTAACTGAAGAAGATGGTCATGCAGTATTGGGAAACACATGCATGTGTCCATCTAGGAAAGACACCCCAAGACCCTAATCCTTTATCATGGAAACTGACACTAGGTTCTTCTTTAGCCTAGGTACACACAATACATCTCGCAACACCATGGGACTCATAGACTCACTCTAAAAGGTAATGGTCCCACTACCAACAGCTCTGACTGCTGAGTCATCTACCAACACAACCTCCACATATGTCTTTGTCTGTGAAAGCTTGGAGAACATCTCACGAGCACTTGTCATGTGACTCAAGGCTCCATTATCTATATACCAAGTGTCAGAAGTAGATGCAATGTAAGAATGGTCTGTCACACAAGAAAACTACCTCTTCTTGTCAACATCCGCACTGGTGAGAATGGATACTCTCTCTTTCTCAATATTCCTAGTGCACAGTGAAAACTCACTCTAAAATCTTGCGACAAAATCGTCGACTTCTGTGGAAGTTGCTGTCTGCTGCTGGTACTTCTTCTTCTTGTTAGGACATGTTGCAACATAGTGTCCCATATTGTGACATATAAAGCACTTTACAGTTCTCAGATCCTTCTTCTACCCATCCTAATACTGCTTGGCCCCATCCTTCTTGGGATGCTTCTTGTTCTTCTTCTTCCCCTCCACTGTCAATGCCACATCCTCCTCATCCTGTCTACTAGTAGAACTACTGCATTGTAAGAAAGCCCTGTGAGTCTCCTCCTAAAAAATCCATCACAGACCCTGTCCCAAGATGGTAAGTTCTCTCTAGCCACCCAACCCTGTACAAAAATAGCCCAAGGTGGAGTCACGCCATTCAAGGTTGTACGCACTAGCTCAGGACCAATAATCACCACCCCCACAGCTACAATCTCATCTCTAACCTAAGAGATCCTAGTAAGATAAGTCATACAAACTTCTCCTTTGACCATCTTGATATTCTTCAGTTTCTCCCTAAGAACCATCTTCCTATTCTCATTAGAACTCTGAAATAACCCGGTCAAAGCAATCCACATCTCATGTGCATGATCCTTTGCTGAAATGTGTGGAACAACATGGTATTTAACATCATCTAAGATAATCCTCATGGTTTTAATATCCTTCTTCACAAAGGAAGTTGTTGCTACCGGATCGGTAGTAGCACTGGGAATGACAATGGGGTGAGCTATAGTGTTATTGACAACCTCATCCCATAGATCATTCTCTCTCAACAAAATCAAAATATAGGCCTTCCATGAGACAAAGTTCGCTACCCCATCCAACCTATCCTTAGTTCTCAACCGAACAAAATTCATTTTTCTCAAAGAACAAGTTTCAACAAAATGTACTACTGTCACAAAAGTTTTCCTAAATTATGGAAATGACTGTCTGTCTGCAAATATTTAGTTTTCTTCCCAACTCAGCTCTGATACCATGTAGATTTTTCTCAAGTTTTTAGTCTCCGGTTCATAAGTAAAATTTGTCTCAGTTTATTTCATTCTCAGAAAATTAAATGACTGGAAATAAACATAAAATTTTTTAGACTTAAAACACTACTGTAACTTTAATTTTTCACTGACAAAAAATAAATAATCAACATTCCATTCAACACAATGTACTTAGAAAGTTTTGGCCAATGGCCCTGGAAAAACCCACAAGGGGAAAACTAGACAGAGAGAGAGAGAGTTTATTATTTCTTCAGGATAAAAAAATCAAACATTCACTTACAGTAAAAAATCTACTTATCTCATCCCAGAAAATGACCCAGTTAGCTGCATCGATTTCTGTGCAAGGATGTCTCGATTTATGCGCAATTTTTCCTCTCAAAAAAAGTTCTGAAATAATATCTTAAATATGACCTCAAAAACTGTGCCAGACAACCTTGAAATTCATGCCCTCTTCTTTTCAGCTCTCGTCTCTTCGTTCTTCTCACAAGAATGAATTTTTTTTCCTTTCCTTTGCTTTTTCTCATAACCCTAGGTAGGTGAAGAGACATCTAATCCAAAGGCTAAGATTGGATAGATCAGTGGTTTAAATTAATTGATCATATTTTATTTCTAAAATATTAATTTCACTCACCCACTTATATTTATCAAAAACTGAATTTATACTCTAAAGTAAAATTAAATGTCACTTAAGTCATTTAATGTAAGGGTCAGTTTATTTCCCCCTTTTAAGTGACTAAGGGGAACACTTCCCTAGTTAAAAAACTAACAGTCCCTCTTACCGAGGAAGGTGTTCTACACCACTCCCAACTTGTCCCTGAAGAAGACAAACTTGCCCCTCCCCAAATACTTCGTTAGTATGTCTGCTAACTGCTCATCAATGGAAATGCACTGAAGCATAAATGCTCCTCTCATAGCATAGTCTCAGATGAAATGATATCTAATCTCAATGTTCTTTGATTGGTCATGAAATATTGGATTCTCAGAGAGCTGGATGTAACTCTGATTATAACAGTAAATAACCATAGCCTAAGCTCCTGTCTGCAAAATCCATCAAACTCCTTGGAGGTATATTCATCCCCGTTATCCAATCTAAGAACTCGGATCTTCCTCCCTATTTGGTTCTCCACAAGAGCTTTGAAATATTGGAACCTATACAAGACTTCCTCAAACTTCTTTCTCTTTAGAAATTAAATCCAAGTCTTCCTAAAATGGTCATCAATGAATGTCACATAATACTCGTATCCTCTAAAGGACACAGAAGACATCGGTCCGCATAAGTCTAAATGTATCAATTCAAGGGTACCTGCTGACTTGCTATCACTGCTCAGAAAATCAGTCTTGGTGTACTTTTCCAAAGGACACCCCCTGCACACATCAATCTACCCTGTGCTAAAATCCGGTTAACCTGTAACCATCTGTCTCAACAACCCCAAGGCTGGATGATGCAAGTGATCCATCCTCCTATGCCAAAGATCACAAAGCTCACTACCACTGCTATGTGCCAAGGCTAGCTGAGGCTGAAACAAGAGCCTATGTAGTTTCCCACATCTCACTCCAATAGTAACTAAAGCAGATAGTATTGTAGTCTTGGGAAACATATGCATGTGTCCATGTAGGAAATACACCCCAAGAACATGATCCTTGATCATGGAAACTGGCACATATAATACAATAAAATACATCCTAGTTACATACAATACATCTCACAACACCATGGGACTCATGGACTCCCTCTAAAAGGAAATGGGCCCATGACCAATAGCTTTGACCACGATTCATCTCCCAACACAACCTCCACATCTGTCTTTGTCTATGAAAGCTCAGAGAACATCTCATGAGCACCTGTCATGTGACTCGAGGCTCTGCTATCTATATACCAAGTGACGGAAGTAGATGCACTATAAGAATGGTTTGTCACACAATGAAACTCCCTCTTTTTTTCAACATTCACAATGGTGAGAATGGATGCTCTCTCTTTCTCAATATTCCCAGTGCATAGTGAAAACTCACTCTAAAGTCTCATGAAAAAGTCATCGACTTCCATGGAAAATGTTGTCTACTTCTTCTTCTTCTTCTTCTTCTTGTTAGGACACATTGCAGTATAGTGTCCCATCTTGTGACATGCACAGCACTTTACAGTGCTCAGATCCTTTTTGTCCCCATCTTGTTGCTACTTGGCCCCACCCTTCTTGGGACCCTTCTTGTTCTTCTTCTTCCCCTTGATTGTCAATGCCACATCTTCCTCATCCTGTCTACTAGTAGAACTACTGCACTGCAAGAATCCCCTTCGAGTCTCCTCATGAAGAAAATCATCACAGTCCTTGTCCCAAGATGGTAAGTTCTCTCTAGCCACCAAACCCTGTACAAACACAACCCAAGCTGCAGTCACCCCATTCAAGGCTATATGCACTAGCTCAGGACCAATAATCACCACCCCCACAGCTGCAAGCTCATCTCTCACCTGAGAGATCCTAGTAAGATAAGTCATACAAACCTATCCTTTGACCATCTTGATATTCTTCAGCTTCTCCCTAAGAACGATCTTCCTATTCTCATTAGAACTTTGAATTAACCTGGTCAAAGCACTCCACATCTCATGTGCATGATCCTTCACTGAAATTTGTGGAACATCATAGTCTTTAACAACATTTAAGGTGATCCTAATGGCTTTAATATCCTTCTTCATAAAGTCAGTTGCTGCTACTGGATGAATATTAGCACTGGGAATGACAATGAGGTGAGTTGTAGTGTTATTGACAAACTCATCCCACATCTCATTCTCTCTCAACAAAAGCAAAATTCGGGCCTTCCATGAGACAAATTCGCTACCCCATCCAACCTATCCTCAGTTCTCAACCCAACGGAATTCATTTTTCTCGAAGAACAAGTTTCAACAAAATGTACTACTATCACAAAAGTTTTCCTGAATTCTGGAAATGATTGTCTGTTTACAAATATTTAGTTTTATGCCCAACTCAGCTCTGATACCATGTAGATTTTTTTCAAGTTTTCAGCCTCTAGTTTATAAGTAAAATTTGTCTCAGTTTATTTCATTCTTAGAGAGAGAGAGATTTTCTTTAGGATAAAAAAAATAGACCTTCATTTACAATAAAAAATATACTTATCTCAACCCAGAAAATCGCCCAGCTAGTTGCCTCGATTTCTGTGTAAGGCTGTCGCGATTTTTGTGCAATTTTTCCTCTCAAAAAATGTGCCAAAATAATAGCTTTAATATGACCTTGAAAACTATGCTAGACAACCTCAAAATTCGTGCCCTCTTCTCTTCAGCTCTCTTATCTTCGTTCTTTTCAAAATAATGAATTTATTTTTCCTTTCCTTGCTTTTTTCTCATAACGCTAGGTAGGTGAAGAGATCTCTAATCCAAAGGCTGATATTGGATTAGATCAACAGTTGAAATTAATTGCTCATATTTTATTTCTAAAATATTAATTTCACTCACCCACTTAAATTTATCAAAAACAGACTTTATACTCTAAAGTCAAATTAAATGTCACTTAAGTCATTTAATGCAAGGGTCACTTTATTTCCCCCTTCTAAGTGACTAAGGCTAAATTCGCATAGGGGAACACTTCCCTAGGTACAAAACTAACATATAATACTCATGATGATAGTCAAAATTCCTTGGGTTGATGCCTCGAATGAAGATACAAGGGCAAGAGAAGAAGCCTCACTACTCATTGGACCTGTCTGCTAAAGATGAGGAGGGAGCACTACACCCATGGAAGTCATTCCTCTCTACATAAACATTTCATCAATTGAATAAGCATGAATCAACATTTGGTCTATAGTTTCAAGAAGAATGAAGAAGCAAAATATATGGTTATAACAATACTTAACATGCATTTTCTACAAAAGAACAAATCAATTGTAAGTTTGTAACAATATTGATACCCAGTCTAGGTAGGTTTAGTCAAGTGAACGCAGCCAAAAAATATAGTATACTAATCAATTAAGAACTTAAGACATAGGTAGTTAAGAAAATAATCCCATAATTCTAGTAGTTGGGAAGGAAGGAGCAACAGTTCAAAATATGATAAATATGTTTCTATTGTTATAAAAGTTGAGCATGAGGAAAGAGAATGTACAAAGAGAAAATATGATCTTTGGAACTCAAAATAAAGCAAGCATGCATGCAATTCCATTAAAAAGAATAAAATTATAGAATAACACACTTTAATATAAGGAACGATTAATTGTTCATATCATTAATCACTAAAAACTATTACAGAATGTACGATACCTTGATTCGAGATTAAAATTACACATGACCCGGGACAGATATTGGGTTGAGTCACCGAGTGATGATGATTTGCAATTATATAAGATTTTATTTTTTGATGATAATTCTCACAAAGTCATAGGTAAAGTCATGATTCCCATTAAGACATAGAACGTTGATGTAAAAATGTAAGTAATGTGTTCTTTTCTATGGTATTAAATAAAAATATTTATATATGCAAGCCAAATCGCAAAGCATGTTTGCATAGTTGAATTGCTGAAGGAAGGTGTCTTATAAAAGACAACTTGGACCATTAAAGGGTAGTTTCCAAAAGGAAATAAGGAAGGTGGCTTACAAAAATCTGTAGCAACAACAATTTCTAGAACAGTGTTAAAAGTTGATGAATGTGAGGATAATTGTGGCATAAAAGATTTGGTTATTGAAACTATCATGATATCTCTTTCCTAGGAATACTTAATATGGTACATGTCACACGGGTTTCCTCACATTATACCTTCTACATTCCTTTTTCTATACATTAGACTTGACAATATCTGACAATTGATATGACAATCTCAACTGGCATAATTTTTTAGATTAACTAGAGTTCCTCAAATTGAAAAGTTTTCTAGTGAAATTTTCAAGATATGAACAAACAATTTCTTGATCATCCCCACCTTTTGAGGTTTTTTCGTAGAAACTAATGAACATACTGTATAGTTAGTTCCCATGCATTGTGATACTCCTTATCCATAAACAAATTGATTAATCTTCATAATATCTAAAGTCTATAGAGGTACATGCTACTTCATTCATCTCATGTTTGACAAGGATGCTACAACTGAGAGGGGCATCACAACTGGAAGGATCCGGAGATCAACCAAAGTTCGTAGAACAAAAATTTTTTCTAGTGAAATTTTTGTTATAAAAAAAAATAGTTTCCTTGTCATCCCCACCATTTGGTTCTCCCATATGTCCTAATGAACATCGTATAGAGTGTCTATGTAGTGTGAGACTACTTATCTGCACACAAATTGATTAACACTCATTATATCTGAGGTCTTGACAGTACAATATAATCTAGTACTCCTATAAGAGGTATTATATGTTGAACATTTGCCCAAGGGGATGGGCCTATTCTCCTCTATTGTCCCGTGAAATACTTAGAGAGGATATGGAAATAATCAAAGTGGTCTAGCTACTCAATGTCACTTGTAAACCTTTTGAAACTCTAGTTTTTATGAGTAATAGCCAATATACATATACCACAACATGAAGATCTAGATAAAGGAAACAAGGAGATTGTTGGGATGCCTCTTATTAATTTACAAAATTTTTCTTGAAAAAAATCTAACAATAACTAAGAGATGCCACTAAATCCATGAAGATGTGGAGATGAATTAGAATGCTTTTGAGTTTTGAATTCAAAGGAAGGATTAATATGGAGATTTATTATTTAAATTTCACAATTTTTGGTCAATCAACTATGAAGAGACAACGCTACCTAGACCAAGAGAAAACTCTACCTAGACTAGATGACCCAGCTTTGGAAGTCAAGTTAGGTTGAGTAGCACTAATGATATGCCTACCAATATCCAAATATGGATTATTTCCTCTTCCCCTTGTCTCTATATCTCTCTTTAATTTGTAAAAGAAATGTTACATGATATATAAGATTCTCCATCCCATAGGTCATTTAGCCTCGTGAATGTTTTAATAAAATCTATCGACCTTCATCCACATACTTATCAATTTTCTTGGAGAACTTACAAGCAATATTCAAGTGACCTTAGGATTGCAAGACTTATTATTTGTGGTTAAAGTTTTGAGCATTTATTTTTAAAAGAGTTTTGATGTTAGTTATATCCTCTCCTTCCATGCTTTAGATTTAGATTCAACTTAGATTCATCTTAGGAGGCCAAAGATCTATCCTTGTCCTCCTTTCTATCCTCAATTTAGTTGACTTGCAATCATTTTTAGTTGCACTATTTCATTTGTTATTTTCATTCTTCTTTGGTTAGTTTTCCTTATGTATGTGATTTTGAGTTGGATTTATTTGAAACATTGTGGTTTGATCCAACCTTTTTCCCATGCTCACATTTCTTTTCTGCATTACCAAAGATTTGGAATTGGATGATATAGTTTACAGTACATGAATGAAATCTCACATATTTTCAAAATATTAATATGTTTTTCTTGTTTTCCGCAAGATTGTTCAGCTGATGATTTTTCAAGAGATAAACAATTGAATGGGATAAAAGGCGCATGACAGAGTTAGGAAAGAGAACGATTGAGATTTTTGTCATTTTCATTATCTAACCTCCTTTCTGAGAAAAATAGTAGGAAGAAGAAGGTTAGGGTTACATGGATGAATACATTCAGTCTCTTTGCAAGGCAAAACAATAGGAAGAAGATTAGGGTTTACAAAGGTACTAGATCACTAAATGTCAAAACCCTAGTCAAGGTTTAGTGAAGGATCGAGCAATGAGAAATAAAGGAATAAAACAACACAATATTATATTACTAAAACACTTTACACAATTTCAATGGCATTCACTTATCTTTTAAGCGGCTTGCAAGGTTTTATTTGTCTAAATCCTAAAAGCTAATAACAACCCAACCCTAACTTTTGTAGCCTAAATCACTAAGGTTACTTTATTACACACGCAAGTCTCATTTTCTAACAAAAGGGTGTTATCTCAATGGAAGAGCTTTTGTCTTACAAGCAGGAGGTTGGCGGTTCGAGTCCGTCATGCCTGATCATAAATTAATAGATGTTATTGTGGTTTCCACATTGAATTGATTTTATCAAGATAAAATATTTTTAAAAACTCTTGAGAATTGAGGGATGTTGGTGTATGTTGTTAAGCAAAAAGAGCCCAAGGAATTGTTGGACATGGTTGGTTTTACTTATTATTATATTTAGTCCTTGCTTAGCCTCATCCTTTCTCTTTACAATGGCATTGTTGTTTGAGGTATTTAAAACTCATTCAATGGCGTGCCCAATGCCATCAAGCCATGTTATTTTCCCAATGATAGGTGCCACGAGTTGACTAGTCGAAAACATGGCATGTGACCCCAAAGAAACGAGGCCGTGTGGAGCCATAAATTGTGAAATTTGGTACCAATAGCACCATAGGAGTTGTGACAACTAGCCCATATAAACCATGGCATACACAAAGGATTGCAAAACATGGTGCAATAGATGATGGCCTCGTGGGGCAAGGAGGTGTGACACTTGGCACCAAACCTTGGCTTTGGAAACTATAGACTCTTAACATTTGGAACCATAAAAATGATCCCAATTACACTGATGAACCATGCCATGTGGGGCAAAGAGTCATGATTTGTAACACATGGCATATGAGGTGTTGGTACCATAGAGATCTTGACACATGGCATATAAATGTGAAAATTAGCACCATAGGAGGCATACTAGTTACTTGAAACCATAGGAATGATGGAATTTGACCAATTCCAAAGGCTGTCATGGCAGTGAGCACGAGAAGCAACAATAGAAAATGTTTTCTAGCAATGCCTATTGTAGCATCCCCATGCCCTGGGATCATGCGGAATTAAAAATTTCATCGAGAGCTTGTACTGCTCATCAAAATATAGGGCATGGTCATGACCACATCTCGATATTTCCAACCCTGTCATGCTCCCTCCCATATTCCATTGATCAGTTCGATGATCTGTAAGGAAATATCTCATAGGAAATCGAACGGTGGAGAGAAAATGCGACGAAAATCAACGATCTTGCAGACTAGAACCAAATCATCGCCTCATAATCCACCTACAAAAATCAACGGTGTGGAAAGCCCGATTTTCGGGGTCGAAAGTTATAAAATTTGTGATCTCACTTCCTGCATCCTGCATCCAGCATCCCGCATTAGAAATAGATTGATGGCGAAGATCGACGGCGTGGAAACTTTGACTTGCGGGATTTGGAATCATGGAAATCACGACACTGCGATCCCTCATCCCACAAGTTGCGGAAAGGAATTTGCAGAAGGGAATCTGCGGAAACCAAAATCTGTGAAATGTTATTCTGCATCTTGCATCTTGCAAAGCTGCAAATTTGTGCAAAGGAGGGTTTCTAGCAGAAAAATCAGCTTTTCCACCATCGATCTGATCATTTAGGCCATTACCGATCTGGCCAATCTACCCTACTACTTAGTTCAAAATGCATTGATGGAAAACCATACATGGATTCCTATACTTGCATTTATTCAAAGGAACAATGCATCAATTCAATGACAACAATATGTTCATCTCATTCGATCAAGCAATTTGCAAAACAAGAATACAATTGCAGAGAATAACATAATAACATAGACAAGAACACTTATCTTGAATAGAACTTATCCTGGAACCAGCTATGTCACTACAATGTTCCAGCCAAGCATAGGCTAGTGTGCTCCTTAGTCTCTCAGCAACACTGCCACCCCTGAGCTGGGAATGATTTCCTCAAGGAATAAAGGAACACTAGCATACTCATACATAGCCAAGGTGCAATAACACTCAGCCAAGCCAACACAGTTGGGTTTATCAAGTTGTAAGGGAAAACTTCCCAATAGATGGGTTTCACAGGCCATTTTTCCAAGCCATCGCACAATTGGGTTTCACAGATTGTTCACAGTCAAGCCAACATTCACCTTTAAGGACTAGTCAAACCAACATATGGGTTTATCAGACTGTTCATAGTCAATCCACCCCACTACTGGGTTTATCAGGATAACTAGACAAGCCATCATTTGCAGTTGGGTTTGTCAAACTTTCCAACCAAAGGTTACTCACCAGGTCAAGCACACAAGACACAACCAATCCAACAGATGGCTTTATCAGGATACCAACCTAAGCCATCCTTCCAGTTGGTTTTATTAGGCTTCTAAGGAAATGGGTAGAAAAAAATAATAAGCTAGTGATCTCATCTAAAGAGCTAAGAACACCTTCACAAGACCTATCTAGCCTGGATTCCCCATTGCCTACACACCCAACACAAGGAAGTGTCCCCTTCTCTGCTCCACAGTTCCTCGGGCTACACCTTCCCTTCCAATGCTCTTCAGGATGTGCATAGCAGGTTTACCAACCAATATTATCTTATTGTGAGGTTCCACACTAGGTTTATCAAGCACATTCTACGTCTCTCCCATTCCTAAGTCTTGTACATAGCTCAGACCCGAAGGATGGTGCACAACACAACAACCACAGGGAGACTCTACAACACAGGTTTACTCTGGAACACAAGTAACAGGGTTTCATACACTCTATAGTCTTATAAAACACTGCAACATAGCAATCATAGTCCTTCCAAGGAAAAAAACACTCACAGAACATGAAAGATACACAGGTAGAGCTCCGTTGCTACCATAATGTCTCTAACACTCATAGAACGCAAAGGATACACACAGGAAGAGCTCAACTTCTCAGGAGATTTTCATGAATGGAGAATGGAGATGGATAATGAGTGTAGAAGGAGAATGTTGATAAGTCGACTTGAATGATAGCCGACTTAGTCGATCAGCCGACTAAGTCAATGAGCTGACTTAGTTGATCAGCCGACTAAGTCGGTCGGCCGACTAAACTAGAGATTAGGTCGGCCACCTAAGGTCGTGTTGGTTCATCGAACCGACAGGTAGTTATTTTGTAACTGTTTTGTAATCATATATATTAGGTTGTTGATCCAGATGAGAACTTAGTTCAGTTCTTTGTGTTGTATTTACTCATTCATGTAATATAATCTGCTAATTCACCTATTTGTTCTTATCTCTTGTCTCTGTTTTATATGTATGTTTTAGTGTGTATTATTGGTAACCTTATGTGATCTGTGAGATTACAACATTGGTTCCATTGCCAGTAGTACATGTCTGAAATGCATGCAAACAGATGATACCAGAGCAGGAGATTAAGGACTGGTGGGAACGTAAAGTTGCAAACTATTTGCAGAATTATGCACAAAGGAACATATTAACAATTGCACAAGCAAAAGAAAGATTCTTCATGAAAACACATGAAAAGTTTGTAGAATCAGTGCCCCAACTTCTGAAGAAACTCCTAGATGAGAAAGCCGAAAGGGACTAAATAACAACAATTTCCAGAAAAACTAATCCGAGGAGGTAGAACAAACTTGTCGGAGTGGTTCAAGAAAATCACCGATGACTTCTGTGAGGAGCAAGATATCAAAGACAAAACTTCGGTGGAAACCGTCAAGGAGAAATTTTACACAGATCTCACCAAGCAATTTTTGTGCTCCTTACCGACCTTGCTGTTCAAATTCCTGATCGAGAAGGGAGTAGGACATATTGTCGAACCGCATCCATCACTTCATGACCTACCATCAAAATCTAACTGGGTGGAGAAGCAAAAGAAGTGGGAAAAATTTATTGCAGAAAGGGAGTGGGAATACTTCCTAAGCAAATAGATTGAAATATCCGGGCTTTCTAAAAGCATCGGGTAGGTTATGGGGGGGTAGCTAGTCATATGTCGAGATAGAGTAGAGTGGATTCTAGCCAACTAGAAATAGTTACCATTCACCAGTAATGAGAAGTCGACCAAAAGGGAACTCAAGAGAATAGTATCACATGAAGGTATGTTAGACATTCAGAAAATAGAGAGGGAAGAGAGACAACAGAGGAGGGAAGCAAGAAGAGAAAGAGCCTTAGCGCTGCATAGAGGAAGGAGTTTTAGGGTGACCAACCAGGAAGAGAGTCTGCCAGAGTCGAGTCATGACTGACATGAAGAAGGTGTTGAACAAGATGTGTCCCCTACGGAGGAAGAATTGTGGATAGAGCAGCCAGAAGCTCTCCAATTAAGAGTTCCCCATGAAGGAACAACACTCTCTCCGTTGAATCCGTGTACTTGGATACAGATTATTTTCGAAGAGGACCTTCGACTATGAGATGGTGACTTTGGTATATAGAGTCAACTAGACGAAAAAACATACATTGGATGACACCTCATTATCCATTGACCAGAGGAAGGAAATTGGGTTACCTTTCAAGCGGTACCCTCCAACCGAAGTATCCACTTACTCTTACCGACACATGAAGGAGAACCCCCCCACCAAATACAACTTTGGAAGACATAGAACATTCAGAACTATGGACAAATAGTTGCAGTAGGCCCTCGACAGACGAAGTTGACATCAACCAACTGCCAATCGATGAAGAATCGACAACCGATGGGAACGAAAGTTTTGTCGACCATAGTCCCATAGAAATGAATAAACCAATAACCCCACCACCCTCACCCCCACCCCCACCTCCACCATCGCCACCTCTTGAGAGTAGTGACAATGATTCCGAAATGGGTCATGGATCAGCTCACATTCCTCTATATGAGGGGGATGAGGACCCTAGATGACACTGGTTCATCTGCAAGTCGACTTGGGAGGCCAACCAAGTTACAAACAAAGATAGAAAAATGGAACAGTTCGCTGGTGCCCTGAGAAAAAGGGCATTGACATGGTATATGAACTTTTTGGAAAGACAACCTAGAGAAACCAAAGCCGAGATCAAGGCACAATTTCTATCATTTTTCAAAACTCTATATGCCAAACACCTGGCAGTGAAAAAACAAAAAGCAAAATCACAGAAGCCAAGGGAAACTGTCTGCGACTATGATAAGCATTGGAAATATCTTCTAAGCCAGATGGACTATGTTATAGATGAAAAATTACTAATCCAGTGGTTTCATGTAGGGTTATCTTAGAAAGTGCACCAACACATCAGTTTGGAAACATTCAAATCTTACGAAGATGCACTAACAAAAGCTCTTCAAGTGGAGATGGATGAGGACATACCCGCTTACCCCACTGACCATAGATTGGAAGAACAGGTTGAGAGTGTGCATAAGTATTTAAAGGAGTTAAACCTCAAGAATCAGGAGATCTGGTGCACAAAGTGATTGACGGCTGGACACTCCAAAGACAACTGTCGACAGGAATACAGCTGACAGGACGTTCGATTCGTGCAGACGAAATATTTTTGTGACATCTACCAGGAACACGGGGACTACTCGACAAAAGACTTGCCTGTTCAACATGAAGAACAACAAGGCATCCTGGTGCGCAATCTATGAAACCAAAAATCATAACACGGCTGACTGCCATTTGAACCTGAAGAACTGACAAAATTATCATGCAATCTACCAAACCAACGTAGTTGCGCAAACTAATGAGCAAAATAATTTACCAAACGATCATAACGGTCAGAGATATGATGGTCGACGATACGAGCACCGATACGACAATCGATGTGGAGGCTATGGAGGAAGAGGTCGATTCCCTGGGAATCACAACAACCGACCACGTCGACCCATCCAATGCTTTACATGTTATAAGGAGGGACATTGGTACGTTGACTGTCCATATAAAGACAGAACTGAACTCAAATTTTGTACTCATTTTGGAGTAGGGGATCACTCACTAGAGGATTTCCCTACCATGTTGGAAAAAATAAATACAAAGAAAAATGTTAATGTCTTGTCTTGTGTGCAAAAAAATGATGTAATAAATACAAAAAATTTGCATATTGTAACTCGACAAGGAACAAAAATAGGCAGTGATAACCCAAGAATCAGCAAAATAAAAGAGAAAAATGTCTATCCTGATCCACTGAAAGAAAAACAAACATACAAAGAAGAAACCAATGTATTCAAATAAATTGCATGACAAGAACAAGCTCACGACACTCGACATAACACAATAAATGAATTAATCCAGTTCATACAAAAAGAAAACTCAGTATCTTAGTTCATCGATTTGCTGTATGAAATAAAATGTAACAACTCTTAAAAGCAAACAAAGAACATCTGTAGCTTAAATAAAAAAGACAAAGGTGATGCCGACCCACTTGTCAACCTAGAAATCGAAGGATACAACGTCCGATAAGTAGTACTCGACTTCGGATCACAAGTAAACATCATGACTCGTGACACTTGGGAACAAATGGGCAGACCTTAACTCTATGAGTCAGGCATATACCTGAAACTAGCCGATCAGGGCCTAATTGAACCTATTGGAGTCTGGAAGAACGTTGACACAACTATAAAAGGAATCTCAACCAAGATCGACTTCTAAATCATTGACCCTAAGGAAGGATCCAGTTACTTCCCAGCATTTGTCGGTCGACCTTGGGGTAGAAAGATGAAAGCATCGATATCCCTGGACAAGGAGCAAATAAAATTAAAAGGAAATGGACAAAAGGTCATTGTACCTATTCATCCATCTCAAGGAGAACCTTGGACTGAACCTATCGATGAAGAAGTTGACGTCCGACAACTCTACCAGATTCAAAACAATGCATATTATAGAAAACCAAATGTCCATGGAGAACTTCATTTAGGTAACCAAGAATCAGTTGGTTATAATTTAGACACAGAATTATATGATTGGGAGATCGAGAACTATGAAACACAAGCAAGAGGGTGTTGAAATATACAAAAAGTGCAGAAAAAGACCACCCAACAGTGCTTCATAGTGTCCATTGTCCCAAAAATCTTTGAGAAGAAAATTAGGGAATACCCTACCTTTCAACCTACCGATGTAAATACTACACAAATACCAAGATACAAAGAAAGGGAATCACTATTCATGCATGTAGAAGAGGTTTCCAAAAATATTGGTGAACATGGCCGACTTCAAAGCCTAGTAGAAAATTTTACAGGACAAGATGCTAGATGGTGGGATACCCATTAAACGAGACTGTATACCCTGACAACAGCTCCGACTTACTTTGTCGAAAGGTTTGGAGGAAAGAAGTTAACCCAACAAGTTCAGATACCTATATTCACTCAAGGACAGAACCCAAAAGATCATATTAAAACCTGTGAAAAAGAGTGGAGAAGACTTGGATACAAGGATGAACAAGCATGGCCACACCTGTTCCCATCAACCCTCACTGACTTACCAAAAAAATGGTATAAGATGGAAGAATCTAGAGGTGAAAAATTCCTATGGCATGAACTTAGGGAAAATTTCATTAAAGATTTCAACTTTATACCACAAAATGAAAACTTGGTCGAAACAACAAAACAAATTAAAGAATTTATATAGCCGACCGAAAACAAACCCTTAAAAGATAACCAACAGACAATGAAATGTAACAATATACAAAAAAGAACAAAACCACAGTCGACAAGACTACATTTAGAAAATGAAAACATAGAAGGAAAAAGCTTTAGATGGAAATCCAACCATGTCGAAACGACCAAACCTATTTGTACAATCCTTAAAGTGGAAACAACCGACAAATAGGATACCGACAGAATGAATGCAGCTGACTTCCCTGCCACATTCTCACAGTTTAAGGAAGGAAGCCGAATGATCAATGAAGCCAAAGCACCAGAATGGCTAGATGCTAAAGTCAAAACTAGAGAATTCGACATCTCAAATGATGATCGACCAAAAATGGAAAAGATTGGTGACTATTGGAGTGAAGAGCAGACCATAGAGATAGTGAAATTATTAAAGGAGTTCCAAGATGTATTTGCTAGAGATTATAAATACCTCAAAGGCTTAGTACACGAAATGGGAAAAATGAAGATTGATACTAAACCTGATGTTTGACATGTGATGAAAAGGCCATATAAACTAGCTCACAAATACAAAGAGATAGTCAAAAAGGAAATTGATAACATGCTTGCAGCAGGCATCATCTATCCTATCGACCAATTAGAATGGGCAAGTCCAATGGTTGTATAGCCTAAGAAACATGATCCGACCAAACTAAGAATTTGTGTCAACTTTAGAGAACTAAACAAAGTGACACTAACAGACCCATTTCCAACTCCTTATGCAGATGAAATCTTAAATGAGGTTGCAGGACATGAATGCTACTCATTTATAGATGGATTCTCAGGTTATAACCAAGTGCCAATAGATAAAGAAGACCAGAAGAATACAACCTTTGTGTGTGAGTTTGGTTCATTTGCTTACAAGGTTATGCCTTTTGGATTAAAAAATGCACCCGCAGTATTTTCTAGAATTGTTGTCAAAACATTTCAAGAATATATCTACAAGACCATGGAAATATACTTTGATGATTGGACAACATAATCCATGTTAAAGTATCATTGCAAATGGCTCAGACTTATGTTGGAGAGATGCCGACAAATCCAACTATCCCTAAACATCAAGAAATGCATATTTGTGACCCCCATAGGGATATTATTAGGGCACATTGTCTCTAAGGAAGGTATTAAGGTTGACTTTGCAAAGATCAAAATTATCCTCAACCTAAAACCACCAGTAAACCTAGAACAAGTCAGGGTGTTACTTGGACACACAGGCTATTACAGAAAATTCATAAGATATTATTCAGATATGACCTATCCTCTTGAAGAAATATGAAGGGAAGATCAAGAGTTCAACTGGACAAAGGAGTGCCACATATCATTTGGAAAATGAAAAAAAAAAACTAGTCGAAGCACCAATCCTAAAGTTTCCAAACTAATTGATCAAATTCCATGTTCATATTGATGCATCAGGCCTAGCAATAGGTGCAATATTAACTTAACCAGGAGATGATGGAATGTATTATCCTATAGTTTACAGTAGCAAAAAATTAAACAAAGCTTAGAGAAACTATTCGACAATAGAAAGAGAAGCATTAGGAATGGTCTTTGCACTACAAAAATATCGACATTATCTCTTAGCTAACCCATTTATATTCTATATAGACCATCAGGCCTTGAAGTATCTCATCAATAAACCACTACATCATGGAAGGATCTGTTGATGGCTACTTCTATTTCAAGAATTTGAGTTTGAAGTTGTTGTCTGACCAGGCAAGTTAAATGTCGGTCCCGACCATTTATCCCAATTCGACATAGGAGAAGAATCAACAGGAGTCGACGATGACTTACCTGATGCACATTTATTTAGGATAGAAGTAGTCCCAGTATAAATAGAAGAAATAGCCCAGTTCTTGGAAGATGGACATGCACTAGAAGGAATGAGTACAAAGAAAAAGCATATCTTAGTAATGAAGGCTACACCATACAGTCTTATAAATGGATTCTTATACAAAATGGGATTAGATGACATCCTCAGAAGGTGTGTACTAGAACATGAACGAGACAACATTATGCATGAAGCACACTACAGACCTGCAAGAGAACATTTCTAGGTGGACACAACTACAAAGAAAATCCAATAGTCAGGGTTATTGTGGCTGACACTCCATAGAGATTGCAAAATTCTTTTCAGTCGATGTGACAGATGTCAACGACTAGGTCAACCCCTGCCTAGCACAGAAATTCCTTTGATATTAGTAAACCCAAGTTTGACATTTGAAATCTGGGCCATAGACTTCATAGGACCATTTCCTATATGAAGAAAAAGGATAGTTGCAAGGTATATCATAACTGCAGTCGAATATGTCACTAAATGGGTAGAGGCTGAACCAGTCGACACATGTTCTAGTGAGATAGTTGCTAAGTTTATCTATGATAATATCATCACTATATTTGGATGTCCATTAACTCTAATTAGCGACCAGGGAACACACTTCATCAACAGAACTATCAAAACCCTAACCGACCAGTTCCAAATCGACCATCGTCGAAGTACATCCTACCACCCTCAGCCGAATGGAGCAATTGAAGAATTTAATAAAACATTAACAAGAGGACTAACCAAAATATGTAATGCTAATAAGGACAATTGGGATGAGCTAATGTTGATGCTCATTGACTTAGTCGGCTGATCGACTAAGTCGGCTATCATTCAAGTCGACTTATCAACTTGCTCCTTCTACATCTCCCCAAAGAACAAAACATTTCTTCGTCCCGATGAAACAGGGAGGTACAAAAAATTCCTTTGGTCTCAATAGTTACTGTGATTTTCCTTGTCTTCATGGGCTATGAAGTCTGATGGTCGGTTGCTTCTATACACAGACTTCGACAATGGCTGGTGTTGTTACTGCGAAGTGATGTTGGAAATCTGACCAACTTTGCTAAATATTCTGGATGTCAATGGTAAGTGTGGTCGGGCTTGATAGGATCGACATATTTTCTGAAATGGAGACTTCTACTATCCTCTCCATGTCGGGACCCATAAATTGGTCCTTCTCCTCTACAGTCTCTATAATTTGTCTCATCTGCGGATAGATGATGTCGACTTTTTCCAAGTTTGGGATAGCTTGTTGCACCCACTGATGTGCTTCCCTCTCAAGTCTCTGCACCTTGGTTGTTTCAAGCACTATTTGTTATTCTATTGTGGTCCTTAGTTCTTCCTCAGTGGTTTTCCTACTTTCCAATGCCTGGATCCCTTGTCGGGTCTACTAAGATTGTTGATAGACTTGCCCGTAGTAAGCAGGCCAGTCTCTTAGTATTTATTCAGTTATGACAGACTCCTCCATGTGATCTTGCAGCACTTTATAAGCTTCAGTGAATGCGGTGTGTCGTGTCATTAGGAGTCTGGTAGTTTCTTCTTTTTGTTCCTCCTTTGTTTCTTGAATGTGAGCTTGGAGTGTCGACACCATGCTCTCAAATAGCTGATACGCTCTTTCGAGTGGTTTTTTTGTGTTGACCTCTATGGGGCCTGATAGGACTAAATGGACTAGGTTTTGGAATTTGGTGAGGAAATCGACCTATTCTACATTCTTGTCATCAAGTTCCTTATTTCTTTGCTCGCTCCTTGTCTTTGCTTCACCTGCTAGGGTCTTGAGGAGTTGTCCTAGCTCTGGGTCGGTTAGGGAGATTGCATCCTTCAATCTGATCTGGATCTTTGATGGCTCTCCATGATGCTCCTTCTTCTATTTCTCCTTCCTCTTTTTATGATTTTCTCCTTCCTGCTTGTTTCTCCAAGCTCATCAATCTCTCAAATGAAGGGAACCCAATACCAGTTGGTATTAAAGAAGGACTGGTCGAAGAGCTAACTGGGTTGACTTCAGAAAAAAACTTGAAGGGGTTGATGATTAGCCAAATCACAAACCGAACACCACATATTATGGCCAAAATAATAGCAATAACACTCATCCTGGCAGGTTGAGGCAGCGACCTTAAGTTAGACATGATAGAAGCTGTCGACACCATTGCGACAGATGGAAGGATATATAGATGGGATGAATATGTCGCCGACATGATCAATACCATCTGTGAAATATGCCAAGAAATGGGGGGAATCATCAAGTTCACCTCCCTAATCTTATGCATAGTCATGTACCATATCTGCCCAGAGGGGAATCCAATCTTTCAATAATCGTCGAGGTTCCACATGTGGAGATTCAAACCATTCTCCTAGAGAGGAACCTTGCAAGAGCTTGAGAACGGGAAAGTGCTGTTGGAGAACTGGATTGAACAGCTCAAAGTCCACATGACTAGATGGAGGGTGCCTCAAAAAATCCAAAGAAATATACCGACGAACTCCCACATCTAGCTATAACTTGACCATACTTCGGTGTGGTATATGCAGGGTGACAACTCAAATGCCAAAGCCCTCGACTACTATCCATCAGTCGACCAGATATTTTCGGAACTGTCTCGATAGGCTAAAACCAAAGTACCAGTACCAACAACAGCAAAGAATATTGACTTCTCGATCAAGGAGCTGCTAACTAACTAGGAAAAAGAGGAATACTATGAGCTCAACCTTTATATCAACACCTTTGTGTCAGAGGAGACACCAGTCGAACACATCGGCCGACTTCAAATAACCATCAAACTTTCGACCACACAGAGAGCATAACCCCAAACAGTAAAGCCACAGCTAGATCAGCAGGTAATTCCTTCAGCTACAGAAAGTGTTTTCCTAACCTAGGAGCCAAGGGGAGAGACAGAGCCAGAAAAAATAGAGTATGCTGTCACAAAAGGCATCATTAAGAAAATTGTCAAAAAGAGATAGCAACGGGTAGGAAGAAGCTCAAGACACAATAACAACAATAAGGAAAAGGTAAGTGGAAGCTTATCCTTGTAGACTAATTAGAAGATGAGGAGGAACTGGAAGCCATGACCCTCGACATAATAGAGGATGCCGCACAAATAAGGTAACAGTCGAAGGCCAGTTCAAAAGATTCGTCGAGGCAGGAGCCCTAGCGGGTCAACCAAAGAAAGCTAAGACCACCCATATGATGACACCTGAAAACATTGTCGATCTTGTGTCAACACCTCCACCTCCATCCTTGAAAAAAATAACCGAGGAGAAAGTACTGGAAAAGCATTTAGTAAGCCCCCTCGACTTGTGCAAAAGTGTGATGTCGGAAGCAGTCAAGGCAAAATTTGACAAAGACAGATATTTGTAGGCATTCATTGAGAAACTGCCTGAGATATTTATGTCATCCCAGAAGATATCCACAAAATCACCTCTCTTTGAGGTTGATGGATACCAACTAGGACATGAAGCCCAGTCTAGAACCTTTGCAACCATCACATCAAATTTCGAGAGAAATCCTAACAAGGAAGCTATAGTGGTTGCACGTTGGACCTTGACTATCACTCCGACCGTACCTCAACCTGACCTACTAGCCACTACCCCGAATAGTGGAGAAGAAAATGAGGAGGACATAGCCTAATATATTAACCAAATGTTCTCTGACTTAGACTCACCTCCCCGACCCGACAATCCACCACTCACCCACACTTCCCCCAACCCAATCACCCCTGACCGTTTGCGAACTCCATCACCACCACCATCTCCACCACCACCACCACCCCCCGATTCAGAGCAAGGCCCAACACAACCAGATGCATCCAAACAACCAGAATTAGTAGTCATCCCACCTCCCCAACTAGAGAAACCATCAACCACTATCCCACAAACCAAATATCCCAACTCGACTATTACAGGTACACAGGTGCCAACATAAGCAAGAAAAGAAAAGCATAAAAAGAGAAAGGAGACATAGAAGGAGCATCATGGACAGGCATCAAAGGTCTAGATCAAATTGAAGGATGCAAGCTCCCTGACTGACCCAGAGCTAGGACAACTCCTCAAGACCCTAGCAGGTGAAGCAAAGACAAGGAGCGAGCAAAGAAACAAGGAACTCGACGACAAGAATGCAGAACATGTCGAGTTCCTCACCAAATGCTAAAACCTGGCCCATTCAGTCCTGTCGGGCCCCGTAGAGGTTGACACAGAAAAATCTCTCTAAAGAGTGTATTAGCTATTTGAGAGCATGGTGTCGACACTCCAAGCTCACATTCAAGAAACAAAGGAGGAACAAAAAGAAGAAACTGCTAGACTCCTAATGGCACAACACACCGCATTCACTGAAGCTTATAAAGTGCTACAAGATCACATGGAGGAGTCTGTCATAACTAAATAAATACTAAGAGAATGGCCTGCTTACTATGGGAAAGTCTATCAGCAATATCGGAAAACCCGACAAGGGATCCAGGCATTGGAAAGCAGGAAAACCACTTAGGAAGCACTAAGGACCACAATAGAAGAAAAAATACTGCTTGAAATAGCCAAGCTGCAGAGACTTGAGATGGAAGCACATCAGTGGGTGCAACAAGCTATCCCAAACTTGGAAAAAGTCGACATCATTTGTTTGCAGATGAAACGAATTATAGAGACTGCAGAGGAGAAGGACCAATTTATGGGTCCTGACATGGAGAGGATAGCATAAGTATCCATTTCAGAAAAGATGTCGATCCTATCAAGCTTGACCACACTTACCATTGACATCCAGAAGATTTTGTAAAGTTGGTCAGATTTCCAACATCACCTCATAGTAATAGTACCAGCCATTGTTGAAGTGTGTGTACAGAAGCGACTGACCATCAGACTTCATAGCCCATGAAGACAAGGAAAATCACAGTAACTATTGAGACCAAAGGAATTTTTTGTACCTCCCTGTTTCTTCGGGATGAAGAAATGTTTTGTTCATGGGGGAGATGCAGAAGGAGCAAGTCGATAAGTTGACTTGAATGATAACTGACTTAGTCGATCAGTCGACTAAGTCAATGAGCAGACTTAGTTGATCAGTCGACTAAGTCAATGAGCCGACTTAGTCAATCAGTAGACTAAGTCGGTCGGCCGACTAAACTAGAGATTAGGTCGGCCACCTAAGGTCATGTTGGTTCACCGAACTGACAGGTAGTTATTTTGTAACTATTTTGTAATCATAGATATTAGGCTATTAAGCCAGATGAGAACTCAGTTCAGTTCTCTGTGTTGTATGGACTCATTAATGTAATATAATATGCTAATTCACCTATTTGTTCTTATCTCTTGTATCTGTTTTATATGTATGTTTTAGTGTGTATTATTGGTAACCTTATGTGATCTGTGAGATTACAACAATGAGCTAGGACGTCCTGCAGCTCTCTAGACGTGAGATTAAATCCCCAAAATGTGAATGTGTGGGTCAACACTGGCATATGGTTTTGGTGTTTTCTTGTCCATGAAAGTAAAACACAACCTCCCAAAACTGGGCACTCTACCCAATTCGAAATTTCCCATACTATTCCCCTTCCTAGAAATAACTACCTCAACCACCTTCTGGGAGAATAAATGGTTGGGAAGAGAAGACAAGAAATAGGGTAGTTAACAGTTCTGATGGGTACTTCCCATGACACATGGCTTTTCACCAAACTGGCTCAAAGTTAACATTCCCACCCCCTTATCCTTAGGAAAATCATGTCCCCATCTCATTATTTGTTGCATTGACATAGTTGGCCGCGGGTTTTCATTAATTTGCATATTTATATGATGTTCACAACATGCTTGACTTAGCATAGAAATCATAGGCATCAACCATGATCGCCTATATACCAAACATTAATCAATGACAGGGCCTTGGCCTTGAGCTCTTTATCATGATTTGATATAATATTTACATCATATACATTAATGCAATGGGGCCAAAACTGGGGTGTTACATTCCCCTCCCCCTTCAATAGCATTGTCCTTAGTGCTTACAAAATTGAACAAAATGCTACACTATCATCACCTTAGTGCTCCGCAGAATTGAACAAAAATGGATGTGCCAACCACATGGCGTCCTCCAGCTCCCACGCAGCCTCTTCAGGACCGTAGTGCTCCCATTGCACCTTTACCTGTCCTATGGATTGGTTTCGGAGCATGGTGACCTTCCTGTCGAGGATGTGCATTGGATTGATTCAGAACTCTTCCTCGAGTTCCACCTAAATCATATCGCAATTTATCACATGGTTAGGGTCATGTATATATTTCTTAAGAAAAGAAACATGAAAAACATTATGAGCCCTATTTCTAGCAGGAAATGCAAGTCTATATGCAACTGGCCCTATTCTTTCAAGCATTTCAAACGACCCACAATATCTGGGTGACAGCTTGGCACAACTACCAAGCTTCAAGGAACTCTTATTTTCCCTTAATCTAAGGTAAACATGATCCCCAATACTGAACTCTTTGTTCACCCTATGCTTATTAGCATAGCTTTTCTGTCTGTCCTAGGCTACTTTCAAATTCTGCCTGATCTTTACTACATCTTGCTCCATTTTCTTGAGCAATTCTGGACCAAGTACAACCCTGTTCACTGGATTATCCCAAGTCACTGGTGTCCTACACCTCCTGCCATACAAAGCTTTATACAGAATCATCCCCAAGGATGCTTGTTGTCCATTATTATAGGCAAACTCTACCAAGTGTAAATAATCTTCCCACTTGGTTGGTTTGTCCATCACATACATGCGAAGCATGTGTTTTAGCATTTGATTAACTCTCTCTATCTTCCCATCAGTCTGAGGATGGTAAGCAGTGCTGAAGTTCAACTTTGTACCCAAATCTGCAAACAACCCTTTCAAAAAATCGGAAGTGAACTTGACATATCTGTCAGAGACTATTGCCTTTGGCAATCCATGCAATTTGAAAATATCCTTCATGAATATCTTTGCAATGTTATTAGTCCTATGCATAGAATTAACCGATATAAAATGTGCTACATTTGTCAACCTATCCACCACAACCATGATGGAATCATGTTGTCTCCGAGTCATTGGAAATCTTGTAATAAAATCCATGGAAATAACTGTTATACCAAAATCTTGTCACCATCATGTGATAAGAATCTTAACATACCTATTTTCCCTTAATCCCAGCACTTGGAGTGGAAACTCATACCATTTGTCAATCTTTCACAAAAATGCTTAGCACCATGCCTTCCCCTTTATCCATGAGCAGTACCTTGCTTGCACTGCCTATCCCTTTTTAGCCACAAGCGGTGCCACCGCTTATGGCCCTTAGTCCATAACTGTTTCTTACCTAAACCGCTTTGTCATTGAAGGAAAAAAAAGGTACCCTGGGTAAAATTGAAAAAAGAGAAGTTTCTCGAGGCTTCTAGATCATGAGCCTTGTGTCCTCCCTTATCCATATCATTGTGGGTTAGTTTAACTCAAGATCCCCCATCCTAGGATCTGAGAGGCCACCTCATCCACAAATCTCTCAACCATCTTTGTCCATTGAGCCTTATAAATATGAGCTCATGTCCATGGTTGAGGGGAGGACTCTTAAGGTATTGTTATGTTGTTGGATTGATCACTTGGCCCAAGCCATTGGATAGCATAGAGAGAAAAAGTTGGAGCTTATGGGGATGAGAGTTTTTAGTTTCATGGAGATGAATGTCAACATTAAGGTTTAATTGGTTGTAAACTTCTCCGTTTTATCTTAATGCAAATCTGATTTTCGTCCCACATTACTGTTGTTGTTTGATTTCACATGTATATGTTGTTAGATTCCTTAGTCACTAACATGGATGAATAGATTATATTCTGGTAGCTTTGATGTGTTTGTGTGTTTAATCTAATTGCAGGTACACAGGGTTACTATCGAAGCATCACATTCTAGGTATATACGGTCTCCAGTGGAGTTTCCAGATTTGTAAGTAGGAATATTTCACCTTCTGTGGACAGTAAAGTGTTCCACTGGTCTGAATGGTTAAGATCCAGAACAAATGAACGACAAAGGTTGAAGACCCTCCTTGGACGTCATAGATACCTGGAATGTGATGCTTTGATAGTAACCCTATGTACCTGCAATAAGATTAAACACACAAAAACATCAAAGCTACCAGAATATAATCTATTGATCCATGTTAGTGACTAAGGAATCTAACAACATATACATGTGAAATCAAACAACAGCAGTAATGTGGGATGAAAATCAGCTTTTCATTAAGATAAAATGGAGAAGTTTACAACCAGTTAAGCCTTAGTGTTGACATGCATATCCATGAAACAAAACAATCTCATCCCCATAAGCTCCAACTTTTGCTCTCTATGATCTCAAATGGCTTGGGCCAAGTAATCAATCCAACAACATAACAATACCTTAAGAGTCCTCCTCTCAACCATGGACATGATCTTGTATTTATAAGGCTCAATGGATAGGGATGGTTGAGAGATTTGTGGATGAGGTGGCCTCTAATATCCTAAGATGAGGTATCTCGAGCTCAACTAACCCACAATGATAAGGATAAGGGAGGACATGAGGCTCATGATCTATATGCCTCGAGAAACTTCTCTTTTTCCCATTTTACCTAGGGTACCACTTTTCTCCTTCAATGACATAGCAATTCAGGTAATAAATGCTTATGGACTAAGGGCCATAAGTAGTGGCATCACTTGTGGCTAACAAGGGATAGGCGGTGCAAGCAAGGTACTACTCATAGATAAAGGGGAAGGCATGGTGCTGAGCATTTTTGTGAAAGATTGACAAAATGGTATGAGTTTCCACTCCAAGTGCTAGGATTTAGGGCAAGTAGGTATGTTAAGAGTCTTATCACATGATGGTGATAGGATTTTGGTATAATAGGATGCCCCCCAAAGCATGAGTCTTAGAGGGATACAATAAATGAGAGCTTTGAGAGAACAAGTCGTTGCTACAAGGTCAAAATGTTGGCTCGATCGGAGTATGTTTTCAAGTAGGCATCTGTAGTACATCAGTATGTTGACTCATAGACACAAGTAACCAACTCATGGGTGCAGACCAATACAAGGTAGATCCATGAGAGGAATAAACAAGCATGGCTACTAGAATACAGTGTAGATCCATGTGATAGAGGACTCAAATTCGGACATAGCTACCAGACATACATTATAGATCTATGTCATACAGACGCAAATTTGAGCATAGCCACGACCATACAAATGTAGATCCATGCTAGATATACACAACTCCATCGCAACCTGGGGAAAATCAATGAGCGCTTTAAACAAACACCCAGGGTCTTCATCTCATCTTCCACAAAGTATGATTCTATCCATGTGATTACAATGATCTGAAGTCAAACATGGTAGAAACCACTTGATTACCAGCCAATGATGTGAACCATTAACAAGCATGAGGGAGATCACCATTGATGTCAATGATTCCCAAGGTATGCTAGTACACTCTACTGAGTGTGAATAGATGTCCTGATGTCGAACACCCAGTCGATTCTATCGATCAAAGGTCAATGATGTGAACTTATGTCGAGAGCAAGAGAACCTGTCATTAAGGCATAGAGATCTCAAGGTACCAAATATTGTTTCTAAGGTTGTTTCCTAGATGATGAGATGATGTCGACATGAATAGTCTCATTGAAGGAGGGCCATGATGAGTCCCACATCGATGACACGAAACTCAGAACATAGTTCTGGAATGATGTGAATGTAGTAACCATAAGACTAACTCAAAAATACTGATACAAAAGACTGTGTAGACTCCAGAGGTAAAACTTCTTCAAATCCCCTTTTAACATCAGGCGGTATGACTAAATGAGACAAACACACAATGCGACAGTGGAAAATGCATTCTTTTGAAAAACTCAAAGGAGTGACATGACTCATGAAAGTGGATCATCGCGGAGATCAGCTGAATACCCAATTGACTGACATGATGTGTAGACAAGTGCCATGTTCAAAGGTAATGACAAACAACTACCATTATTTACAAAATGATTCCCTTCCCATTTCCCCCATCATGGTTGATGAGTTCCTCTTTTCAGTTTTACGAGTTCAAAGAAGGTAACAAACACTCGATATAGCTTTTCGGAAGACAATTCCAGACTCATATGTTTTACAAACCTGAGAGAGGAGGGGTTCATTCCCAAAACGGGTCTCTCAATGTTTAATTTAACGAGTCCACTGAGAGAAAACTTGATATCGTTCATGTTTAGAGAGTCTGAACCAAAAAAGAGATAACCTACCGTTAGACGGACGACTCTTCAAATACTTTAATGAGCGTGAAGAAGACAAGATCGCTCGACAATATTTTTGTATTTAGGGAGCCCAAAAAGAGTTTAAAGAAGACTCCATTAACCTTTCTCATGTTTGAATCTAGAGCACGAAAAAGTAATAAACTAATCTCAAACCACTTTTCATGTTTTAACCAGAGAATGAAAAATGAAAAGTGAGCTCAACACCATCTTACTATTTTTAACGAGCTCGAAGATCAGTTGAAAGAATGCTCAAAGATTGGTTTCATTTTTATGCAAGCTTGAAAATAATGGGTAAACTATGCTTGAAAAATCCCATTAACATGATATACAGAGGTTGGAATCTTTCCCCCAGCATGATTGCTAGCGAAGATTACCCGTAGCATGGTTGCTAGCGACTTGACATGCCCCCAAGATTCGTTTCATTTGACGATTCTTCTTCCATACCGAACCTAAAAACCTAGTTACTAATGTGAAAATGTTCACCAGGGGGGTAGGAAGAATGAGAATCGGGCAGGTGAAAAGAAGGTTCAAGTTCTAACACTAAAGTGAAGACTCAACTCAAGGGAAGCGGATCTGTTTCATTTTTACGCAAGCTTGAAATAGAAGGTAACTATGCTTGGAACATGGTTTCATTTTTATGCAAGCTTGAAACCAAAAGGTAAACTATGCTTAAGGAGATCCATTTCATTTTTTAATGAGCTTGACATAGAATGGGAACTTTGCTCAAAACATGGTTTCATTTTTATGCAAGCTTGAAACCACAAGGGTAAACTATGCTTAAGGATTGGTTTTATTTTTTAATGAGCTTGAAACCAAAAAGTAAACTATGCTCTAGGAGATCCATTTCATTTTTTAATGAGCTTGACATAGAATGGGAACTTTTCTCACAGGCATCTATTTCATTTTTTAATGAACTTGACACAGAATGGGAACTTTTCTCAAGAATGATTTCATTTTTATGCAAGCTTGAAACCAAAAGGTAAACTATGCTTGAAGAGATCTATTTCATTTTTAACGAGCTTGACATAGAATGGGAACTTTTCTCAAAGGCATCTGTTTCATTTTTTAATGAGATTGACACAGAATGGGAGCTATGCTTGCGACATGGTTTCATTTTTATGCAAGCTTGAAACCAAAAGGTAAACTATGCTTAAGGAGTGGTTTTATTTTTTAACGAGCTTAAAACAAAAATTAAACTATGCTTGCGACATGGTTTCATTTTTATGCAAGCTTGAAACCAAAAGGGTAAACTATGCTTAAGGAGTGGTTTTATTTTTTAACGAGCTTGAAACCAAAAGGGTAAACTATGCTTAAGGAGTGGTTTTATTTTTTAACGAGCTTGAAACCAAAAGTAAACTATGCTCTCAAACCTGCTCCTATCTAACATGATATCCAGAGGTTGGTAGGTTACCCCCATTTCATAAAAGCTAGTAGCTTAGCTCCATTATGATGTCCATAGACTAGAGCCATGCCCCCCATTTTACCTATGATGGGAAGAAGCTAACTAGAAGACGGGGAAGGAACCACAAGAACATGCGGCACATTCAGGGTAGTTTGATTACTAGGACTAATGCGATGGTTAGGTGTAACAAAATAAAGTTGATCAATGGTCACAATATTCCCATCATGGGGAAAATGCATAACTCTAAAGAGTGTGGACATAACAGCCTTCATGGCATAAACATAATCACGTCCAAGGAGCAGATTGAAATCTAAATGACCTTGGACCACCATAACATCAATACAGATAGTTTTCCCTCCTAATGTAATAGGAAAATAAGGAAGGGTCCCTAAAGGTGTAGTAGGTCTGTGATCAAAAGCCAGTATCTGATCGGTGGTTGGCACAAGTTGAGGAGAACCTAAAGCTTGCCAAGCAGTTGAGGATATAATACTAACAGAATCCCCTTCATCAACAATTGTGTGAAGTATCCGCCGAGCAGTAACATTCACAACTATCTGGAAAGGAACACTCGAATGAAGATGAGACTCTGTTAGGTTAATCCAGTCAAAGGAAATAACCTCACTACTCAGAGAGGGTTCTGTCGAAATAGAAAAAATTTCCTCTTGTCGAGAACAATCAGAACGAAGCATAAAAACTTCAGTAGGATTCAATTCATTCTCTACTTGAAGAGAAGAACAAGACAAATATTTGGTCAAAGAGACTACTTTAGTCTTAACACTCTCTAATGAAAGAGTAGGATTGGGTAGAAATGACACTGATTCGACCACTTTAACTTCACTCTCCAAAGGAACAGTGGGATCAACCACAGATAACTTACTATCACTTGTTGGAATTACCTGTTGATGATCAGTAATATTTTTCAACCAATGTGAAGCTTCATCCATGCTTGGACAAAGAAAAGTATGATTCATAGCCTTGCATATCAAACAAGGATACAAGACTTTACCCTTACAACCCTTTACCAATGGGTCATTGGTTTAAGGAGTATCATCAACATGATGATTAGAGGTTGATAACACAGACGGTTTGTACCTTTTAGACCACTCTTCTTGTACATGGGAGAGGCCGGGACACTCCTTAAGAAGGTGGTCCCCCTTGCAAAGCTTACAAGGGAACTTGGATTTTCCTAGTGTTCTCTTAGAACAAGCACCATCAAGAGTAGATGGTTGCTGCTATTTCTCTTTCTTATCCTTCTTCTTTTTACCCTTCCCTTTCTTCTTCTTATCACCATGACTACTAACCATAGAGCTTTGGTCAAGCAAAGAAGAAGAAAGAGATGAAGCCACAACCGGCAAAGAAGGAGAGGGATTAGGTTGAGGTTGATCCTCTCCCAGAGGAGATGTGACATTTGAAACATTAGGTGTAACAGGAATTACTGGATTAAAAATCCAGACTGGTAATCTTATAGTTAACCCATGAAGATTTAGAGTGGCAATAAACGGAGAACCAATACCTTCACTTGGAGGGAATACAAAAGGTACACCTTGGAAAGGGACCTCTTGAGCGGTAGTCCCAGATGAGGATGCCATCTCTAAACTCTCTAATAACCCCCTAAATACCACATACAAGCAAGTACTACTCAAACTCAAAGTAACAAGAAAACATGTGAAAGGAGTGGATAAGAGTCAGGAACCTTACAGGATAGGCCAAAAGGATAACTCAGATGGTTTGAGGATTCCTAAAAGGGCCTCCCGATATACGTAAGGTACGTGGGAGTTCAAATCACTAGCAGTGCTATTTAATGCATAACTGTTAACAAGGGGCCTTCCTATATACAATCGAGTATGTGAAGTACCTTTCTATATACCTCAAGGACATGTGAAAGGCCATTCGATATACTGACGGTACGTGGAAGAACCACGCGATTCCTGAGATGTAATGCAGACAAGTAATGATAGCTCCTACACTTAACAATTCCTGAACACGTCTCTAACTTATCACTCAAATTGCTAAAATTTTTAACCTAGTTCCCATTCTGTTTGAAGCTCGTTAAAAAATTAAACAGATGCCTTTGAGCAAAGTTGTTATATCAAAATCCTGTCACCATCATGTGATAAGACTCTTAACATATCTATTTTCCCTTAATCCTAGCGCTTGGAGTGCTCAGCACCATGCCTTCCCCTTTATCCATGAGTGGTTCCTTGCTCGCACCACCTATCCCTTGTTAGCCACAAGCGGTGCCACCACTTATGGCCCTTATTCCATAAGCGTTTCTTACCTAAACTGCTCTATCATTGAAGGAGAAAAGTGGTACCTTAGGTAAAATGGGAAAAAGAGAAGTCTCTTGAGGATTCTAGATCATGAGCCTCGTGTCCTTCCTTATCCCTATCATTGTGGGTCAGTTGAGCTCGAGATCCCCCATCCTAGGATCTTAGAGGCCACCTCATCTACAAATCTCTCAACCATCTTTATCCATTGAACCTTATAAATATGAGCTCCTGTGCATGGTTGAGGGGAGGAATCTTAAGGTATTGTTATGCTGTTGGGTTGATCACTTGGCCCAAGCCATTGGAGAGCATAGAGAGCAAAAGTTGGAGCTTATGGGGATGAGAGTGTTTGGTTTCATGGAGTTGCATGTCAACACTAAGGCTTAATTGGTTGTAAACTTCTCCATTTTATCTTAATGCAAAGCTGATTTTCGTCCCACATTACTATTGTTGTTTGATTTCACATGTATATGTTGTTAGATTTCTTAGTTACTAACATGGATTAGTAGATTATATTCTGGTAGCTTTGATGTGTTTGTGTGTTTAATCTGATTTCAGGTACACAGGGTTACTATCGAAGCATCACATTCCAGGTATCTATGATGTCCAGGGAGGGTATTCAACCTTTGTCGTTCATTTGTTCTAGATCTAAACCATTTAGACCAGTGGAACACTTTACTGTCCCCAGAAGGTGAAATATTCCTTCTTACAATAACTTCCCATTTGTATTCGGGAACTGGAAAAGGCTGCAACAAACCTGCAGGGTGTTGATGCTCAAACTTTACTTGCTGACATTTCATGCACATTGAAATATATTTAGCTATGTCCTATTTCATTCCTGGCCAGAAGTACTGCTTTCTGGCTGTAGCAACTGTCTTTTGATATCTTGGGTGACCAGAATATGGAGCTTGATGTATCTCATCCATAACAACTCTCCTCAAATCTTCTACCCTTGGAATGTAAATTCTTCCTTTATAAGTAAGAAGTACATCTTCTTCGAATTTATATCCCTCACATCTCTTCCCAAGACCTTGCCATTGTGATTTGTTTTTTACTTGCACATACATTTCATCTCCAATAGTATGATTAACAATCTGCTACCTCAAATTTGATTTTCAAATACTAAGAGATGTCACATGCATTTTCAGCACCTTCCTGCTGAGTGCATTAGCTACCTTATTCTCTTTTCCTTTTATGTGCTTGATCTCAAAATCAAACTCAAATAAAAGCTCTAGCCATCTAGCTTTCCTAGCATTTAGGGTAGGATGATCAAATAAATACTTCAGACCACAATGGTCTCTCCTCAACTCAAACCTTCTACCCATCAAGTAATGCCTCCACATCTTGAGAGCATGTACTATGGTTGCAAGTTCCAGATCATGAGTAGCATAGTTCTTCTCATGATCCTTCGACTTCCTTGACTCATAACATATAACATGGTTTTCTTGCATAAGGACTCCTCCAAGCCCTTGACCACATGCATTAGTACACACCACAAAATATTTCTCTTGGTCTGCAACTTTCAAAACTGATGCACTGGTGAGAATATTCTTCAATCACCAGAATCTTTCTTCACACCTCACTGCCCATTCAAACCTTATCCCCTTCTTTTGCAAAGAAGTAATGGCATGTGCAACCTTGGAGAATCCTTCATTGAATCTCTTGTAGTATCCTGCAAGTCCCATAAAGGATCTCATGTCTGTCACATTTCTTGGAGTAGGCCAATTCATAATGGATTCAATATTTTCAGGGTCCACATGTATACCCTCTTCTGAGATAATGTGACCCAAATACTGAATTCTATCTCTATAGAAGTCACACTTTCTCAACTTTGCATACAACTGATGCTCCCTAAGCAATTGTAATGTCAATCTCAAATTATCTTCATGTTCTTCCTCATTCTTATTATAAAGAAGAATGTCATCAATGAAAACAAGAACAAACTTGTACAAATACCCGCTGAAGAAACTATTCACAAGGCACATAAATGTAGCTAGTGCATTTGTGAGACCAAATGGTACCACTACAAACTCATAATGCCCATACCTTGTTTTGAAGGTTGTCTTATGAATGTCTTCATCCTTGATTCTCACCTAATGGTAACTTGACCTCAAGTCAATCTTGGAAAATACCTTTGATCTTCTCATTTGATCAAAGAGGTCATCAATCCTAGGCAAAGGATACTTATTATTTACTGTGACTTTGTTTAGCTGTCTGTAATAAATACACAACCTGAGTGTACCATATTTCTTCTTTACAAACAGAACTGGTGCTCCCCAAGGAGACACACTGGTCTGATATACTTCTTCTCCAACAACTCTTACAGTTGCATATTCAGCTCTAGCATTTCTGGTGTACTCATTCTATAGGGTGTCTTGGAAATTGGTGTCACTGCTGGCACAAGTTCAATTGTGAAATCAATGTCCCTCTTTGGAGGAAGCCCTAGAATCTCATCAAGAAAGACATCCCTGAATTCCTGCAACACATTAAAGTCCTCCAACCTAGGAGTTTCATTCTCTGGTGCCTCCAAAATATGAGCTGCATATAATTGACAACCTTTCCTATAGAACTTCTTCAACTGCATTGCTGAAACCTGCCTCACAGAAATCACCTTTGGAATGCCTTTCACAGTCCTTGAGTTTCCTTTTTCATCCAAGCACTCAAAATCCTTACTATAATAGTCAAGATTTACTATGTGAGCTTCTAACCAATCCATTCCCATGAGAAAATCATAGGAACCAAGGGGTAGAACATTAAGATCTACACAAGTGACCAATCTATTCATCACTAATGGACACTTCTCTACCACTTCACTAACCTTCCTCTTAGTTCCAGTGGCTAGTTGAACTAACCAATATTTGTTAAGATTTACTTTCTAAAGGGCACAAATATCCACTACTCTAGGAGTAATGTAACTGTGAGTAGAACTAGGGTCAATCAATATAGAAACATATTTCTCAACAATATTACCTGCAACTTCAATCACAGTTGACTAGTGATCTGCCTGGTGGTCCTCCAGTGCAGCATAAATCCTAGGGATAGGCCTTGCTACTTGACCCATTGTTTCTACCTCTTGAATCTTGTAAGCTGACCTTGCACTCTCATTCTTGAGTGGACAATTCCTGTGCATGTGGGGTCCTCCACATCTCCAACATTGGAGTGGTTCTTTGATCTGCTATGGATCTCTTGGATTTTCTACCACCACTTTAGTTAGATACTTTTCAACTTGGAATGGCTACTTCTCCTGATTCCTGAATCTAGAAGGTTTGAAACCTTTCTTCTTTTGGTCAGTCTTCTCATTCTTCTTGTCTTTCCATGTCTTATGGTAATCAGGTTTTCCTTTTCTTTGTTCATAGAAATACTTAGCCTTCCTTATTGCTTCTTCAAGAGTTCTAGGTTCATAAAACTCAATTCTTCCTTTGTAAGACTGGGGCAGTCCAATCAGGAAACATTGAATTTTCACTTTTTCATCTTTGATGTACCTGACATACCTTAACATTTATAGGAAATTATTTGCATACTCTTCCATGTTCTGTTGTCCCAATATCAACGCATGGATTTCCTTGATATTGTCATCATAGTACCTGTCAGAGAGGTATTTTTGCTTGAAATACTTCTGGAACTATTTCCACACAATTTTCCTTTCATTAATCTTCCTTACTTACTTGAAGTGCTGCCACCAAATGGATGCCCTTCCATTCAAATTGAATATGGAAACCCTTTCCTTCATGTTCCCTGAATAATCCTAAACTTGGAAGTACTTCTTTATCCCAAAAATCCAAGCTTCAACTTCTTGTCCATTCTTTACCTCGCCATCAAACGTAGGAGGTTTAGCCTTCTTAAATTCATCCCTAGAGTGATCTCTACGGTGCATCTTTCTCTTTCCCTTGTGAGAAGAAGAGCTTGAATCCCCACTTGATTCTTCTGAGTCAAATGATTTACTGGCAATCCTTCTTCTTCTTCTGGTACTTCTCTTACTGCCTTCAGGTTTTACTGTACCCTTTTCAGAGTTCATCTTTCTTTGCAAGTCTGTTAAACTCTACAACATAGTAGCATTCAACTGATACTGCTCTTCTTGAGCTTTAATCAAGCTTCTCATGGTGGCTGCAATGTCTGGTGGTGTCTCTTGGAATATCCTTCCATTAGACTCTATGTCATCATTTCCAACTCATAAATTTTTCTCCATGGCATCTCGCGTACACTTGTAGGAGTCTCGAGCATCATATCTGTCATGGGTTCTCATGGCCGCACCACAACTTACCTTTCCAAAATATACTATGACTTTGCAAAATGTGTTATCAACACCATTTGTTAGACACACAGTAATTCAAAATCAAAACCATTTACTTACTGTCACCTGGCCTATCTAGGCCCAATGCTACAATCGACAGCTTGGATACCACACTGTACCACACTATAGTGTACTACAAGTTAGTATTAGAGGGTAATATTGACTACTCTGCCGGCCCATCCAGGCCCAATGCTGCAACCATAGCTCTGATACCACACTGTAGAGTCCCCATGCCCCAAGATCATGTGGAATTAAAAATTTCATTGAGAGACTATACTTCTCATTGAAATACAGGGCATGATTGTGACCACATCTCAACATTTCCAACACTGTCACACTCCCTCCTGTCTTCCATTGACCAGTTCAATGATCTGCAAGGAAATATCTCAGAGGAGATTGGATAGCGGAGAGAAAACAGGACAGAAATCAATGATCCCACAAACTAAAACCAAATGAACCATTTAGAATCCACCCACAAAAATCAATGGTGTGGAAAGCTCGAGTTGCGGGGTTGAAAGTTACGAAATTTGCGATATCACTTCCTGCATCCCACATCGAAAACAAATCGACATCGGAGAATCATCCCAGGAATATCGATGGCATATAAACTTTGATTTGCAGGATTGGGAATCATGGAAATCACGACACCGTGATCCTACATCCCACAAGTTGCAGAAAGGAATTTGCGAAAGGGTATTTGCGGAAACCAAAATCTGTGAAATGGTATTCCGCATCCCACATCCCGCAAACCTGCAGATTTGTGCAAAGGAGGATTTCTAGCAGAAAACTCACCTTTTCCACTGAATTCTTAGATTGATCTGATCATTCAATCCATTATCGATCTGGCCAATCTACCCTACAACTTAATTCAAAATGCATTGATGGAAAAGCATACATGGATGCCTATACTTGTAGCTATTCAAAGAACAATTCGTCAATTCAATCACAACAATATGTTCATCTCATTCCATCAAGCAATTTGCAAAACAAGAATACAATTGTAGAAAATAACATAATAACATAGACAAGAACACTTATCTTGAACAGAACTTGTCCCGTAACCAGCTATGTCTTTGCAACATTCCACCCAACCATAGGCTAGTGTGCTCCTTAGTCTCTTAGAAACACTACCATGCTGAAGTTTGGAATGATTTCCTCAAGGAATAAGGGAACACTAGCAGACTCATACATAGCCAAGGTAAAATAACACTCATCCAAGCCAACATAGTTGGGTTTATCAGGATGTAAGGGAAAACATCCTAACAGATAAGCACGCGTCTCCCTTATTTATTGCAAGCATTAACACATGCCTCTCCTAAAAACATAAACCCAAGTTATTCTATTAAATAACTTCAAATCTCGTAACAGTGGAATTTTGTACAGATCATCCTCATAAGACCTTTGCAACACCCTCCAACATGGAATGGTGTTAGTTCCTAAATTGCTAAGTGTAAATCTGCTTAGATTTGAGCTCTATGTTTTAATAAATAAATACAATGAATGGTATTTCTATGAGTTTTTGTAAATGTTTCCTTGTGATTAGTCTTCAACTTGTCTGTTTCATCGTTTACCAACCTATTTTTTGTATACTTACCTGCCTATTTTTCTGCATAGTTTAACTCTTGTAAAATTGTAAAAATCCATGATCAAACTATAAAAATTACAATTACATAGTAGATCATAGTAATGGTAAATAACATATCATAAAACACTTTAAATTTTCTATTCTTACCATTTGCACATAAACAACCTATTTTAACAATAATAAATTTTGAGTAAGTGGAATACATGTATTCAGAAGGGTGTAGTTGTAGTAGGTCTCTTGGTTCTTACAGCTCCCGTATGTCTACTTAGGTTCCCTTAGCAACCAGAAAAAGACGAGTCCACCCTGCCAACCAACTAGTACCTTGTTGGCCCTAAGAAATCAACATATTTCCTAGCCCCCAAGCCCATAACTGATAACCTTGATAGAAAATTATTCCTTAGTTCAATAAAAAAATTTGTGTTTAGTTTCCAACCTCTGCCTTGGATTTTCCCTCCTCGTCCAAGATTCAAGTTGTCCCCCTCCTCAGAAGATTTCCCTTCGAAACAATTTCCAATTTCCTAACAGTTCACTCTCTCCAAAAGAACCGCCCCCCACCCCCCCCTCCCCCCCTTTCTCCCACAAAACATCTCACCTAAATAGAATTTTCCTTGTCCTCAAGCCTTTGGGCTTACTCCATTGCCCCCCATCAAATCCCACAAAACCCCAAAACATTTATTTCCTTTCTTGTTTTAAAATTTTATATCATAATAAAATAATATTTATTTTGTACCCATTGTCTAGAGCAATTGAATGCCATTATGGTTAATTAAAACTATTGACTGTACAATATTTATTATTTCTCTTGAAGTGCTCAATTTGGGATCTTCACAAGACGACGGGTTAAATAACAAGTCCCACTCACCGTTCAAACATTAAATTAATTGAATAGAATAATAATTTCTTAGTGAGGAAGTTGACCCTTCAATTTTTGTAGTCGGTTATATTTATTATCTTATCCAATTCAAGGTCTGAAAAATAACAATATTAATAAAATGAAATCCTACCTTATCTTATGGGTTTAATAATGTAGCCTTTTAACTTATCACATAATGATTTAGTCAAATCAATAATTTATTTATGATAAATTCATTTATTGTTTTGTTTACTCAACAATGGTTATGACAAGGACTTTATTATCATTATTAATATTAATTGTATAATAATAATAATGACAACAATCATCATAATTAAATAATAACATATGGTGAATTAATAACCACACTTGTAATTATTTGATTAATAACGAAGTTCCTTAACAACAACCTAGTACTCTTATATTTATAAACAAAGTATCTTCGAAGGTTTAAACAATCATGGAAGGAAATTGAAAGATTACAGTTATATTATAATGACAATCCATATGTGACAATTCTTAACTGATGATAAGTTTATTCCTTTACCTATTATCGTGATCAATTATAATTAATGAACACTCAATGATTTGTTTAATCACATATTTTAACAACTTAACGTTCATTATCTGTCTAGGCTCAATGTATAATCAACTTACCCATTCACAACAACTTATAGAATGAAAGTATTTGTATAACGATACTAGTGTACATATGAAAGGTGTGCATGTGTTTCTAGCATATGCACAGGTTGGACATGTACTATAAACATACATCATATTACCTATGCATAATTGCCAACTAATACTACTAATCCTTCATGCAAATAGAACAAGTATACATCTAACATAAAATTACTAAAACATCATCAATTATTTTAGTAATTAACCTTATAATATTTCATATCATTATTTTTCTATTTACATTAGTTTAATCAAGTAAGTATAAAGAAGGGTACCTTCTACCACTAACTTGGTATCAAGGAATCCCCAACAACCAATAGTACTAGCTAACAATATCCTCCCACCCTAATCTACATCCACATCCTCCCTATCCGTCCTCTACTAGTAATGATGTGGATGTCTGCTTTATCGACCTGACCACATATAAACCTGAGAGTGGTAGCGTCGGTTGAATAGAAAACCTAGCCTCTCCTAGCAGGCATCCGATCATCATCATCACAACAACATGGGTAGTGTGTCTTAGCACAAACCTCCCATGACCCTAGGTATTATAGTAACATAGGGTGGGAAATACATCCATCCCTCTCAACATACTGGGTCTATACCCTATCAAATCACACTTTGTTCCTATCAAGGTTATCGACCTATGTCATCGTATCATAAATTTTGGTAGCTAAGGTTTGCTACATAAACAAGTTATTATTCTGCATATGATATCAAGTACCTAACTACTACATAGCCCCTGTGTCCTGTGGGTTATTATTTCACCCAATGGATATAATCATAATGTAGCAACCCCAAGAAACAAACATTATATTAATTATGATTTATTTAATTTATTTTTAAAATTAAATAAATTTGGCTAGATTTGAAATCCGCCAGATGGTCCCTTGCAGGACAGATGCAATAAAGCAATATGGATTTAAATAAAATTGTGAATAAGGAAGGGCAACCATGTTAAATGAGGAAATTACGCATGCAAGAGTGGGGAATAAGAAAAGGTCACTCAGGGAAGTCAAAACAAGTGTCAAGGGTGCATTAATGGCACTAGACACACCCTAAAAATCATGGATTTTGATAGCTATGAAAATTCCAATTGGAATTACCTACTTGTGAAAGACTTAGGAAAAATTAATATAAACGGAAGGAATATGTGGGAGGTAGGACGTTGCTTAGTATGTTGGAGGAGAAGAATTGTTGTGTGAACACTCTGGTGTTAAGCAAGATTTCTAATTGAACAACGGAGTTTGTGACTGAGGTTGACTGTTTCCACTCTTGGCATGCATGATTTGTCTTAGGGGTGATTAAGAGCAGAGAGAAATATCCTCTTAATCTACGGTTGGGTGGAACGTGGCTATTCCTACCACATTCAGTGCTACAGTATTCTCTAGGTTCATAGTGTGTTACATTTTCTTCTATATTATGTGAATGGAAAATACTATCTTATGTTAGTTCCAGTTAAGAAGAATGCTAAAATTATATTTTGCAATTGGTTAAATTTGTTGTAGATTCAGTTAATAATAGAATGTTATGATAAAATTACTTACAAATGTGTTATGTAAAACTAAGTTCCTCTATTACGATCTAAATCAAATTATACAATGTAGTTAGTCATGGTACCGATAAAGTAGTAACTGTTCATTTATAATCTTATAGAAGTCATTGATCTTGATACTTATGCACTAAGTTATAACTAGAAAGTACTTGTACATGAAATTTATTTATAAACAATTACTCTAGACAGCTAGACGTTTGATTGTTAAAATACCATCAGAAAACTTCTTAACTCACTGTCATTATTAATTTTTTTTTTTACAGAGGATAGGACGAGTCGTATATCGCAGTATTTCCTTTTAGATAAGTATGGTCACCAATCACCAGATCTAAGGAAATCCATTAGATAGAAATCTTTCCTAAGGTAGATTTACAAACTTCATGAATTATAAACTCATTGCAGGTATCAAACAACTATACTTAGGTAATGAATTACATGAATAAAGAAGGGGATTGTGGTAGAGAATACTTTCATTGTTGAGTAGAGGAGACTATTTTATGTTTCTTTTACCCAATGTTAAAGTAATCTCCGCACTTAACATTTTAAACAAAACCCTTGCTTGATCCTAGGGATCCCATTGTGTAGATAGTAATGTAGGATTTCATCATAAAACACATTATGCCATAGTCTTTGTCACAAAAATGCAGAGGTTAAGAATTAAAGTTTAAATCTATCTGAACAACAAAAGTAAGGTATTTTACATATATGAAGAAAATACAAACCCTAACTATCTACAGGTTGATCTATTAGTAAAAGTAAAGTATTCTACATTTAGGAAGAAATACAAACCCTAATTATCTACAGGTCAAACTATTATCAAAAGTAAAAGAACTAGATCTTGATTAAACTGACCATAACCTTAATTGCATTGAAAATAAACTCTTTACTATGCATAAATCCTACTGCACAGCTTGAAAAATGTTAACATTTATAGGCTTGATAGATCGATTAGTTCCAAGTAATATTAGACCAAAATATTGGATATAAAACTTTGGGTTATAGTTACATCATAGCCAGATAGTTAAACATTGTATAATGGTGGTATAACACAATCATTTAAATCTTTCATAAATAAACTCCTTACGAAGAAATATAACGGGAAATCCCAAAAGAAAATAGATCAAAAGTCATTTCAAAATAGTATTGTACATTAATTTAACTACGACCCAGAGCTCTCGTTCAAAAAGAGTCACAACACAATTTACATTTGGAAAAGTTTAATTACATTTATAAATTTTTCCAAGATGGGTTAAAACTTGATACGAGTAATACAGACATAGATACATAACTAAGGTAAAATCCTAATCTATCCCTCGCATAGAGGGAAGTTCATCTCAACCTTTTCCTATCAAGGAACATAGAGTCATATTAACAATAACCCTAGGACATTGGCCTAAAATTCCTAATCAAACAAATGGTAAGCTAAAACCCCATACTCAACAAGTAATTGTCACATCTATATTCCATGGTTTATATGAACCCAAACTGTGTCATTCTACTCTTTGTATTTGAAATTTTCATCCAGTAGAATTTGGTGTCAGATGATGTTACCTTTTAACATATGATAGGGGCCTAGGGCATTATGTCTAGAAAAATTGAAATATCAGCAATGTTTATTTCCTAGGAGTCATTTTATCTTTAGTTCAACATTTAATTTTGTTCATATTCACTCATCAAACATGCATTGATATTTTGTAACAAACCAACCTTTATGGTTTTATTTTCTATTTTCATTATTACTCCTATTTTTTTATTTTAGAAATCTGTCTATTTTGATAGTATTGAAAGTTTAGATATGTTTCTGCCATTCATTGTTGGGTCAATTCTTTGAGATGAGATACAATTGTTATAATATTTTTATTTTATTCTATGCAACATTTTGGTGCCTCCCCCTTTCCTGCTTATGAACCCGTTTTTGATTGGGAGAATGAGAGGTCCTACATCTTTGGACAGAGCCCACTAGAAGTTCCACCAACTATATGTGGCAGGTTTTGTGTTTACTTGATGTAGTGGCAATATGAAATTTTCTTGAACTTCACTTGAAGGCATTCTTTATGCTAATTTTTCAAATAATGCCACACGCAGTCTTGAAGTTCATAACTGGTATCTTTTAATTGACATGCCATTGCTGTTTATCCTCGTATTTTTTGATATAATGTATCTGAATAGTTTTCAGTGGACTCAAGACATACATCAAGGCTTTAGCTTTGGCCTTTCAAGCAGGTTTTGTTGGTGAGGTCAATGAGTAGAATATCCATTCGTCTATTAGATATTCATTGACTATGTAATAAACCATGAAATGCAGAGATTGATTAGAATACATCATTCATTTGTAGCATACATGTTTTACTATTTCAAGTTGATATATTACCTTTGGTATACATGACATTGAAAATCTCATCCTAATACACATAGACATGTCTATATGTATGTATTTTTACAACCATTTGAGGGGATTCATATGTTTGAGAATGAGGTCCTTTGTCACTTCAACAAAAGGACAAACTTCTAATATGCAGTGTTCCTATGAGAGATTTACTTTCTCAGATGGTAAGAACTTTAGTTTTAGGAAACTGATTGAATTTTTCCGCCTCTTGCCAAAGCCTTTTTATGGTACAATATGTTTATATAATAGAGAAAGGAGATAAAACATGTTAAAGGACTTCTGTTTCCAATACTTTTCCAACGAAATCCAAGATGCAAGTACCGTACAATTTTTCCTTTTATGAGAGCAATTGATTTTATTGCTTTTTTTTTAGTTAGTTACCTCATTTTGTTTCCTGTTCTTAGGTCATTATTCCTAAATATTCTTGGCTCCCTGCTTATCTACTGCATTACCATTTTTGAAATAATATATTGATCTCAGACCAATAATTTTTTATCTTAGTTTTATTTTTGAAGATTGACTGATGACAAGATGTTTATGATAATATGTCCGGGTATGGTTCCCTACGACAACACTGTGCTACCTTTTCTTTGGACTCCCCATCTTCATCTATTTTCCTACTTATTCAGTTGGAAAATATGCAACTAAAGAAGCTGGAGTGACACCCTTAGTATACTCTCAAAAAAATCCTATATGTACGTTTCCATCAAATGTATCTTCCTTTTCAGTCGTTTCCTTATTTGATAAATTTTACTTAGCATCCTTTGCTTAGTGCTAAATTTTCTAGAATGGTTTTGTTAGTGACAGTGTTTCTTGATATTGAATTTTGAACTCATATATTTATTCCAGTATAATTTGGATTTTTTTTTTAGAACAATAATCCAATGCTTAGTACCTTATTCTATATCCTTTGTCAATTTTATTTGCATTTATGTAGGGATATGCCATGGTTTGGAATTAGGGAAGTTAATCCAACAATATAACCAGTTATTTTGGCCCTTTCACACCTACAGGAGCACTCTAGACCATTCAAACTTCACATGTATTCCCTCATTAATGAAAGGTGCACTCCCATTCCTATTTTTAAGGATATTTGTTTGACTAGGAGCGCTAAAGGTGTTTCTAGCCCAATTTTTGGATCGTTGGAGAATTTATTGCTCACCTTGAGCCTCCCACTTACCTATACTTGCTCACCCATGCATGAAATGGAGTCATTATTTCCCCATCACACTTCAACCATGTCCACACCTTGTTTTGTGACCATTTGGGCTGAGTTGGAGCTTGTTTGGCCCACCTAGGGGGGATTGAGGCCAATTTTGGCCATTTCACATGTGCACTCAGATTTTTCTTCCTAAGAATCACAAATTGATCCAAATGTAATATAAACCTGTTCTTAACACATTTATATGTTATAAATTTCAATAATATCCAGTTTCTGTTCACACCCTGTATGTAAAATTGTTCCCCTTTCAAGATTTTTTGTTGTTTTTTTGCAAGTAATTCAATTTGTGATAGTATCTTGGGATCCTAAATAATCTTGTAGATCAAATTATCACATGGTATTAGAGATTATTTGAGTTACAGAGAAATATTGAGTGTTTGAGCTACATTTTAAGAGATTTTTCAGATAAAATTTGAGTGTTTTTACAGGAACTTTCAACAAATCTCACCACTAGTGCCAGTAGAGATGGAGGAAAAACACATATTGCTCACTCCATTAAATTAATTTGAATGGAAGGTTGAGATGGTCATACAACTAATATCTAAGGGTCTCTACAAGGTCACCATGGGTACTAAAGTGGAACCAAACTCTATAGTAGAGAAGTCGAAATACTTCGATATACTTGATGAAGCCTTTGGGTTGCTATGCGTAAGAATTTCAAGAGAGCTCCTATTTCATGTTGACAGTTTGACAACCCCAAATGAGGTGTGGAAGAATCTCGAATCTCTCTTTGGGAAAACTAATGATGTAAGGAGACACTAGCTTGGAAATGAGCTCATTAGCATGATCCCAACGCATTTTGACACTATCCAAGATTTCTTCACCAAAATAAATTCCCTAGTACTTCAACTAAAGCAGTGTGGAATTGAGAAGAAGGAAGAACACTGCAACTCACCCCATTGTCATTCCCAGTGCTACTACTGATCTAGGAGTATCAAATTCCTTTATAAAGAAGGATATTAAAGCCATGAGGATCACCTTGGATGTTGTTAAAGACTATGTTATTCCACACATTTCAGTGAAGGATCATGCACATGAGATGTGGAGTGCTTTGACCAGGTTAATTCAAAGTTCTAATGATAATAGGAAGATGGTTCTTAGGAAGAAGCTGAAGAATATCAAGATGGTCAAAGGATAGGTTTCTATGACTTATCTTACTAGGATCTCTCAGGTGAGAGATGAACTTGCAGCTGTGGGGGTGGTGATTATTGGTCCTGAGCTAGTGCATACAGCCTTGAATGGGGTGACTACACCTTGGGTTGTGTTTGTATAGGGTTTGGTGGCTAGAGAGAACTTATCATCTTGGGACATGGTCTGTGATGATTTTGTTCACGAGGAGACTCAGAGGGGCTTCTTGCAGTGTAGTAGTTCTACTAATAGACAGGATGAGGAAGATGTGGCATTGACAGTGAAAGGGAAGAAAGAGAATAAGAAGGGTCCCAATAAGGGTGGGGCCAAGTAGTAACAGGATGTCCAGAAGAAGGATCTGAGCACTGTAAAGTGCTTTGTATGTCACAAGATGGGACACCATACTACAACGTGACCTAACAAGAAGAAGAAGAAGAAGAAGAAGAAGAAGCAGACAACATTTTCCACAGAAGTTGATGACTTTTCCGTGAGATTTTAGAGTGAGTTTTCACTGTGCACTGGGCATATTGAGAAAGAGAGAGCATCCATTCTCACTAGTGTGAATGTTGACAAATAGAGGAAATTTTCCTATGTGACGAACCATTCTTATAATGCATCTATTTTCGTCACTTGGTATATAGATAGCAGAGCCTTGAGTCACATGATAGGTGCTTGTGAGATGTTCTTCGAGCTTTCATAGACAGAGACAGATGTGGAGGTTGTGTTGGGAGATGACTCAACAGTCAAAGCTATTAGTCATGGGACCATTACCTTTTAGAGGGAGTACATGAGTCCCATGGTGTTGTGAGATGTATTTTATGTACCTAGGATGAATAAGAACCCAATGTCAATTTCCATGATCAAGGATTAGGGTCTTGGGGTGTCTTTCCTAGATGGACACATGCATATGTTTCCCAAGACTGCAGGACCATCTGCTTTAGTTACTATTGGAGTGAGATGTGGGAAACTGTATAGGCTCTTGTTTCAGACTCAGCTTGCCTTGGCACATAGCAGTGGCAGTGAGCTTTGTGAGCTTTGGCATAGGAGGATGGATCACTTGCATCATCCAGCCTTGGGGTTGTTGAGACAGATGGTTACATGTTGACCAGAGTTCAGCACAAGGTATATTGATGTGTGAAGGGGGTGTCCTTTGGAAAAGTACACCAACACTGCTTTTTTGAGCAGTGATAGAAGGTCAGCAGGCACCCTTGACTTGATACATTTAGAATTATGCGGACCGATCTCTTCTGTGTCCTTGAGAGGATACGAGTATTATGTGACATTCATTGATGACCATTCCAGGAAGACTTGGATCTACTTTCTAAAGAGAAAGAAGTTTGAGGAAGTATTGTATAGGTTTCAAGATTTCAAAGCTCTTGTGGAGAACCAAACAAGGAGGAAGATCCGAGTTCTTAGATCGGATAACAGGGCTGAATATACCTCCAAGGAATTTGATGGATTTTGTAGACATGAGGGTATTAAGAGACAGTTGACAGTTCCTTATACTCCAGAGCAGAATGGAGTAGTAGAGAGGAAGAACCGGTCCATTGTTGGAGTAGCCCGAGCTATGCTACATGACCAGTCACTTCCTTTCTTTCTTTGGGCTGAGGATTGTAGCACATATGTATATATTTAGAACAAGATTCCCCATCATGTAGTGGGGAATATGATAGCTAAGGAGATATTTTCAGGAAAGAAGCCTGAAGTTAGCCATTTTCGGATATTTGGTAGTATGACTTACTCTCATGTCCCTTCAAAGAAGAGGACAAAGTTGGAGCCCACTACAAAAGAAGGGCATATTTGTGGGCTATGATGAGACTTCAAAGGCCTTTTGTATTTACCTTTCCTCTTAGAGGAAAGTGGTGGTGAGAAGGGATATGAAGTTTGAGGAGGAGGGGGCCTTCAAGATGTCGAGAGAGTCAGATTAGGGAGAGCTGCAGGTCCCTGCACCTTCAGTTGTTTCACAGGTTCCATCAGTGGATCATTTAGGATCACAGGTTTCTGGGGTTACAGGACCGCACAGTGTTGGCAGAGGTTCACCAGGTTCAGTGGTTTGGCCAGAAATGTCTTCGAGGACAGGTGATGGGTCTGCTATTATAGGTACACCCTATAGGGGATCAGGATTACAGGTCACACCTGGTGTTGGTACACCAGCTTAAAGTTCATGGGATACTGGGGTTTCCACCTCTGGTGGATCTTCTGATGATGACTAACCAGTGTGGGAGAAACCTCCAAGGTTGAAGGCACCTAAGTGGCCTCGAGATACCTTGAAGGAAGCTTAGGAGTTTGGGACACCCAGGGAGGAGTTGAGGGACATCAAGATGCCTGACATATTGGACATGTTGTTGGTGGCTAGTACAGGAGATTTTGAGCCTTCTACTTTTCAGGAGGCCTCCTAGCATTCGGTTTGGAGAGATTCCATGATGGATGAGTACCATTCCATCATGAAGAATGATGTATGGGAGATAGTTATGAGTCCCAAGGGGAAGTTAGTGGTCACTTCTTTTGGATTTACAAGATAAAGCATGCACAGATGGGAGTGTGGAGAAGTACAAATCCAGGTTTTTAGCACGAGGGTTTTCATAGGTTGAGGGCATTGATCATGGTGAGAATTTTGCGTCGGTTTCTCAGTATACTCCTATCAGGGCATTGATATCCATTGCCATGGAAATGGGTTGGAATATCCATCAGATGGATGTGAAGACCGCATTTATCAATGGGATCATAGAAGAGGTGATCTATGTTGAGTAGCCTCTACGATTTGAGATTCATGAGAGAGAGTCTCATGTTTGTAGGTTGAAGAAGGCCCTATATGGGCTGAAGCAAGATCTTAGAGCTTGGTACTCCAGATTGATTCTTACTTGCTGAGTATGGGGTTTCAGAAGAGAGAAGCAGTCTGAATCTCTACTTTATCATGGTTGGAGATTATCTGCTTATTCTTCTAATATATGTTGATGACTTGTTTATCACAGGGAGAGAGAGACCCATTGCAACTTGCAAGAAGGATCTTGTAGCAAAGTACAAGATGAATGATATTGGACTGATGAATTATTTTATATGATTGGAAGTTTGCCAGGAGCCTGGACATATTTTCCTAGGACAGGGAAAGTATGGTGTTGATATTTTGAAGAGGTTTAGGATGGGGGATTGCAGGCCTATGTCGACACCTATGATCACCAATTGGAAGAAGCTTCACACTTCTGAGGGAGAGTTGGTGGATACTACTTTATACCGTCATCTTATTGGGTCATTGATGTATCTGGTAAACACTTGGCCAGATTTGTGTTTTGAAGTGAACACTCTTAGCTAGTTCATGGTTGAGACTAGGAGTGTGCATTGGGTCGCTACAAAACATGTGTTACGTTATCTAGCAGGGACTGTGGATTTCGGTTTGGGCTAGAGGAGGTTAGAGGGGATCATATTGGTTGGTTATACAGACTCATATTAGGAAGGCAGTGTGGCACATAGGAAGAGGACTTCCAGATTTTGTTTCCGTTTGGGCTTGGCAGTAGTGTCGTGCTTCAGTCGGAAACATAAATCCATTGCATTGAGTACTGTAGAGGCTGAGTATATGGAAGCCAGTCGGGAAACTTGCGAGGCCTTGTGGCTTCGTAAGTTGCTGGTGAACTTATTTTGTTAGGATCTTAGGCTACGGTTATTTACTGTTACAATCAGAGTTGCATCCATCTCTCTGAGAATCCAGTATTTCATGACCAGTCAAAGAACATTGAGATCAGATATCATTTCATCCGAGACTATGTTATGAGAGGAGCAGTTATGATTCAATACATTTCCACCGATGAGAAGTTAGAAGACGTACTGACGAAGTATTTGGGGAGGGGCAAGTTTGTATTCTTTAGGGACAAGTTGGGAGTGGTACAGAACACCTTCCTTGGTAAGAGGGAGTGTTAGTTTTGTAACTAGGGAAGTGTTCCCCTTAGTGACTTTAGCCTTAGTCACTTAGAAGGGGGAAATAAAGTGACCCTTCCATTAAATGACTTAAGTGACATTTAATTTGACTTTAGAGTATAAAGTCAGTTTTTGATAAATATAAGTGGGTGAGTGAAATTAATATTTTAGAAATAAAATATGATCAATTAATTTAAACCATTGATCTATCCAATCTCAGCCTTTGGATTAGATGTCTCTTCACCTACCTAGGGTTATGAGAAAAAAGAAAGGGAAAGGAAAAAAAATTCATTCTTGTGAGAAGAACGAAGAGACCAGAGCTGAAGAGAAGAGGGCACAAATTTCAAGGTTGTCTGGCATAGTTTTCGAGGTCATATTTAAGCTGTTATTTCAGAACATTTTTTGAGAGGAAAAATTACACAAAAATCGAGACATCCTTGAAAAGAAATCGATGCAGCTAACTAGGTCATTTTCTAGGTTGAGATAAGTAGATTTTTTACTATAAATGAATGTCTGATTTTTTATCCTAGGGAAGAAATAATAAACTCTCTCTCTTTGTCTAGTTTTCCCCTTGTGGGGTTTTCCATGGCCATTGGCCAAAAATTTCTTTGTACATTGTGTTGAATGGGATGTTGATTATTTATTTTCTGTCAGTGAAAAATTAAAGTTACAGCAGTGTTTTAAGTCTAATTTTTTTTTATGTTTATTTCCAGTCATTTAATTTTCCGAGAATGAAATAAACTGAGACAAATTTTACTCATGAACCAGACGCTAAAAACTTGAGAAAAATCTACATGGTATCAGAGCTGAGTTGGGCAGAAAACGAAATATTTGTAGACAGACAGTCATTTCCAGAATTTAGGAAAACTTATGTGACAGTAGTACATTTTGTTGAAACTTGTTCTTTGATAAAAATGAATTTTGTTGGGTTGAGAATTGAGGATTGGTTGGATGGGACAGTGAACTTTGTCTCATGGAAGGCCCAGATTTTGCTTTTGTTGAGAGAGAATGATATATGGGATGAGGTTGTTAATAACACTGCAGCTCACCCCATTGTCATTCCTAGTGCTACTACTAATCCAGTAGTAGAAACTGCCTTTGTGAAGAAGGATATTAAAGCCATGAGGATTATCTTAGATGATGTTAAATACCATGTTGTTCCACACATTTCAGCAAAGGATCATGCACATGAGATGTGGAGTGCTTTGACCGGGTTATTTCAGAGTTCTAATGAGAATGGGAAGATGGTTCTTAGGGAGAAGCTAAAGAATATCAAGATGGTCAAAGGAGAGATTTGCATGACTTATCTTACTAGGATATCTTAGGTTAGAGATGAGCTTACAGCTGTGGGGGTGGTGATTATTGGTCCTGAGATAGTGCGTACAACCTTGAATGGGGTGACTGCACCTTGGGATGTGTTTGTACAGGGTTTAGTGGCTAGAGAGAACTTACCATCTTGGGACAGGGTATGTGATGATTTTGTTTAAGAGGAGACTAAGAGGGGTTTCTTGCAGTGTAGTAGTTCTACTAGTAGATAGGATGAGGAGGATGTGGCATTGACAGTGAAGGGGAAGAAGAAGAACAAGAAGTTTCCCAAGAAGGGTGGGGCAAAGTAGCATTAGGATGGGCATAAGAATGATCTAAGCACTATAAAGTGCTTTACATGTCACAAGATGGGACTCTATGTTGCAATGTGTCCTAACAACAAGAAGAAGAAGCAGCAACAGACAATAGCTTCCACAGAAGTCGATGATTTTGTCGCAATATTTTAGAGTGAGTTTTCACTGTGCACTAGGCATATTGAGAAAGAGAGAGCATCCATTCTCACCAGTGCAGATGTTGACAAGAAGAGGTAGTTTTTCTGTGTGACAAACCATTCTTACAGTGCATCTACTTCTAACACTTGGTATATAGATAGTGGAGCCTTGAGTCACATGACAGGTGCTCGTGAGATCTCCTCCAAGCTTTCACAGACAAAGACGTATGTGGAGGTTGTGTTGGGAGATGACTCAACAGTCAGAGCTATTGGTAGTGGGACCATTACCTTTTAGAGGGAGTCTATGAGTCCTATGGTGTTGCGAGATGTATTGTATGTACCTAGGCTGAAGAAGAACCTAGTTTCAGTTTCCATGATCAAGGATCAGGGTCTTGTGGTTTCTTTCCTAGATGGACACATGCATATGTTTCCCAAGACTAAACGACCATATACTTCAGTTACTATTGGAGTGAGATGTGGGAAATTGTATATGCTCTTGTTTTAGGCTCAGCTTTCCTTGGCACATAGTAGTGGCATTGAGCTTTGTGATCTTTGGCATAGGAGGATGGCTCACTTGCATCATCTAGCCTTGGGGCTGTTGATACAGATGGTTACAAGTTTACTAGAGATTATCACAGGGAATATTGATGTGTGGGGGGGGTTTGCTTTGGAAAAGTACACCAAGACTACTTTTTCGAGCGGTGATAGAAGGTTAGTAGGTACCCTTGACTTGATACATTCAGACTTATGCAAATCAATGTCTTCTATGTCCTTGAGAGGATTCGAGTATTATGCGAAGTTCATTAATGACCATTCTAGGAAGACCTGGATATACTTTCTAAAGAGCAAGAAGTCTGAGGAAGTCTTGTAGAGGTTCCAAGAGTTCAAAGCACTTGTGGAGAACCAAACAAGGAGGAAGATCTGAGTTCTTAGATTGGATAACGGGGCTGAAGATATCTCCAATGAGTTTGATGGATTTTGCAGACAGGAGGGTATCAGGAGATAGTTGACAGTTATGTATACTCCAGAGCAGAATGGAGTAGCAAAGAGGAAGAACTGGTCCATTGTTGGAGCAGCACTAGCTATGGTTCTTGACTAGTCACTTCCTTTCTTTCTCTGGGCTAAGTATTGTAGCACATATGTATATCTTTAGAACAAGAGTCCCCATCGTGTAGTGGGGAATATGACACATGAGGAGTGCTTTTCAGGAAAGAAGTGTGAAGTTAGCCATTTTTGGATATTTGGTAGTTTGACTTACTCTCATGTCCCTTCAAAGAAGAGGAAAAAGTTGGAGCCCACTGCAGAGAAGGGAATCTTTGTGGGCTATGATGAGACTTCAAAGGCCTTTTGTATTTACCTTCCCTCTTAGAGGAGGGTGGTGGTGAGAAGGGATGTGAAGTTTGAGGAGGATAGGGCCTTCAAGAATTCAAGGGAGTCAGATCAAGGAGAGCAACAGGTCCCTACACCTTAGGTTGTTTCATAGGGTCCATCAGCGCATCAGTAAGGATCATAGGTTTTTGGGGTTACAGGACCTCACAGTGTTGGCATAGGTTCACCAGGTTCTGTGGTTCGGCCAATAGGGTATTTGGGGACAAGTGATTGGTCTACTAATATAGGTAGACTGTACATGGGATCAGGATTATAGGGTACACCTGGTGTTGGTACACCAACTTCAGGTTCATGGGATACTGGGTTTTCCATCTCTAGTGGATCTTCTGATGAGGATCGATCAGTGTGGGAGAAACCTCCAAGGTGAAGGGCACCTAAGTGGCTTTGAGATATTTTGAAGGAAGCTCAAGAGTTTGGGACACCCAGGGAGGAGGTGAGAGCCATCAATATGCTTGACAGATTGGGCATGTTGTTGGTGGCTAGTACACAATATTCTGAGCCTTCTACTTTTGAGGAGGTGTCCCAACATTTGGTTTGGAGAGATGCCATGATGGATGAGTACCATTCCATCATGAAGAATGATGTATGGGAGATAGTTCTGAGAGTTGAGGGGAAGTCAGTGGCGACTTATCGTTGGATTTACAAGCTAAAGCATGCAATAGATGGGAGTGTGGAGAAGTACAAAGCTGAGTTTGTAGCGCGGGGGTTTTCAATGGTTGAGGGCATTGATTATGATGAGACTTTTGCACCGGTTTCTCGGTATACTTCTATCAAGGCATTGATCTCCATTGTAGCAGAAATGGGTTGGAAGATCCATCAGATGAATGTGAAGACCACATTTCTCAATGGGATCATAAAAGAGGAGATCTATGTTGAGTAGCCTCTTGGCTTTGAGATTCATGAGAGAGAGTCTCATGTTTGCAGGTTGAAGAAGGCCCTATATGGTTTGAAGCAAGCTCCTAGAGCTTGGTACTCCAGGATTGATTCTTACTTGTTGAGTATGGGGTTTCAGAAGAGCAAAGAAAATCTGAATCTATAATTCATCATGGTTGGAGATGATCCGCTTATTCTTCTGGGCGTGGAAAACCCAATTGTGCAATGGCTTGGCATAGTGGCCTGTGAAGCCCATATGTTGGGATGTTTTCCCTTACATCCTAATAAACCCAACTATGTGTGCTTGGTTGAGTGTTATTGCACCTTGGCTATGTATGAGTATGCTAGTGTTCCCTTATTCCTTGATGAAATCATTCCCAGCTCAGGGGTGGCAGTGTTGCTGAGAGACTAAGGAGCACATTGGCCTATGATTGGCTGGAAAATTGTAGTTACATAGCTGGTTGCAGGACAAGTTCTATTCAAGATTAGTGTTCTTGTCTATGTTATTATGTTATTCTTTGCAATTGTATTCTTGTTTTGCAAATTGCTTGATTGAATGAGATGAACATATTGTTGTGATTGAATTGATGCATTTTTTGTTTGAATAACTGCAAGTATAGGAATCAATGTATGTTTTTCCCTCAATGCATTTTGAACTAAGTTGCAGGGTAGAATAGCCAGATTGGTAATGGCATGAATGATCAAATTGATGCAAGAATTCAGTGGAAAAGCTGAGTTTTCTGCTAGAAATCCTCCTTTGCACAAATTTGCAGTTTTGTGAGATGCGGAATACCGTTTCATATATTTTGGTTTTCGCAGATTCCCTTCCACAAATTCCTTTCTGCAACTTGTGGGATGTGGGATCGTGATGTCGTGATTTCCATGATTCCTAATCTAGAAAGTCAAAGTTTCCACGCCGGCGATCTTCACAGGATGATTCTCTGCCGTCAATCTATTTCCAATGCGGGATGTGGGATGCGAGATGCAAGAAGTGAGATTGAAAATTTCATAACTTTCGACCCTGCAACTTGGGCCTTCCACACCATTGATTTTTACGGGTGGATTATGAACCGATGATTTGGTTCCAATCTGCGAGATCATTTGGGATCATTGATTTCTATTGTGTTTTCTCTCTGCCGTCTAATCTCCTATGAGATATTTCCTTGCAGATCATCGAACTGATCAATGGAATACGAAAGGGAGCATGACAAGGTTGGAAATGTCGAGATGTGGTCGTGACCATGCCCTGTATTTTGATGAGTAGTATAGGCTCTTGATGAAATTGTTAATTCCGCATGATCTTGGGGCATGGGGACGCTATAATTGGCACTTCTAGCAAACATTTTCTATTGTTGCTTCTCATGCTCACTGCCATGCCAACCTTTGGAATTGCTCAAATTCTGTCATTCCTATGGTGTCAAGTAATTGGTATTCCTCCTATGGTGCTAATTGTCACATCTATATGCCATGGTTTATATGAACCCAAACCGTGTCATTCTACTCTTTGTATTTGAAATTTTCATCCATTAGAATATGGTGTCAAATGATGTTACCTTTTAACATATGATAGGGGCCTAGGGCATTATGTCTAGAAAAATTGAAATATCAACAGTGTTTACTTGCTAGGAGTAATTTTATCTTTAGTTCAACATTTAATTTTGTTCATATTCACTCATGAAACATGCATTGATATTTTGTAACAAACCAACCTTTATGGTTTTATTTTCTATTTCCATTATTACTCCTATTTTTTATTTTCGAAATCTGTCTATTTTTATGGTATTGAAAGTTCAGATATGTTTTTGCCATTCATTGCTGGGTCATTTCTTTGAGATGAGCTACAATTGCTGTAATATTTTTAGTTTATTCTATGCAACATTTTGGTGCCTCCCCCTTGCCTGCTTATGAACCCATTTTTGATTGGGAGAATGAGAGGTCCTACATCTTTGGATAGAGACCACCAGAAGTTCCACCAACTATATGTGGCAGGTTTTGTGTTTACTTGATGTAGTGGCAATATGAAACTGTCTTGAGTTTCACTTGAAAGCATTCTTTATGCTAATTTTTCAAATAAGGCCACACGTATTCTTGAAGTTCATAACTGATATCTTTTAATTGACATGCCATTGTTGTTTATCCTCGTATTTTTGGTTATAATGTATCTAAATAGTTTTCAGTGGACTCAAGACATACATCAAGGCTTTAGCTTTGGCCTTTCAAGCAGGTTTTGTTGGTGAGGTCAATGAGTAGAATAGCCATTCATTTCTTATATATTCATTAACTATGTAATAAACAATGAAATGTAGAGATTGATTAGAATACATCATTCATTTGTAGCATACATGTTTTACTATTTCAAGTTGATATATTACCTTTGGTATACATGACATTGAAACTCTCATCCTAATACACATAGACATGTTTATATGTATGTCTTTTTACAACCATTTGAGGGGATTCATATGTTTGAGAATGAGGTCCTTTGTCACTTCAACGAAAGGATAAACTTCTTATATGCAGTGTTCCTATGAGAGATTTACTTTCTCAGATGGTAAGAACTTTTGTTTTAGGAAACTGATTGAATTTTTCCACCTCTTGCCAAAGCCTTTTTATGGTACAATATGTTTATATAATAGAGAAAGGAGATAAAACATGTTAAAGGACTTCTATTTCCAGTACTTTTTGAATGAAATCCAAGATGAAAGTACCATACAATTTTCCTTTTATGAAAGCATTTGATTTTATTGTTGTTTTTTAGTTAGTTACCTCATTTTGTTTCCTATTCTTAGGTCCTTATTCCTGAATGTTCTTGGCTCCCTACTTATCTGTTGCATTACCATTTTTGAAAGAATATATTGATATTAGACCAATAATTTTTTATCTTAGTTTTATTTTTGAATATTGATTGATGACAAGATGTTTATGATAATATGCCTGGGTATGGGTCCCTATGACAACACTGTACTACCTTTTCTTTGGACTCCACATCTTCATCTATTTTCCTACTTATTCAGTTGGAAAATATGCAACTAAAGAAGCTGGAGTGACACCGTTAGTATACTCTCACAAAAAACCTGTATGTACATTTCCATCAAATGTATCTTCCTTTTCAGTTGTTTCCTTGTTTGATAAAGTTTACTTAACATTCTTTGCTCAGTGCTAAATTTTTCATCATGGTTGTGTTAGTGATAGTGTTTCTTGATCTTGAATTTTGAACTCATATATTTATTCCAGTATAATTTGGATGTTTTTTTTAGAACAATAATCCAATTCTTAGTACCTTATTCTATATCCTTAGTCAATTTTATTTGCATTTATGCAGGGATATGCCATGGTTTGGAATTAGGGAAGTCAATCCAACAATATAACCAATTATTTTGTCCCTTTCACACCTACAGGAGCGCTCCAGGTCACCCAAACTTCACATGTATGCCCTCATTAATGAAAGGTGCACTCCTATTCCTATTTTTTTAGGAGATTTGGTTGTCTAGGAGCGCTAAAGGTGTTTCTAGCCCAATTTTTGGACCGTTGGAGCATTTATTCCTCACCTTGAACCTCCCACTTACCTCTACTTGCTCACCCATGCATGACATGGAGTCATCATTTCTCCATCACACTTCAACCATGTCCACACCTTGTTTTGTGACCATTTGGGCTGAGTTGGAGCTTGTTTGGCCCACCTAGGGGGGATTGAGGCCAATTTTGGTGATTTCACATGTAGACTCAGAATTTTATTCCTAAGCATAATGAATTGATCCAAATGTAATATAAACTTGTTCTTAACACATTCATATGTTAGAAAGTTCAATAATATCCAGTTTATGTTCACACCGTGTATGTAAAATTGTTCCCCTTTCAATATTTTTTCTTGTTTTTTGCAAGTAATTCAATTTATGAGAGTATATTGGGATCCTACATAATCCTGTAGATCAAATTATCACATGGTATTAGAGCTTATTTTAGTTCTATATCAATCTTGAGTGTTTGAGTTACATTTAAAAAAAAATTTGGGTGTTTTTACAGGAACTTTCAACAAATCTCACCACTGGCACAAGCAGAGATAGAGGAAAACCACATATTTCTCACTCCATTAAGTTACTTCGAATGGAAGGTTGAGATGGTGATACAATGAATATCTAAGGGTCTCTACAGGGTCACCATGGGTATTGAAGTGGAACTAAACTCTGTAGTACAGAAGTCGAAATACTTCAATAGACTTGATGAGGCCTTTGGATTGCTATGTATAAGAATTTCAAGAGATCTCCTATTTCATGTTGATAGTTTGACAACACCGAATGAGGTGTGGAAGAATCTCGAATCTCTCATTGGGAAAAATGATGATCTAAGGAGACACTAGCTTGGAAATGAGATCATTATCCCGATCCCAGTGCATTTTAACACTATCTAAGATTTCTTCACCAAAATCAAATCCCTAGTACTTCAACTCAAGCAATGTGGAATTGAGAAGAAGGAAGAACAGTTGATACTATTAATTCTTTCAAAGTTGGGGCCAGAATATTCAGTGTTTGTTAGCACATTCCTGTCTAGCAAGCTAACCATTCGAAATTGGCAAATTCTAACACTAGCTGGCTTCATGGAGTCCCTCACCCAAGAGCAGGACAAGCTAGTTTAAATGGCCACCATCAAAGTAAGCAAGGATCAAGCCTTGGATATGGTGGTTTCAAATGCCTCCAAAGGCAAACAGAAGGAAAATAATATGAAGCAGTCAGAGGAAAGGAAGCCAGATAAACCCAAAACCACTGATGGGGGTTCGAATCCTCCTAAGGATAAGGACAATAATGGAAAGGAGAAATACAAGTGCACATATTACCATAATGGATGCCATCCATAGAGCTCCTACATGAATAATATCATTGACATGATGGTGCAGATGCTGGAGAAAAACAACATCCCTGTCCCAAATGGCGCAAGGAAGAAAGATGGCAGCTCAAATTCTGACAACAAGGAGGAATGCCATGCCTTGGTAGTAGGTTATTATAATACCTCCACCTTCATTATTGATTCAGGGTCATCTAGAAATATGGGTTCTGCCAGAGATCTCTTTTCCTCTATGAATTCGAATAGTGGCCTAATAGTTTGAATGGGAGATGACTCTGAAATCCAGAACAAAGGAGTTGGGAGGATCAACCTTGACCATGGATATTTTAGTGATGTCCTCTATGTAACAGATTTGGTAGAAATTTTGTTGTCAATGTACCAATTGACACATATAGTAGAATCCAAGAGAGTAACATTTACTCCATACTTTGTAGAGATAGCAGAAATATCCTCTAACCAAGTCGTGGCATTGGGGTATGCAGACCACCAAGTAAGGATGTATAAGTTCTCAAAATTTCTTCCTAATTCCTGAGGGAAAGTGCTCCTATATCATGCCAATGATACCTCCAAGCTATGGCATCAAATATTTGGACATATGAACTACAAGTATCTTCAATCACTGAATAAGGATGAGATGGTGGAAGGGCTTCCTCCAATCGAATCTTCAAATGGAGCTTGCATTGGCTATGTAGTGGGAAAGCATCCAGAGCGTAGCTACGATAAGGGGAAGGAAAGGATACCCACACAAACAATTGAATTGGTACATTTAGACATCATTGGTCCTCTTCCCACTCCCTCCAATGGAGGATCAAGGTATGTACTCACTTTCATAGGTGACTACTTGAGATTCTGTTGGGTATACTTCCTTAAGTTAAAATTTGAAGTCTTTGAGACATTGAAGATTTGAAAGGCCTTAGTGGAGAACCAAAGTGGGAATAGGATAAAAATACTTAGGACTGATAAACAATATGTCTATAAAAATTTGCATCATCTTTGTGAGGAATGTGGCATTCAAATGCAACATTCAGTCCCCTACACACCATAGCAAAATGGTGTGGCAGAGAGGAAAAATAGGGCTCTCAAAGAGATGGCCACATGCATGATTGAGGCAAAGGATCTAATTCCCAAGATATGGGATGAGGTTATCTATTGTTTTGCATATATTAAGAACATGGAATTAAACAAATAATTCAAAGGAAAAAACTCCCTACGAGGCATGGTTTGGCCACAAACCAAATGTCTCACATTTCAGAATTTTTGGCTCAAGGGCATGGGATCAAATTCCATTAGAAAAGAGGAAGGCATTGCAGCCATAGAGAAAATAATGTATCATGGTTGTTTATGGTGAGGACACAAAGGGTTATAATCTCTTTGATACATCCACACTCAAGACTTTGATTGAGAGGAGTGTGCAATTTGAAGAGGAGATCATACTAGATTTTGAGCTTGCGCCATGGGAATTCCCTTCTGCCCAACACCATGATGATGTAAGCAATGATTCAAGCTCTGATTTTTATTATAATTCTGATAATGAAATGTCTGAAGATAAAATTTCTGTACATGACTCACCTTCAAGGCCCAAATGGGCTGAGAAAACAATACAATCTGATGGGGATCTAGCAGGCAATCCTCTAGATCCTAGGAAGACAAGATACCAATTTCACAATGCTTCTTATGCAGGTGAAATTTATCTTGCCGAGAAATTTTATATGATGATTGGATCTGATCCATAGTCATATCAAGAATATTTCAATGACCCAAGGTGGCAATGATCCATGTAATATGAATTCGATTCCCTACAAGAGAATGAAACGTGGGAATTGGTTCCCCTTCTTCCCAAGAGGAAACTTGTGCAATGTAAGTGGGTTTTTCAAACAAAAATTGCTGCAGATGGTTCTGATATTAAGTACAAGGATATATTAGTTTCTAAGGGCTGCTTTCAAGTCCAACATGTGGAATACACCGAGACCTTTGCACCTGTTGCAAAGATGGATTCAATTAGACTAGTTCTAGCAATTGTAGCTAGTAAAGGTTGGGAGGTTTACCATATGGATGTCAAGAGTGCACTCTTACATGGTGAAATACAGGAAGAGATATACATGCAACATCTTGAATTTTTCCAATAGAATACTTCACTTGTTTTCAGGTTGAATAAATCATTCTATGGGCTCAAGCAAGCCCCCATGGCTTGGTCTGCTAAAATGAATAGTTTCTTGATCTCAATTGGTTTCATTCGATGCAAATATGATCCAAATGTGTATTTGCAGCCAAATGACATTGTATTTCAGGTTATTGTACTGTATGTATATGACCTCTTAATTACAGGGAGCTGCACCAAACAAATTTTATCAAGTAAGGCATCTCTACACATTGAGTTTGCAATGCCAGTTCTAGGATTGGAAATTGAGCAATCTGAAAGAGGCAACATGCTCAGCCAAACTAAGTATTCTTCAGACCTGATAATAAAGTTAAATATGGATGATTGTAAGGCATCCAAGTGCCCTTTTCTTTTTGGCATAAAACTAGGTGAATTTGGTGATTCTCCTTTGGTAGATTGTTCACTGTACAAACAACTAGTTGGTAATTTGTTGTAACATACACATACCAGACCTGATCTGTCTTATGTTGTTAGTGATGTAGAAAGGTATATGAAACAACCACATGAGGTCCATTGGAAGTCAGCCAAAAATATCCTTCAATATGTCAAAGGAACAAAGAGTTTTGGGGTACACTATACAGCTAGTTCTTCACTTGAACTAGTTGGATTTTCTGATTCGGATTGGGATGGAGATCCCACTGAAAGAAAGTTCACTTCAGGTTATTTTTTTATGCTTAATAATGGTCCTATTTTGTCATTTAGTAATAAACGACACACAATTTCTCTTTCTTTAGAAGAGGCCAAATACATGGGATCAATGAATGCAGCCACACAATGTGTGTGGTTGCAAGGTATTCTTCGGGAGCTTGATGTTGCATTTGTTTCACCCACTACCATTTGGGTTAGTAATCAAAGTTACATAAATATATCTATAGATCCAGTACAGAGGTTGATAACAAACCACATAGAGATCCATATGCACTACATCTGGGGCTTAGTGCATGATAGAGTGACTTCCTTGCAGTATTGCCCATCCATCAAGCAAACTACTGACATATTCACTAGGCGTTTTACTGACAAAACCTTCACATACTTGAGATAATTTCTTGGAATAAGTGATGGATGGTGATTGCAGCCATTCACTTACAGGTTTTTAGCCCCATGTCTATTTTATAGGGGAGAGTTTTTCCCATCAGGTTTTCCTCTTTTCCTCATTTTTACTTGGACAAATAAATTTTTGTTTGTAATGAGGTGACTTAAGCCTTTGTTGCCAAGGCCTCCATTAAAATTTTGATGACTTGTACTAAGTCATGGTTAAGGGGGGTGTTAGAATAGTAATTCAATTCTTAGTACCTTAGTTTATAACCTTAGTCAATTTTATTTACATTTATGCATTGATATGCTATGGTTTGGACTTAGGGAAATTAATCCATCAATATAACCAGTTATTTTGTCCCTTTCACACCTACAAGAGCGCTCCATCTCATTCCTCATTTTGAGGAGACTTGGTTGACTAGGAGCGCTAGATGGGGTGTTTCTAGCCTAATTTTTGGACTGTTAATAATGTTTAGAGCTTTCTTCCTTAACTGTTAGCTTAGATCAGTTATATGTTTGGATACACATATGTTGTTTGCTTGTTTCCACTTGCTTGATAGGGTTTTGCAGCTGAAGATCTGAAGAATATGAAGCTTGGATCAACAAATAGAGAAGAGGATATGTGAATATCAGGTAAGTGATCTATTTGTTCTTTGCATTTCTGATTGATCTAGGAAAGTAGATTGTATTCTATATTTGATTTGTTCTAGATCCACTTGGACTAGGGATATCTGGCTTGATTTCGATTGAGTAGATTTATCCAATAGCAAATTTGGCGACTCTGCTGGGGAGCTTACATAGATCTGATTTCTTTTGTTTTGATTTTATATCTTTTTATTAAATCCTTTTTCTATCCTCTAGAGACCTTCCCTCCTTTATATTTTGTCTTTTAAGAGTATCTTGCATCCTCTTGATGCTCTTTGGATCACTATTAAACCTTCTTCCCTTCCTCCATAGGTGTTAGAATAATCAAACCCATAGTATTACCCACTTAGACATTAATTCATTTATTTTTTTCTTATTTGCCTAGTCCATGAGTCCCACCATGTGCAAGTTGCTAATTTCCTATCCATAGAGGTCAAACTTGCCATCTTTGACTCATGTAGCACTTGGGAAATCATTAGGAATCAAATTTGCTTTATTCCTAGCCTCCTAGGCACCCTTCTGCTTTTTCTGCTTTATTGATTGCTTTTTCAGTGTTTTAAGGCACATAGGAAAGCAAGACTAGGTGAGGTGAACTTGTTTTCTTGCCCTTTCATCCTCCACTCTTTCCTCCATACAAAAGCATGTATGAGCTGCCATTCCACCACTCATTAGCTTTCCCATGTGCCCTTGCCAATTCGTGAGCCTCATGACAGATTTGGGATCATCTTTTTACACCTATGGGGGATTTGCCTGCTTTATGCTAGTTTTGGATGCCTCCTTATGCATTCAATCTCTTGATGTATTCTATATATTCAGCAACCTATGTTATTACAGGGTTGGCTATTGTACACTGAGTTAATATAATTTTGTGTTACAGCTCCATATTCAGTCTCCATTGTTGACAATTTTGCATGATCAATTGTAATTTGTTGTGAGTGAAATTAATCTATTGCTGGTCAGAATTTATACATGGTATCAAAGCCATTGTAGGTTGTTACTCTCCTTCAAAAATTGTTTTGCAGGTTCGACATCAAGACTGGGAGCCTTCTACTGACAGCCGGGACAGATTTTCTAAAGCTATGGATTCACAGAAAACTATCTTGACTCCCTTCAACTTTTTTGAATGGAAAGCAGAGACGGAGATCTTGTTGAGAGAAAAAGGCCTCTACAGGGTGACTATGGCTACTGAAGCAGATCCCAATGCTGTTGCAGAGAAGATCAAATGGCACAATCGGAGAGATGAGGCCTATGGCCTCCTATGTCTCAGTATTTCCTGAGACCTCCTTTTCCATCTCGATGGATTAACTTCACTGGATCAAGTATGGGAGAAGATTTCTGATCTTTTTGGAAATACAGATGAGATGAGGGGACATCAGATCGAGAATGAGTTGATTTCTCTAAGTCCCAGTAGCTTTGAATCCCTGCAGCTATATTTCTCCAAGTTCAAAGCACTAGTTTTGCAGCTGAAGCAGTGTGGTATCGAAAAGAAAGATGATCAGCTCGTATTGGCCATCCTCTCAAATCTAGGACCTAACTACTCAATATTTGTTTCGACCTTCTATGCCACAAAACTCACAGCTCAAACCTGGAAGATGCCTAGCCTTGCAGATTTCATGGAATCTCTCACATAAGAACAAGACAAGCCGGTGATGATGGGCACCATCAAACCTTCCAAAGACCAAGCTCTGGTTGTTGGAGATTTGAGGGTGGATTCAAAAAGCAAAAAGAAAGCTAAAAATCCACCTGAGCAAAGAAGAGACAAGAAGCAGTCTCTGGAGGATCAACAAGGTCCCAAGAAAAATACCCAGAAGAAGAAAAACAAAGGTGAAATGAACAAGTGCTCATACTGTTCGAAGGGAAATCACACTGAAATCTCTTGTATGAAAAAGAAGATTGATATGCTAACCAATATCCTGGAGAAGAATGGCATCTCCCTTCCAGAAAGCTCAAAGAAGAGAGAAGGAGGATCAAGTTTCGATGACAGAGAGAGAGTTCATGCTCTAGTTGCTGGCACATCATGCTCACCCAGTTTTATCATAGATTCTAGAGCTTCAAGACACATGGTTTCGACTAAGGAGGGCTTCTCCTCACTGGATATGTCGAAAGGACCATCTATTGTACTGGGAGATGACTCTCTCACTGAAAGTAAAGGAAAAGGAAGGATAGATCTTGATCATGGTAACTTCAACAATGTGCTGTATGTCCCTGGTCTCGCCTCCAACCTTCTGTCAGTGTACCAGATGACCCACACTAGGTCTCCTAAGAAATTCATATTCTCACTAGATGAAGTTGAGATCACAGAAATCTCAAGTGGAAGAATCATTGCAAAAGGAGTAGCGAATCATGCTCAAAAGGTATACATGTTTTCACACTTCCTGCCTTACTCAAACCCCTCTGCTCTTCTTATCCATGCTAATGAAGCTAGAAAGCTATGGCATGAAAGATTTGGCCATTTAAACTACAAGTATTTTTCTGATCTTAGTGAGAAAGATATGGTCATAGGGTTGCCCAAGATAAAATTTTCCAAAGGAGTATGCCAAGGCTGTATCCTAGGAAAACACCCAGAGCACAAATTTGAGAAAGCCAGCCATGAGAGAACCTCTGCACCCCTCGAACTGATTCACAGTGATGTTGCTGGCCCATTCCCTCATATTTCCATGAGTTAGGACAAATATGCATTGAACTTTATTGATGATTTTTCTAGGTATTGTTGGGTTCACTTCATGAAACACAAGTCAGAAGTTTTTGGCCTATTCAAAGTCTTCAAGGCTTTGGTTGAAAACCAGTGTGGAAGAAAACTCAAGGTACTCAGATCTGACAATGGTGGTGAGTATGTCAAGTCTAATTTTATTAACTATTTTGCAGATGCAGGTATTCAGATGCAGCATTCTATCCCCTACACACCACAACAAAATGGTGTTGCAGAGAGGAAGAACAGATCACTGAAGGAGATGGCAACATGCATGATGGAGGCCAAAAATTTTCCACCAAAGTACTAGGCCGAAGCTATCAAATATGTAGCCTATATTCAGAATAGGGTGCCTCACAAATATTTGGATGGCATGACTCCCTTCGAAGCATGGAGTGGGCACAAGCCAGATGTGACCCATTTCAGGATTTTTGGCTCAAAGGCATGGGCTAGAATCCCGACAGAGAAGAGGAATGCTTTGCAGCCCCAAATCCAAGAGTGTCTTTTTGTGGGATACTCTGAAGATTCAAAAGGGTACAATTTGATAAATTTGAGCACAAAAAAAGCCTTCATCGAAAGGTGTGTTCATTTTGAAGAAGAACCCCTTGCAGATGTGGAAATTGGTGAAGCCTCTTCACCACCTGAACCTCAAGAAGTAAGTAAAGAGTTTGTTGAACATGCTGATTCTGATTTTTCTGATAGAGATGAGTTTATTGCAGACCCAAACAGACCCACAAGGCCTAAATGGGCAGCCAAGACACTACATGCAGCAGGACAGTTAGCTGGGGATCCCAATGACCCAAGGAGGACTAGATCTCAATTTGAGAGTGGTATGTGCATGAAGGATCCTAAGTTTGCTGAAAAATGCTATTTGATGGTGGAGTCTGATCCTCAAACATATGAAGAAGTAGAA